>LR738715.1:776660143-776674173 GCA_902687465.1 Secale cereale | reverse complement strand
ATATCGGAGAGTAGGATTTCTTTTTA
The DNA here is from genome assembly GCA_902687465.1 of Secale cereale. Lineage (NCBI taxonomy): Eukaryota > Viridiplantae > Streptophyta > Magnoliopsida > Poales > Poaceae > Secale > Secale cereale. The sequence continues at coordinate 776,674,147 of LR738715.1, read as the reverse complement.
CTCCTCATTCCCTTCATCGCTCTGGTGAAGACTCCTGACGTTGTTCTATCTCCTCTACTCTCAAAAATTCACTAAAAAAATTTAGGATCACGCGGGTATTGTTTGGATGGTTCCGATATCTTTGTGACGAGAACATTGTTCTCGATGCATCCTGTCATTTAGGGGTTGTGGCAGTGTCCCGAGGAGTTGAGCTCCGAGGTGTTGTCGTCACAAATGTATCGTAGCGGTTCTAGAATACCAGAGTCGACCGACATCGAGAACTCTTCTATGCGGTTAGTGGTGAGATAACCCCGACGTCACCCAGTACTGGTGGGATAGTTTGGGAGTATTGCCACAACTAGTATAGCGGATGCATTTCGAAGGTCCGAGGTAAACAGTTTCCGAGGATGATTGGTTATGTGTTGACGGATGGATACAGCTGGATGTAGGTTTAGAGTTGAGTGCGCGGTGCTTCCCCTATATCCCCAACACCAGATTGCATAACCAGAAAGCTTTGGGAATTAATAGGTGGGGTTTCAAGTAGCTCGTAGGCATTCTTCCAACGAGTGCATGGTATGAGGTTTGGGGTTCAACATCGAGTGAAGAGGTTTCATGGGCGTTGTTCCAATTGGGAGTTGCATCTTAAAGGGTCCTTGGCTATGCTGATCCGGGGATTGCAACACCCTTTGTAACACGTACCATGGGGCATTCAGCACGAACATGTGGGACGAAACTTCTATCATGTATTTGTTCCATCTGCACCTTGTTGTTTTTATTTTATCTTTTGTCTCCTAAGTGGCTTCTCGACAAGATTGTTGTACCATTAAGCTGTGGAATTCATTCGTTCTTTTGTTCGAATGTTCATTGTGAAGACTTATGTTGCAAATATCTAGCCGTTGATTCAGCTTACCTATTTTGCATCAATGGCTAACGGTTGTCATCATATTCAGGATGGCTCCTAAGAAGGTTCCCAACCCTAACCAAGAGGGCGAAGAAGAGCGTCCTCCTGAACGTCCTCCTTCCCCTCCTCCTCCGTCTGAGGCATGGAGAGCAATTATGCAAGCAACCAACCAGAACACTCAGATGCTCATGCAGATGATGCAGAATTTTCAAGCCAACCAAGCAAATCAAGGCAATCATGGGAACCAAGGCCAAGGCAATCTGTTCAATCAACCTCACTTTGCGACACTGAAACAATTCCTGGCAAACCAACCGAAGTCTTTCAGTTACTGTGTGGACCCGCTAGATACTGAAGATTGGATCACAGACATCAAAAAGCACTTTGAATGCAATAACATGAGACCTGAGGATTATGTCAAGTTTGTTGCTTTCCAACTCAAAGATCAAGCTGCTAATTGGTGGCAACAGTACAAAGACTCCAGAGGTGATCGTGAGATCTCATGGACTGACTTCTGCAAAGATTTTCGTTCTCATCACATTCCAACCAGTGTCATTGAAGGCATGTGTGAGCAATTTCGCAACCTGAAGCAAGGCACCATGTCCGTCTATCAATACAATGTCAAGTTCCAGAATCTTGCCCGTTATGCGAAGCAAGACATCCCCGATGCCAAGAGCAAGATATACCAGTTCCGAGGTGGTCTGAAAGATGAACTCCAACTTGCTCTCACCTTGTTCGAGCCAGATGAATTTGACCAATTCTACAATATGGCTCTCAAGCAAGAGGCAGCTCAGCTCAAGTGTGAAGCTTCCAAAAAGAGGATTAGAGATGTTGTTCACTCCTCCTCTTCCTCTCAAGTGGTTGCCAAGCAGCAGAAGTTCTGGCTACCGCCTCCTCCAGTGCTCCGTCCTCCAAGCAAGAACAAGCACTTAGGTGGCCGTGGATTCTCCCACCCACCCAACCCAAGCAATCAGTCCAAGCCTCAGTTCCAAGCTTCAAGATCAAGTGGTCGTTATCATCGGCCTCTTTCAGAAGTTACTTGCAACAAGTGTGGCCAGAAGGGTCACTATGCTAACAAATGTCCCAACCCAAGGCGCCTTCCACCTCCTCCACCTTTCAGCACTGCTATTGTCAAGCACAACCCCAAGTCAGCAAGAGTGAATCTGATGAATGCAGCTCAAGCAGAGAATTCTTCAGATGTGATAATTGGTAATCTTCCAGTTAACTCAATACCTGCTAAAGTCTTGTTTGATTTGGGTGCATCATGCTCTTTCATATCTCACCCATTTGCATCAAAGCACAATGTTGACACATAAGCCTTGCCAAGGCCATTACATATTGTTTCTCCGGGCAAGAGGTTGTGTTCCAATATGTTTGCTCTGGATATATCTATTCATATGGGTGATTATAGTTTCCTGGTTTCCCCGGTTATTCTCGATAACTTTGACATTGATCTTATTCTTGGGATGGATTGGCTCTCCAAGCATGATGCAAACATTGATTGTGCAAACAAGGAGGTCAAGCTAACTCATCCTGACAAAGACGTGATTATGTTCACAGCTCGAGATAACACAATCAGGCTATTCTCTCTCAATGGCAAGGGCGAGATTAATGCCATTTCTCAGATTTCGGTGGTTCGTGAATATGAGGATGTATTCCTTGAAGAGCTTCCAGGCATGCCTCCCCACCGTCAAGTTGAATTCGTCATTGAACTTGAACCCGGTACCGAGCCAGCATGTCGGCGTCCGTACAAACTTTCTCCTGATGAGTTGAAGGAGCTGAAGAAACAACTCGATGAGCAAGAACGTATGGGTCTAATCAGACCAAGTACTTCTCCTTGGGGTTGTGGTGTTCTATTTGTCAATAAGAAGGATGGCACGGAACGCCTTTGCGTTGATTACCGGCCATTGAACAAGAAGACAATAAAGAATAAGTACCCGCTCCCCAATATCAATGAATTGTTCGAGCAGCTCAAAGGAGCAAAGGTGTTCTCGAAGCTCGATCTCCGGATGGGTTACCATCAGATTCGTATCCGTGAAGAGGATATTCCTAAGACCGCATTCAGAACGAGTTTTGGCTCCTATGAATACACGGTGATGCCTTTCGGCCTTGCAAATGCTCCACCCACCTTCTCTCGGATGATGCACTTCATATTCAACCCCTACACAAATGAATTTGTTCTCGTCTATCTGGATGATATCTTGGTATTCTCCAAGAATGAAGAAGACCATGCCAAGCTCATCCGTTTGGTCCTTGACAGGCTCCGTGAGCACCGGTTCTATGTGAAGTTCTCCAAATGTGAATTCAGGCTGGATAAAGTCCTCTATCTTGGCCATATTATCTCTGCCGAGGGCATTCCTGTAAACCCCGAGAAGGTTGAAGCTATTGTCAACTGGGAACCTCCTCAGAATGTCAAGCAACTCCGAAGCTTCCTTGGTCTCGCTAGCTATTGGAGAAGGTTCGTTGAGAACTTCTCCAAGATTGCCAAACCTCTTTCCAACCTGTTGCAGAAGAATGTCAAGTGCTCGTGGACTCCTGATTGTGATGTGGCATTCAATACCCTCAAACAGAAGCTCATTTCTGCTCTAGTTCTTACTCCTCCGGATGAGTCCAAGCCCTATGAAGTCTTTTGTGATGCTTCTTTGCAAGGTCTTGGTGGTGTTCTCATGCAAGATAAGAAGATTGTGGCATACACTTCTCGTCAGCTGAAACCAAATGAGAAGAATTACCCCACACATGATCTTGAGCTAGCAGCAGTTGTACATGCCTTGATCACGTGGAGACACCTTCTGTTGGGCAGAAAAGTGGACATCTTCACCGATCACAAGAGCTAGAAGTACATCTTCACTCAACCAAACCTTAACCTTCGCCAGACTCGTTGGGTTGAAATGATTCAAGAGTATGATCCAAGCATTGAGTATACTCCTGGCAAGGCCAATGTCATTGCAGATGCCTTGAGCAGGAAGGCATATTGCAACAGTCTCCTTCTCAAACCGTTCCAGCCTGAACTTTGTGAATCATTCAGGAAGCTCAACCTCCAAGTCATTCCGCAAGGCTTTCTTGCAAACCTTCAAGTTGCTCCTACCTTGGAAGATCAAATCCGTGAGGCCCAACTCAGTGATGCTATGGTGCAGAAAGTGAAACATGGTATTGCTAAGGGTGCCCCAAGTACAAGTGTTATTGCGTTGATGAGAAAGACACCTTGTTCTTTGAGGACAGGATTGTGGTTCCCAAAGGTGATCTCAGAAAGCTCATAATGAACGAAGTACATGACTCACTTCTCTCGATACATCCAGGAAGCTCCAAGATGTATCATGACCTCAAGCAATCATATTCGTGGACTCGCATGAAAAGGGAGATTGCCCAATTCGTGAATGAATGTGATGTCTGTAGAAGAGTGAAGGCAGAGAATCAACGTCCAGCCGGACTCCTTCAACCTCTACCTATTCCCGAGTGGAAATTCGATCACATTGAGATGGATTTCGTCATCGGTTTTCCCAAGTCCAAGATAGGAAATGATGATATCTTTGTGGTGATTGACAAGCTAACTAAAGTAGCTCATTTTCTTCCCGTCAAAGAATCCATCAACGCAGCTCAGCTGGCACAGCTGTATACCTCCAGAATTGTTTCTTTGCATGGCATTCCTCAAGTGATCTCCTCAGACCGTGGAAGCTTGTTCACTTCCAAGTTCTAGGATTCTTTTCAGTCAGCCATGGGTACAAAGATTCGCTTCAGCACTGTGTTTCACCCTCAGACTAGTGGTCAAGTCGAAAGAGTGAACCAGATCCTTGAAGATATGCTCAAAGCTTGTGTCATCTCCTTCAATATGAAATGGGAAGATTGCCTTCCGTTTGCCGAATTCTCCTACAACAATAGCTTCCAAGCAAGTGCCGACAAAGCTCCTTTTGAAATCCTCTAAGGCAGAAAGTGCCATACCCCTCTCAATTGGCCCGAGACTGGTGAGCATCAGCTCCTTGGAAATGATTTAATCTCAGAAGCGAAAGAAATGTGCAAAGTCATACGTGAGAATCTCAAAGCCGCGCAATCGCGTCAAAAGAGCTACTATGACAACAAGCATCATGACTTGGCTTTCGACATTGGAGACCATGTCTATCTCCGTGTTTCTCCCATGAAGGGCACTCAGAGGTTCGGTATCAAGGGCAAGCTTGCTCCAAGATACGTGGGCGCTTTCAAGATTCTTGGCAAGAGAGGCGATCTATCCTACCAACTCGAACTTCCCTCCAACTTTGCAAATGTGCATGATGTGTTTTACGTGTCTCAACTCCGCAAGTGCTCCAAGACGCCTGAACACACCATTCCTTTCAAAGATATTGATCTTCAATAAGACTTGTCTTATCGTGAGCACCCCGTTGCTATCCTTGAAGAAACGGAGCGCAAGACCCGCAACAAGTCAATCAAATTCTTGAAAGTGAAGTGGCCACCCGACCGAGAAGCTACATGGGAACGAGAAGATCTTCTCCGTTCCGAGTATCCCGCCTTCTTTCAGTCCTAGATCTCGGGAGATCTTTTTGTAGTGGAGGAGAGTTTGTAACACCCCATATGTGATAATTTCCATATATGGCAATAAAGCTTTCATCATTTTGATCCTTGTTCTTACCTTGGGGGTTCTTTTCCAATTATGCATTCTTTTGTTATTGCTTTGTCATTTTATTTTTTTCTTATGCATCCATGCATTGCTTCATCATCATCATGACATCATGTTCATCTTAGAATTCTTTTACTTGCATTTGTGATGATCCTTGTCCTAGCATGCCAAGTTAGTGCATCTTGTTTGCATGTTGGTGGTGATAAAGACCTTGGCCATGCTAAACCCTAAACCCCTTCTTCCTCTTCTAGCACTTCTTCTCCTTTCCTTCCTTTTCTTTCCTTATTCTTTAAGTATTTTTGCAAGTGACTTAGCCTCTTCCAATAATGTTCATCTCCTCCCCACATCTAAGTTTCACTGTCATGAGTCACATTGCAAAGCCTTGCCTCTTTTTGAATTGATTTGGTTAGGTTCAAAAATGACAGAAGTTTGAACCATATTCAAACTTGTTTTATTTTTCTACCTCTAAAAATGCCCAAACCAATTTTATATAATAGAGCATTTTCATAGGAGCTTGGGGATATTTTTAAATTTTCCATACTCCTCCCCTAGGTCCCTGAGCTTTTCCTTTTTGTTTTTATTTTTTGTCTGAAGAAAAGAAAAGGGAAAAGGCCAGCCGCAGCCAGCAACAGCCCAGTAGCGCAGCATACCTGGGCCTCCTCCTACCAGGCCGCGGCACAGCCAGCTCCCCCGCACGCAGCCCGCACGCGTAGTCGCGCCATCTCCCTCCCTCGCGCACGGGCCCGCATGTCAGCGTCTCCCCCCTCAGCGCTCACCTGCCCCCCCAGCCCGTCACGCACCCCCCTATTTAAGCAGCAGCGCTCCTCTAGGGTTCCTCCTTCGCCGCCGCCACCAAGGGGATCTTCCCCTTCCCTCCTTCTCCTTCCCCACGAGCACCCGAGCGCAACTGAGAGCACGTCGCCGTCGCTGCCGTCCTCCGGTCACCTCAAGCCCCCACCGTCGTGTCCAGCGGCTTCCCCTTCATCCTCGTCATCCTCTGCTTCCACTACGGAGTCGAGGAGATCGCCAGGACCCGCGCCAGATTCCTCCTCTGCTTCCAGCGTCGCCTCGGTCAGAGATCGCGCCGAAGTTCAGAGGTCACGCGCGTCGCCGTAGCCTCGTCGTCGGCCTCTTCTTCCTATCGCAGGAATAGGAGGTATACCCAGCTCCCCTCCTGCTCCTTCCCATCGTCCTTAGCGCGCTAGCAGCATCGCCGGAGCCATGTCTTCCCCGTGCTCTTGGTGATCCGTTGGGTACTGAATTTTCGCTGTCGTGCGGTGGCAGTAGGCGTCGTAGGCCCTCGCGCTGCACCCCGCTCTGGTTCTTCCCTCTCGTGCACATCGCCAGCGCCCGAGCGCAAGCTCGTGGAGCGCCTGCGCAGGCCTCCGTCTTCCGCCCGCGCGTCTGCACGCTTCAAGCCTCTGCCTTGCCATGGCCGAGCCGAGCGCAAGCTCGTGCTCGAGTCTCTGCACACACGCATAGCACCCCCCCAACCTCGCCTGAGGTCCGCACCCTCGCCGGTGCTCCTCTGCTCTGGTGGCCGCCGTTGGCGCTCGCCGCCTACGGGTCTTCTCTGTTGCAGGCAGGCGAGGACCTGCACTAGTTGCAGATCACCTCAAAAGGCCACACACACCTTCTCTGTCAGCAACACTCACCTAGCCCAGTGGCTCGTCCCTTCGTCAGTTAACCAGGAGGTCCTGGGTTCGAAATCCCGCTCGACCAAGTAGTTAGGCCCTTTTTGATTTTATTTGTTCCACTGACAAGCTGACCCCACCTGCCAGCCTCACAACGCTTTCCACCCACACGCGCACCCACCTTGCCACGGTGGATTCCCCTGGGTCCACCAGTCATTGTCTCTGGCTAGATCCAGTTTGGGTCAGTTTGACCTTTTCTTTTGTTTTCTTTTCTGTTTTTGTTTTTGTTATTCTTTTATGCATTACCTTTGCATATTTAATATCTTTTAAAATATGCATCTGATGAAAATAAGTTATATATGAAAACTGCTTAGTTTTTCGTGTAGAATATTAATGTGCTGTTTGTTGCCATGTTTAAAACATTTAAAATGCCATTTGAATTAATATGTGTTTAAAATATGCTCAAACTTGCCAAAATCCTATCTAAATATCTACAACTCCAAATTTAACAAACTTTATATGTATTTGGGGTGGAAAAATGTGTAGATTAATGTGGTGATGTTACTTTGCATGTTTAACAACTTTAAAATATGTCTTTCTCAGATATGTCCTAATTGTATTCATATGAATATGGGAGTTTCCGGAAAATGTTGTTTGTTCTTCTCCGGCCCATTTAAAATGCTAGCATGTTGCTGTAGGTCCTAGTTGAACCCCTTGCCATGTAAAACAACTTTTAAAACTTGTGGGTCCTTGTTTAAATAATCTACATATCCACTTGTGTCCATGTTAGTTTTGTTCCTTTTGCTTGTCATCCACATGTGTTGTGATCTTGTTTTCTTGCCATGTTGCTTGTGCACTCTTGTTGTTCCTAGGAATTGCATTATGTCCAACCCATGTCCATATGCATCATTTTCATGCATCATGTGTTTGAGCATTGCATGATGATTGATTGTGTTCCGGTGTTGCATTGTTGTGTTGGTTAGAGCCCAGCGACGATTCGGAGTTCGAGGTTCCTTTCGAGGCCAAGTTTGAGGAGCAAGGTTACGATCCCTCCGTGGAATCAACAGGCAAGATGACCATTCCCAGATATCACTTCTATCTTTGCCTATGCTAGATGTCTCATTCTTTAGATATTGCCTCGATGCCTATTCCTGTTTGTCAGCCCTCCTATTGTTGCCATGAAACTCTCTAACCACCTTCCTAGCAAACCGTTGTTTGGCTAAGTACGCATCGCTCAGCCCCTCTTATAGCGTTGTTAGTTGCAGGTGAAGTTTTTGAAGTTTTCTACACGATGATGTTGTTATTGGGATAACACAATATATTACCTATTAATCTAATACACCTATATATTGGTAATGGGTGGAAGGCTAAGCCTTTCTTCTTGGTGTTTTGTTCCACTCATGCCACCCTAGGATCCGATAAACCGGTGTTATGTTCCTTGATTTTGCGTTCCTAACATGGTTGGGGTTTATGGGCCTCCCTTGATAATTCGCTCTGTTTAAAGCTTTTCCAGCAAGGCCCAACATTTGTTTTACATTTGCCTAATAACTAAAACTTGCATAGGGCGTTGCAAACCCGAGTTCTTAATTAACAACCCGGGCTAGTGCTCCTCATGAGTGTTGGTCCAACTAGGCAGCCTGCGGGGCCAACTTGAGGCAACTCAAGGTTCTGGTTCTACCGTAGCTTTTCCCATCCAGTCATGGCCTGAGATGAGATGCGTGCGGCTACTATCAGGGTGTTGGCACGTCGGGAGGTCTTGCTGGATTAGTTTTACCTTTGTGAAATCTCTTGAGCACGTGATTCTGAGAATACTCGGGTCTTCCCACTTCGGAGTTGCGACTCCACGGACCGTGAGCTTGTGATGGGCTAAGTTGGGACACCCCTGCAGGGTTTGATCTTTCGAAAGCCGTGCCCGCGGTTATGTGGCAGATGGGAATTTGTTAATATCTGGTTGTAGATAACTTGACACACTATTCATGAACACACTACCTGCGTGAGTAACCGCGATGGTCTCTTTCCGAAGGGCTTCGGGAAGTGAACACGATGGGGTTTTGTTTGATCATGAGTAGCTAGGATCACTTCTTGATCAACTTGGCGATCGTTGGCACTTGTTCTCTTCTCGCTCTAAACTCGTAAGCTAGTGCTTAGTGCTTGCTGTAACCTTTGTTTACAGCCTTTCCACACCTAAGGCTTTGGTAGTTTTGATACCCGGGAACGGGATTGCTGAGTCCTCTGTGGCTCACAGATTCAACACACACCAGATGCAGGTACCGTTGAGAACAATGCAGGAGATGGTTCGGAACTTCACTGGGAGTTCAATGAAGACCGTGGACGTTACTATGTGTCTTATCCCGACGATCAGTAGTGGTTCTTACTAGGAGGATCCGGGCTTGTGTTATTTATGGTATCTTTCTCGTTTGGATTTCGTCCGTAGTTGGACCCTGATGTTCTTTGGATGATGTATGTTATTCTATTCATTGTGTGATGTGGCGAGTGTAAGCCAACTATCATTTTACTATTTCATCCCTGAATTTTACATGAGATGTGCAAAGATACCATACTTGAGATCATTCTAGTATGCGTTTATGTCCTTAAGTCGTGCCTCGACACGTGGGGGACATAGCCGCATACTGGGCATTACAGTCCTCCTGCCGTGCCGGAGCTGCGCTACCCACCGTGCGTGCCCGTGGAGAGGGAGCTCCGTGTGTGGGCGACTTCTAGGTGGAGGGGTTCCGTCGAACTCACCCGCGCCTTCCTCAGAGCCGGCTATGCCCACCTCCTATGGGGCTCGCCTAGGATGTTCACCCTCAACGAGGTTCGTGACCACGGCGACATCCTCCTACTGCTCACGGTCACCTTCACCAACCCGTTTGACGTACGCGAGCTCCTCGGCCAAGTATTTTGGTGCGGCTGTGAGGCCATCTTCTTCACGGTGTACAACATCTACACCAATTACAAGAGCATCTTCCCCACTCCAGGCCAGATGCACTCCCTTCCCTACGACGAGGAGGAGGTGTGAAGTTGAAGACAGTGTTGAAGGGGCGCGCGTCCAAGGTGGAAAAAGGAGGTCAAGATGAAGATGTTCAAGCCCGGAGTCAAGCTCGTCATGTTTTAGTTTTATCGTTTTTATTTTGTTACTTTTCTATGTCGTGTGTGTTGTGTCGTGTCGTGTCGTGTCCGTGAACTTATGGGTCCAAGTTATTATTGCCTAATGTAAGGGTATGGTGTGTTGCATCTTATCTAAGTTATTATGTGTGTTAAAAAATATATGTGCCCAAACATATCATTTCTTCCCTAAACCAAGTCATGAAGTTCGAGAACTTGTGGCTTTCATTAATGAAAAATGAAAATCAGAGGGGGTGAGAAGCCCTCTCTGTCAGGACCCCGATCCTAAGTCACACAGGTCTAGCCTGTAACACACCATATCACTTTGCGGCCTCACGCACGGTATCCCCACGGGTGCCACCTTACCTGGCCCGGGACCGTTTGCGCATTTTGACACACGTATATGATAGTGTCGCTAGCATCCATATGACAAAGAACCCGGGCCGACATGACCAGTTATAAACCAAAAGTGGCACTAAATTACAGAGACAGACATACATGACCCAGCAACGAACGTGTCGGTCATCAACGTATGAACCCAAGTCGTAGCAAGCTACAAGGACTTAAAGGAACAACGCGTGACATTTCCCCTAAGGGACAGACACATGAATGAAGAAGGACACATGCCGGCCAGCCTAAGTGTTCCGGAGCAGTAGCAAGCTACCAAGGCTCAGTGGAAGCACTAGGAGACATTTCCCCGTAAGATAGGCTACCAAGGGTAAACAACTAGGTGTCGGATCCCACACATAGCAATACACATTACACGTACGCATAACATGCAAGTATGTGCTGTACAACATGGCATCACAACATAACTCAACAACTCATATAGCTAAAGGCCCAGAAGAGCCATCATAGCATTTATTACAAACAGAGGTCACATGACCCAACATACAGAGCATACAGGCAACGGAAGCATAACATGTCTGAGTACAGACAACTACAAATGAAAAAGGCTAAGAAGCCTGACTATCTACAAGACCCTCCCAAGGGTACAAGATCGTAGCTGAGGTAACAAGCTAAACGTCGAAGTCCACGCGGAACCACTAGCGAGACTGAAGTCTCTCTGCAAAAACATAATTAAGCAATCGTGAGTACAAAGGTACTCAACAAGACTTACATCAGAACTAGCTACATATGCATCAGTATCAACAAAGGGGTGGTGGTGTTTGACTGCAGCAAGCCAGCTTTGACTCGGTGGCTATCCTGAACTACGACTGCAAGTAACTCTTTTGAGGTGGCGCACACGAGTCCACATATTCACCAATCAATACACCACTATGGATCCGCTCCCGTCTCCCTACGAGAAGGCCATCCATAGCACTCACACTTATCTTGCGCGTTTTAGGGTATCCACTTTCACTTGTCTATGAACTGTAGAGGTAACCCAGAAGTCCATTTCCGCGGACACGGCTATTCGAATAGATCATATATAACCCTGCAGGGGTGTACTTCTTCACACACGCTCTCACCACTTACCGCCGTTTACACGACATGTACTCGGCAACCTTCAAGCGGAGGCCCAGCGAGGGTGTCGGCCACGATCTGACTAACCACAGAAGTCTCTCGTCCAGGTTTATCGCCTATTTGGGTTCCATCCGTGGGGAGATCCGGCCGGGGTGTCGCTCACGGCCCCAAACGATGTGTACAGGGTTCCCGCATCACCAAACGGGCAATCGGTACACCGTGCCACGTACCTGCCGCGTCACAGCCCACCCCGAGGGTCAGCGCTGCGCACGACCTCCAGTACACTACAAACACCAGAAACTAGTTGCAACTCCTGGACAGAGAACAAGGGCAGTTAATAAGTCGAGAGGGTCCATTGGTTTCGGGCCCAATGCATGGTAGTAACTGGTCATGGATCAACCAACACAGAACTCAGTTCCTGAGGACGGCTGCAATGAGACAACCCACCATGTACTCCTACATGGCCTCTCATCGCTACCTTTACCAAATCGTGTTCACACACTTAGCTCACACACATTAGCACATGTTCATCACCATTCCAATTCATCCCCGATGAATCAGACCTGACATAACTCTAAGCAATAGCAGGCATAACCAGAAAGCATGAATGAGTAGGCACAACATGGCTCAAACAACTCCTACTCATACTAGTGGGTTTCAACTATTTGCTGTGGCAATGACAGGTCATGCAGTGGAAAGGGGTTCAACTACCGCAGCAGGTAACAGTTGAAGCGTTGTTGTCCTAATGCAGTAAAAGAGAGCAAGAGCGAGAGAGTGGGATTTATCGGAATGCTCAATGGGGTTTGCTTGCCTGGCACTTCTGAGGATATTAATAGCTCTTCATCGGTGTCATCGAACTCATCGTCGGAACATCGTCTACTGAGAGGGGACAAAACCGACAAACAGAGAAAGAACACAATCAATGCAATGCAACAATATGATGCAAGAACATGACATGGCAACATGCTGCGGATTGAGCTAATGCAACTAGCAACACAATTAAATGAAGTTGGTTTGAACCCAAGATTCAAATTCAAACTCCATATGTGATTATTTAATTGTCATTTAATTGATTTGTCCTGAACAGCAGGTTTAACTTGTTCAAACATGCATGAAAATGCCATAAACAGATTCCTCATATTTTTCTGATCATTTTTCATATATAAATTATTTTCATCTGAGCTACTGTTGATTTTATATGATTTTTAGAAGTTTTGGCTATTTTCTGAAATAAATAAATCATTTCTGATTTATTTAAAATTCCAGAAAACACTTATTGCGTCAGCATGACGTCACTGTGATGTCAGCAGTCAACAGAGGCTGGTTCAGGTCAAACCTGACGTGTGGGGTCCACACGTCAGTGACACAGCAGTTAAACAGGATTAACTAAACTTAACAGAAGATTAAACTAAACTAAATAGGCACAGGGGCCCACATGTCAGTCTCTCAGGGCCTAACTAAGTTTAGTTTTAACTAAACAAATTAGACAGGGGGCTGACCCCACCTGTCATTGGCTCATAAAACTAAGCACCGTAGTTAGCACTTAATTAACAACCTAAGCTAATTAGTCCAACGCCGGCCCCACATGTCAGTGACACAGAGGGGGGGGTCCAGCCGTGGTCAAAGGTGGTCAAACCCACCGGCGGCTCGACGCCGGCGAGGCCAAACGCGGCGGCGGTGCTCAGAAATCGCCCTCCGGCGACCAAATCAACGGCTGAGCCCATCTACGAGTAGCTGGAGCTCGCGCGCGTTGATTGGTGCCCTCAGCTTCACCGGAGGTGGCCTAAAGTGACGGCAACGACCTCAGACGCGGCAGCCGGCGTTCGGGTGATGAAGGAAACGACGCTACGGACCTCTTCAGGAGAAACGGGTGGGGTTTTGGGGCCTCTGGTGTTGCGCTGAGCTCGTCTGTGTGCTCGGTTGCCCCTCTAGGTGACGATGGCCACGGCTGCAACATCGCAGGCGGCGAGGAGCACACGGCCCCTGGCGGAACCATGGCCTAGGCGAGGGAGCGAGTTCAAAAATGAGGGGAAACGACATAGGAGTTCACGGCGGGGTCGACGGGGGTCTCAGGAAGCTCGGGGAGGCGCCAACCATCGCGAATTCGACGGTGAGGTCGTCGGCGGCCGGAGGTTGAAGAAGACGAAGACGGCGGCGTTTCGGGGCTTTCGACGTCGGGCGGCTCGGCGAGGAGGAAGAAAGGGACGAGGCGGAGCTACTGGGCGCTCCGGCGAGGCGAGAGGTGGACGGTGGTTGCGGTGGTGACGAGCGGCGGCGACGAACCCGTTCGGGCGGGTGAGAAAGAGAGGTCGGGG
>LR738715.1:776647771-776660107 GCA_902687465.1 Secale cereale | reverse complement strand
GGAGAGGATGAGAACGAGGGAGAGAGTGAGGGTGTCCAAGGGGTGCGTGGCGTCCGTGGAGGCCTCCAGGGGGGGTCGAGGCGCAGGCAGGCAGCCTGGAGGTGGCCGGCGTGTGGCCACGCGCGGCGAGCACACGCCCTCCATCCTTCTGTCACGAGGAAGACGACAGGGGAGGGCCAGGTGGGCTGGGCCGAAACTGCTGGGCCACCAGGTAAGTGGGCCTCAGGTAAGCTTCTCTCTCTCTCTTTTCTTTCTGTTTTCTGTTATCTATTTCTTTTGTAACTTTGTGGCTTTTCTAAAAATGCTTAGGCACTTTCAAAATTCACCAAACTGCTCATGCCCACTGTTTAGCATATAACCAACATGGAACATTTCAGTTTAGGATTATTTGGACATTTAGAATAATTAGTAGCATTTAAATGCCCAATTGCAAATACTTTAAGATTTAATTCAAAAATCCAGAATGGTCCTAGAAATAGGTGCAACATTTTTGGCAGAGGTTTTTAATCAATCCAAAAATGATGAACTTTTCCCAAGGGCATTTTGGGTTAATTGAAAAAGATTTTAATTTGACCCTAGTTGAATTCATTTGGTGTTAGGGTTTGAACATCCCCATTTCTTGTTTCTGAGAAAATAAACATGATGCAACCGACAGGTGCTATCCTAATGCAAGGTGAAGCTGGGGATGTGACACTCTCTTTCATTAAAAAAACCAAGTCATGAACTAACGTGAAATTTATTCCCTTTGCCACTCTAACCCTAAAACCAAGTGCCATTCTAACCAAAATCATGTGGCAATGCAAACATATGTTTACAACCCTCCAAAATTTCAGTGCAAAACAAAGGAAAATCACTCTCACGTGTGTGCAAACATTCACGGTCTCACTATGTATACATTCCTTCCCTGCCCATGTCAAAGTCTTTCCATCTGTCCTAGCGGTTACCAGCGCAGACTTAAACGCCACAAACCCACGCGGTCCTAGGTTCGACTCCCAAGCCGCGCCAATTTTTTGTGCATTTTCCACCCTTCATTTTTTAGACAATTTTTTTCTCAATGTAATGCCCTTAAAAAATGTTCATTTATTTTGGCACCATGTGTAAACCTCTACCAGAGCCGAGGCACATTTTTCATGACAATTTGGTCTTTGATTTAAATCATGGTGTATTTGAATTGGAGTAATTAAATTGCTATTAAATATTTAACAGCTACAAAAAATCTAAACTTAATTGTTTGGCTCTGGAATAATTCAATTAGCTTCCACAAAAAGTTTCAGCATTATGATTTACTGCCTAAATTAAATCAGAACAAAAAACAGAAAAACACGCAAGAGAACCCCCTAATGGGCCTAATTGGATGCAGTTGGCCCATTAGTCTAGCCTGCACTCGGCTCTACGCTTTGAATTTGGCCCATAGAGGAACCTTTTTTTTACAGAAAGGCAGAGTAGAGAGTTGCATTTCTTTGATCAAAAGTTTCTGAATTCCTCATTTCTTCTCCCTTTTTTCAACATATTTAAATGTTGGTCACTTCTTCTCTCTTTTTTCAACATTTAAACAACTTTGACCAACATTTAAACTAGGTGAATTTCTCATGCAATTTCAAGCTTACAAATTCCTCCATAATTCATGCCTTTCCATACATTTTTCAACATTACAACCAGTGTGATTATAATACCTACAAATGCCCAAAAGTAATTGCAAATGGGTATTGGTATTTATGCTTGATCTTCAAGCTTCCTAACCTTCTTCTTCAACATCCTAAGCTCAACAGCTAGCTCTGTGTCAGTGCGTGCTTTGCCCACCACCTCTTCTTCCGGAGCTCGTGTTGCGGCCACTGTCGTTCATGGCAGCATGTGCAACCATTCTTCATGCTCTTCTTGTGTAGGGGAAACTGATCGCCCACGGACACCTATGGGACCGGAGCCCCTTTTCGGTACGGCAAGGGAGCGGAGGGAGCACAAAGAGCAGATCGAGGTGCACACGCGAGCAGTTTACCCAGGTTCGGGCCGCACGGATGCGTAAAATCCTACTCCTGCCTTGGCTGTATTGAGTTCTTGGCTCGGGAGCAAGAAGATCTACAGTACTAGCTACACCGAGCTTGGGAGTGATCAAGTTTCGGAACCCAACCCCCTCTACGTTGTGCATGGGCCTCCTTTTATAGCTCAAAGGGGTCACCGACAGGTGTCAGCGTAGATGAGGGTAAAAGTGTAAAATTGGTGGTAGTTGTAACAGTGCATGTACAGTGCTTCGTACCTAACCCAGACGGTGGGGGACAAAGGCATTGAATGCCCGTCGCCGTCACCCCAAAAGCATCTGCCCGGGCGTCTCCGTTCGCCACGATGGTGGCCTCGTCACCGTGGCTTGCCACCGTGCACCCCAGGCTGCACAGCCATCTGCCACGTGCCCCTGGAAGGGCCCCAGGGCGACGCGTGGACAGATGAGCTGGAGCGCAGGCACACAGTGAAAGCTTGCCGCGGCAAGCTCCTTGCCGCGGTTGCTACCTTGCCGGGCCCGGAAGCTTGTCGCTCTCCGGGTCCCGCCGGGGCGCGTGATGCGCCACGATATGTCTTCTGAGATGCTGTTCTTTGGCCTTCCTGGCAAACTCCTCTTGCCAGGGCCTTGCGCTGAAGGGATGATCTTGAGCCTGGAGCGGCCTTCCCGGCAAGCTCCTCTTGCTAGGGTCTTGCTTCTTAACTCGAATATTTTGTTCTCGAATGGCTTCGAGGGAACCAGAGTGGGCCTTGGCGGGCGCGTGGTGAGCCTGACCACGGGACACTGCTACTGCCCGTGCACAAGTCGGGATACTAAGGTACCCCTACTTTAGTACACCGACAGGAGCCCCCGGGCCTGGGCCACACACGGTGCCGAGCGCTGTTGGGCCAGGCCCAAAACAGTGTACGGGCACACGCGGCCCACGGCGCGCCGTTTCCCACTCCGCGTTCGCCGCATCCCTCCCTAGCGGCACGCGTCGATTGCGGCGTCGTTGGAGAGATCGTGGCCTGTTTCTTTAATGGGAAAATGCGGAACGTCCCCCACTTCCCCCCTTAAAAGCAGAGGAAGTAGGGGCAGTTTCCCCCCATTGCTTCATTGCGTCTTCAATCTCCAGAAACCCCCGCCGCTCTCCGCCTCCCCAAAGGTCGACAGAGAGCCGAGCTCCACCTTTCTTCCGCCGCCGCCTGCCTCCCCGGCGCCGCCGACCCTTCTCGCCGTCCCCGCCATGGCCCCGAAGAGCAGCAAGACGAAGAGCGAGAAGTCCGACAAGGCGGCGAAGCTGGCAGCAATGCGGAAGAGGATGGTGGTCTCCCCGCCGAGGCTCGGCGCGAGGGAGCTGCGGGACAAGTACTACCTGTTCTGGGCGAGGGAGACGAAGGCTCACCCGCGCACCACAGTCCTCCCCGCCGAAGCCTGCGATATGTACCCTGGAGGTTACTACTACTTTGCTCTGTTCTTCCACTGTGGTCTTTGTCCTCCGTACTCCGAGTTTTTCTGCGACGTGATGAACACGTATGGATTCCACCTTCTAGATTTCACCCGAATGCTGTCCTTACTATGGCCGTTTTCGCACATATGTGCAAAAACTTTGTCGGGGTCCACCCCAACGTAGCTCTCTTCCGCCACTTCTTCACACCTAGAGTAGAGTCTGGATCCCCACTCTCCACTGGCATCTCCTGGATCTTTAGGCTCAACAAGAAAGAGGCGTACTTGATTGGAGAGCTCCGCGGCAAGTGGGAAGAGTGGAGGGCTGATTGGTGCTGGGTTATGGAAGAGGAACCCCAACAGTTTACTTCGCCGCGCCGAGCTGCAATAGTGCGCGGCAAGGATTGGAGTGACTTGGCCCCGGAGGATGAGAAGCTGAAGATTGCCCTTACTAGGATCCTTCGTCTCCGGGCCGCCAACCTTACTGTGGGCGAGGTCGGGGCTGATTTCCTTCGCCGCCGCATTGCTCCCTTGCAGGAAAGGAAGAGGCCTGCTTGGGAGTTCGGCAACGCGGCAGACCGCATGAGGCTGCGCCCCGGCCTGAACTACAACTTCACCGTCTTGGAGCTCAAGGGGATGATCCGCTCACTGTTCAAGCATGATCCCAAGCATCCAGAGTGGTTTACCCCGTCAAATGGAGTAGTTCCGTTATGCAACAACTCTGCCCTTAGTGCCATCCGCGCGGCAATGCCTCAGTGCGACTCCCACGGGATTGATCCCACTTGGCTGATGCCTTCAGAAGAGACCGTGCAGACCTTCTTCGACAACCTGGTTGAACGGCCGCGCAACCCCGAAGAGAAGAAGGGGCTCACCCGCGCGACCACCGACCGGGATGTGGCATATATAGCCAACAGGATGGAGGAGGCCGCCGCAGCTGCGGCCGCGGGTGAGTTTGGGTACACCGTGGATGAAGCAGAAGCAGCGGACGCAGTGAGCCAGGCCGAGGAGGAGGAAATCCTCAAACTGCTGAGGCCCGCCGGGCAGCCCGTCGGGGAGCCTGCCGGGACGGGCGAGGCTGCCGGGCAGGGCACTGAGTCCAGTGAACCCGCCGAGGATGATGACGAATCGGGCGATTCCGACGAAGACTCGGGCGGGTCACTGAACCTCGACGACGCCTCCTCATCTTCGGAGAACTCTCCGCCACCACCGAGTCCTCCACCACAGCCAAAGAAGCGCCTCCGCAAGACCACCGAGACGGTGAGGCAGCCGGCACCCCGACAGCAGCCGCAGCGCCGCGCGACGCGTGCCACCACGACGAGCAAGGTCGTCAAGGAGGCGCCCCGCGCCCCAGCGGCAAGCGGAGGGGGATCTTCCCGAAGCGGTTTGGTGTTCCTTCCGCCCCTCGGTCGTCGGGGACGACCGGAGCGGGGTCTTCTCAACCCACGGCTCCGGAGCCCGCCAAGCGCCCGAGGGAGCCTACTCCTCCAGCTCCTCGCACCGGGACGCGCGAGGCGGAGTTCGAATTCTCCGCCCTTAGCTCCGATGAGGAGGAGGAAGAGTAAGCATTTGCAACTTTTATTTCCTTTGATTTTTGTTGTTCTTGTCTTGACTTCTCTTTGCCTGACTCTGATCTTGCTTGGCCTCCAGGACCCTGGCCCAGAGAGTTGCGAAGAGGGCCAAGATTCTGGTGGTTGACCTCGAGGACGACGAGTCTGTCGCAGTGGCGGGGGATGAGCTGGTGACAAACTTGCCAGACCAGTCTGCTGCCCCGGAGAGCAGCCCCCAGCGCAGCCCCCAGCGTAAGTCTTTTGTTCACTTCTCTGCTTGTCGGGCGCGCTTGAGCTTCTTGTCCTTGCTAACATCTTGTTTGCTTGTTGTCTTGTGCAGAAGTGGAGCCGCAGCCGCAGGAGCATCAAGAGACTGCTCCCGACGAGCCGCTCGCCCCACCATCCCCGCCAAGGAGGAGCTCCCCGGCGAGGGAGGGTGCTCCGCCAAGGGCGGGTACTCCGCCAAGGGCGAGTACCCCGCCAAGAGCGAGCACCCCGACAAGGGTGGACACCCCGCCAAGGGAAGGCGCCAGCAGCCCTCCGCCGGCGGGGGCTTCTACTACGCCGCCAAGGGAGAACTCCCCGGCGAGGGACCCCGTTACCGAAGAGGCCCGTGCAGGTAGCCCTTGTACTTTTCTTCTCTCGAATTCATCTTTTTGGATATTTGCTTGACGATTCTTCCTTTCTTCTTCTTCTGTCAGATCCGCCTGCCCCGGAGCCGATGGAGACGGAGACCATCGCCGAGGAGGACGTGCGTGGCAATCCTGACGACGCCGCCACTGCTGACGAGCCTGTCACTGATGAGACCCCCGCGGCCACTGACGCGGCAGCTGGGGAGGGGACCGGCGACCGCACTGACGGCCCCGAGGCCGCAGGAGCGCCGGACGCTGCGCCGGCCGCCGACCCCTCTGCTGCCGCAACTGGGCCGGGCATCTATCTGGAGGCCGCCAACGGGGTCTTTATTCAAGTCCCGTGGGCGTCCTCATCAAGGGAACCCGCGGAGGGGGAGAGCTTCGACGGAGAAGTCCTCGCCTCCGCCGGGCTGAGGGTTGTCGACGCGCCCGGCAGCAGCAGCGAGCCCAAAGAGGAGCAGCTCCTGCGCCGGCTTCTGGCCTTGTATCGAGCCAGGCAGGCCAAGCTGGAGTCCCGAGAGGCTCTGGCAGCCAAGGCCAGCGTCGACTTGGAGAAGCGCGCCGCCAATCAAGCGGCCCTCCGGAACTTGGCGGAGGAGCGGGAGGAGCTTGCTGGAGCGCACCAGGCGTTCATCCTCGAGAAGGCTGAGGTTGAAGAGCAGCAAAGACTAGCCGCCGAGGATCTGTCTCGGCGGGAGGGAGAGCTCAACCAGCGGAAGGTCGACCTCGATAGCCACGAGGACGACCTCACCACGCGCGAGCAGTCCATTGGCGGGGCTCTGCAGGAGGCGAGGGACGCCGCTGCCGCTGCAGAGACCGCCAAGAGGGACCTGGAGGCAAGGGTGGCTCAGTTGGAGTCGAGCTTGAAGACGAGCGAGGAGAGGGTTGCCGCGCTCAACTTGGCGCGGGAGAAGGACGCCCACACCAATTCGGAGCTGCAAGTCCGTCTCTCCGAGAAGGGCAAAGAGCTCAACAACGCCAAGGACTCCATTGCAGACTTGGAGCTGAAGGTTTCCACCCTCACTGACTCACTTGACGCCGCCCGAAACCGCGAAACGAAGCTGAAGGAGGATCTCTGCGCCGAGAGGGCATTGCTGGACAGCGCCGCCGTCTCGCAAAATAACTTCAAGGAGACGGTGGAGCAGTGGACCGAGGGGCTCGTCGCTGCCGCCGCTAACATCGACAAGGAGATGGTGGCGCTGGGGACGGAGCACCTCGTCTACTCTCCCGACGAGAACCTCCCCCACAGCGCCAAGCTGAGCTTGTTCTTCCGAGGAGTGGCGCCTGCCCTCGCGCAGCTACGGGAAAGGCTCCCCTTGTAGCTGGCGAACGAGGCGCGAAGGCTCTGCACAGGTACCATGGAGCGAGTGTTGTCGAAGATCGTCTACCGCAACCCCGGGATCAACCTCGACAACGTCCTCCGGACCCTGCCGCCCGAAGCTGACCAGGAGGCGTTGAAGGCTCGCGTCGCCCACATTGTGGCCAAGGTGGGCAAGATCAAGAGGGTTGACGGTGACCGTGCAGACTAGGTAGTTTTCTTTCCACTTCCCTTGTCGCTGCCATTTAAGTCATGGACAGTAGTTTGTTAGAACAGCGACAAGCCTTCTTGTAATATAACTTTCACTAGTAGATAAAGGGGATTTAGCCCCGGTTCAGGAACCGGGGCAAGAGGGTCGGTACTAATGCTCTGACCCTTTAGTCCCGGTTCAATCCAGAACCGGGGCAAAAGGGTGTCCACGTGGCCTGTGCACCGAGTCCAGGCAGGAGGGGCTTTAGTCCCGGTTGGTGGTACCAACCGGGACCAAAAGGCATCCACGTGTCAGCATTTCTGTAGCTGTGGTTTTTGTTTTTTTTTGAAAGGGGAGGGGGGTTTTAGGTTTTGGGGGTTAATTTAGGTGTTTGATATATTGTGTTAGCTAGCTAATTAATAGAGAGAAGTGTTCTCTCTTATGTCCGTGCTTTTGGTCGACGCTACATACTACACATACGTATATATATGGACTAGAGTCACGCTAGCTAGCTAGCTAGCTGCTAGCTACTAAGCAAACGAAGGAACAGAAGATCTCGTATATATATATAATCAACATATATATATATGCATACAGAGAGAAGTAATAATATCGACCACCTCTCCTTCTCCGAGAGATTGGTCGAACAACAAGTTCTCGTATATCTATCCGACACTACCGGGCACATATATACAATAATTATCTCTTACAAAAATAATCTCCTAACACATGGATGTAGGGTCCACATAGTATTCTCCGTCTTCAGCGATCACGTGTTCAAGGAAGAATGCCGCCAATTCCTCTTGAATTGCTCGCAGACGATCTGGTGTTAGGAGTTCATCCCGCATCCGAAACATCTAATTTGAAGTAGGGGGTCAATACATGAAATGATGCTATAAATTGGTGAATATTATTGATTGCTTACGCACTTCAAATTGTTCATCAGTGTAGCCCCGCTCACAGGTCGTGTGGCGGATGGACTCGCAAATGTAGTATCCACAATAATCATTCCCGGGTTCCTGCCACAACCACTTTACAAGAAATAGAGCTCAATCAAACTGATAAGCAAGAATGCCAAATTGGTATTGATGAAACTAGCTAGCGCTTGAATCAAGATATAGGAGATGCGCGCGCGGAACATGCTACTATATAGTACTTACTTTCGGGTATCTAAATTGTAGCTTCTTCGGCAGTCCCGGAGCTTTTTTGATGAATTTTTTCCAAGCCCTGCCAGACAAAGGAAACAATTAGTTGATATCAGAAATGAAGTTGCTGATATATATGCATGGTGGATAATATTGATCGATTTAACTTACCTGGCTAGCATTTGAGTCATGTCCGCATACTCCTCGGGATCTTTACGTTTAGAGTCGAAGACAGTTACTATTCCCTTCTCAAGCTTAATCTCTAAGAGAATATAGTGGAAGCTGCGCACGAATGCATGAGATCATTACATCACTATTAACTTGACTGATATATATAAGGGAAACCAAATATGCACAAGACATTAACACTCACTTGAAGTTGTAAGGAAAGAGTATTATATCTTTGTTTTCATTTACCACCAACGATCGTAGCAAGTTGGTCTCGGTATCGCCGGGACGCAATTTAACCTCGGTTGCATCTATGAGGTATGTGTTAATAAACCCAATATCACCTACTTGTCTTTTCTTCAATTCGACGATCTTCAATCTGCATAATATAGTGAGGATAATTATAAATACATGCAATGAAGATCAGCTATATAGAGAGACTTAATGACAGAAGTAGTACTACTTACAGACAGTAGCAGGTGATCGTTGTTTTATCGAGGGCCAATTGATTGAAAAATTGATAGAACTCCTCAAATGGAACAGGCAACAGGTCAATTCCAACGAGGTCATGCTCCGGTTTAACTCTCAAATACAAGTTATTCCTCCCCCCAGACTCTCTGTAGATTTTCATGTACCAATCATGCAATCTTCGCATATTCGTTGATAGAGATCTTTCATTTTTGATGAGAGGCTTTTTGTACTCGTATCTTTCTATCTGCACGTCCATGAAATCATAGTGTACATCGTCGGACGCGTAATCTGCAAGATTGGTATAACCGGGCACCATCCTCGGATCATTAGCGACCATGTCGCTAGACACCTTGAGCGGGGGGCACAATTGGTTCGCTTGTTCGCCGAGCTGGGCAATTTGTTTCCCAGCTCGCCCTTCTGCTAACCTCTGATCACTTTTTGTACTTCCGGACCGCTTGGCATCTTGAAATGTCTTTTGAATAATGCGGTCATAGTTGCCCTTCGGCTTACTTTTCGCTGGTTGCTTCAGGGCAGCAAGAGTGCGCTTTGCTTTCACCGCATCTATCTTCTCCTCTGGAGGTGGATGTCTCTGTGCTTTCAACCCTTCAAAAAAGTCCTTCACTTCGCCTTCAGCGATCTTCGTGTTTTCCTCGTCGGACCTCTCGTACGGTAACTTCTCTAGAGGCGTGAGAGAAGGACCGAATCTGCATCGCCTCCCGCCTCTGGCTGTACTGGTAGACGTCGCCGGACCAGACGAAGCGGCTGTCTTTTTTACTTGCTTAGGCGCCGGAGCAGGAGCAGCCGGAGCGGCGGCAGGTCTCTTCCGCCCTTGCTGATTAGGCGAAGGAGGAGCTGGCTGTCTGCTCGGGCGCGCCGGCGGCGAAGGAGGCGGAGTGCCGCCACGCGCCGGCGGCGAAGGAGGCGGTGTGCCGCCACGCGCCGGAGAAGGAGCCGGAGTGCCCTGATGGTCACTCGCCGGAGAAGGAGCCGGAGTGCCCTGATGGTCACTCGCCAGAGAAGGAGGCGGTGGAGGAGGCGGAGTGCCCTGACTCGTCGTCGTCGGAGGAGGAGGCGGAGGCGTCCAGTTCAGAATGTTGATTAGGTCCTTCCGCCATAGGCATGGAGTCTTCAGTGAAGAACCCAGCCGAGTCTCCCCTTCACCGGTAGGGTGGTCAAGCTGGAGCTCCTCAAATCCCTCCGTTATTTCGTCGACCATCACCCTAGCATATCCTTCTGGAATCGGCCGGCAGTGAAAAGTGTCGTCTGGTCCAGAAGGATAAACAGAGCCAGCAGCCGCCTTGACCTTCAGATTCATCCACTGTGCCATAAGGTGGCAATTTTGTGCCTGCGTGATAGCATCCACAGGATTCCTGGCAGTAGCCGTCAAGGCAAGCTCTGGCTGAAGCAGCTCGGTGGAAGCCACGCTGCTTCTCCGCTGAGATGGCGGGGTAGCTTCGGGGGAAGCTTCGGCAATTCTTTCCCGATCTGCTTCCCGTTCCTCTATCGCTTGTATTCTGGCCCGCAGCGCCTGGATTTCGGTCATCTCCATTTTCTTCCTCCTGTCGTGGCATTTGTAGCCTCCTGCGTCCGGAAACCCAGCACGCCACGGAAGGGAGCCTGGCG
Organism: Secale cereale; assembly: GCA_902687465.1. NCBI lineage: Eukaryota > Viridiplantae > Streptophyta > Magnoliopsida > Poales > Poaceae > Secale > Secale cereale. The sequence continues at coordinate 776,649,598 of LR738715.1, read as the reverse complement.
TGCCTCGTGTCCGTCCAGGGTGCTCAGGATTCCCGAGGGCCATTGTCAGCTCGTCGTTCTCTCTGTCGGGGATGAACGTCCCTGCATGCGCTGCTTTGATATACTGCCGCATCTTCCTGAGTGGTGTTTCCATTTGCTTGTCCGTCCAAATGCACCACCCTGTTACAGGGTCCAAGGATCCGCCAGCCCCGAAGAACCAAGTCCGGCAATGTTCTGGCCAGTGCATTGTCTCTGGTTCGATCCCTTTCTGAAGCAGATCATTCTCAGCCCTGGCCCACTTAGGCCGGGCTACGAGGTAGCCGCCCGACCCCGTGCGATGGTGATGCATCTTCTTTGCAGCATTTATCCGGTTTGTCTCCGACATCTTCTGACTCTTTTCCGACTTCTTATGGGCCACAAATGCGGGCCAGTCATCTTTGATCTTCTCATATATGCCCACGAATTCTGGAGTCGTTTTCTCTCTGACAAACGTATTCAGTTTTTTCTTCCATGCCCTGAATTGGTCTGCCATCTTCGAAAGTGCATAAGACTTGATTAAGTCCTCTTTAACTGGCTTCGCCGGATCAACCTCTCGCGGTAGGATGAAGTTTGACTTCAGCTCAGTCCAAAGATCTTCTTTCTGCATATCTGTGACATAAGTCACCTGAGCGTCGTTTGCAGCCGGCTTTAACCATTGATGGATGCTGATCGGGATCTTGTCCCTAACCAGAACCCCGCACTGATTAACAAATGCGTTCTTTGTGCGGATGGGTGCAATCGGCTCGCCGGAGCGCGAGATTTCTGAGATCTCAAACTTTTCATCCGGCCTCAACTTTTTCTTTGCTCCTCGTCTCTTTACCGAAGATTTGCTCGATCCGGAGGGCTAGAAAAGGAACAAAGATGAGAGTTAATGAATGAATCAATTAACTAGTCAACACATGCTTAACTAACATATATACCTCCTGGCCGGACTCGGTTCGGTCACCGGAGCCAGCATCACGGTCTCCTTCTTGCACCGGCATTGGGTCACCGGAGCCGTCCTCACGGTCTACTTCTTCCATGTGCATTGGGTCACCGAATTCATCAATATCATAGCCTAGATCTTCCAGCCGCAGCTCTTGTTCGACCTGCTCATCGGTGTCGTTGAGATACGACCTGACGGCATTTTGTCCGTCTGTTATTATGTCCATCAACATCGCTTCTTGTGCTAGGTCTCGGGTGTTGTCGTCCATTGTTTCTACAAATATTTACAACATGCCAATTATTATTCAAACATGACAGATGGATATATTAATGGCAAACGTAGAACTAGCTTCAACCCTCGACTGCTCGGCGATCCACAAACCCTAGACCCCCTCATGTCACATTTTGTCTAGCTAGTGTCAAAGGATTCAACAAAACCAATACTTCATCATTAGGCAAAAGTAACAGTAGAATGATGGTACGAAGCTCTCCAAAGTTGTTTTGGAACGGAGTCCCAGATAAGATAATCCGTAACAAAAGACGGATTAACCTATCAGGAACTCCGTTCCAAAACATCTTTGCATAACTTCATACCAACATGCCCCGGTTACTTCTGGCAAATGATGAAGTCATGGAATTTTTCAATATTTTGACACTAGCTAGGCAACCTCTCTCGACCCCTCGACCCCCGACTGCTCGGCGGTCCACAAACCCTAGACCCCCTCATGTCAAATTTTGTCTAGCTATAGTGTCAAAGGATTCAACAAAACCAATACTTCATCATTAGGCGAAAGTAACAGTAGAATGATGGTACGAAGCTCTCCAAAGTTGTTTTGGAACGGAGTCCCAGATAAGATAATCCGTAACAAAAGACGGATTAACCTA
>LR738715.1:776610978-776640006 GCA_902687465.1 Secale cereale | reverse complement strand
AGCAACCGGGGCTAAAGGGGGGCATTAGTCCCGGTTTCAGCCACCAACCGGGACTAATGCCACCCTTTAGTCCCGGTTGGTGCCACCAACCGGGACCAAAGGCCCTGTGCTGGCGCGGGTGCGGTGGGATGTTTAGTCCCACCTCGCTAGCTGAGGGAGCTCGAGAGTGGTTTATAAGGGCTGCTGCTCCCTCCATCTCGAGCTCCTCTCAAATGCAGGCTTCTGGGCCTAACTCTGCGCGCTGCCCTGTGAGCTTGCTGGGCCTTATATTACAGGTGGATCCTGTGCTATAGGCCTTGCAGGCTCACTGGGCAGCGCCCAATTTTTTTTTCCTTTTTTGCTTTATTTATTTCTAAGTTGTTTTTTGCTGTATTTAGAGTTGCTTTATTTATTTTATTTTCTTTGTTTATTTCTAAGTTGTTTTTTGCTGTATTTAGAGTTGCTTTATTTATTTTACTTCCTTTATTTATTTTCTTTATTGCTTTATTTATTTTATTTTGTTTATACTTAATTACAACAAAATACTCATTGTTGCTATTTATTTCTAAGTTGTTTTTTGCTGTATTTAGAGTTGCTTTATTTATTTTATTTTCTTTGTTTATTTCTAAGTTGTTTTTTGCTGTATTTAGAGCTTCTTTATTTATTTTACTTTCTTTATTTATTTTCTTTGTTGCTTTATTTATTTTATTTTGTTTATACTTACAACAAAATACTTATTGTTGCTATTTATTTTTCAAGTTTGTTTTGTTTTGTTTTGTTTTGTTAGTGCAAGTAGTATTGAAATTTGAATAGTACAAACGGACAATGGTATCATACTCGTTTGTTACAAAGTTGGCATGGTATCATCATAATAGTTGCGGAAATAACTCTTCACTTTTTCTTCGCTTGTGTCATTTGCTTATTGCGCCGTAACCATGGATAATCTTCATCGTTTATCAGGATGCTTGGGTCAGCCTTGACTTTGAAGGGAGGAATTTCATGAAACTTTTCATAATCTCCAGACATGTCTGTCTTGCCCTCCACTCCCAGGATGTCCCTTTTTCCTGAAAGAACTATGTGGCGCTTTGGCTCATCGTATGATGTATTCGCTTCCTTATCTTTTCTTTTTCTCGGTCTGGTAGACATGTCCTTCACATAGATAACCTGTGCCACATCATTGGCTAGGACGAACGGTTCGTCATTGTATCCAAGATTTTTCAGATCCACTGTTGTCATTCCGTACTGTGGGTCTACCTGTACCCCGCCTCCTGACAGATTGACCCATTTACACTTAAACAAAGGGACCTTAAAATCATGTCCGTAGTCAAGTTCCCATATGTCCACTATGTAACCATAATATGTGTCCTTTCCCCTCTCGGTTGTTGCATCAAAGCGGACACCGCTGTTTTGGTTGGTGCTCTTTTGATCTTGGACAATCGTGTAAAATGTATTTCCATTTATCTCGTATCCTTTGTAAATCAATGCAGTCGAAGATGGTCCCCTGGACAACAAGTACAACTCATCACAAACAGTGTTGTCACCTCTGAGACGTGTTTCCAACCAACTGCTGAAAGTCCTGATGTGTTCACGTGTAATCCAGTCGTCGCACTGCTCCGGGTGTTTGGAGCGCAGACTGTTCTTGTGTTCATCGACATACGGGGTCACCAATGTAGAGTTCTGTAGAACTGTGTAGTGTGCTTGAGACCAAGAATAACCGTCCCTGCATATTATTGAGTCCCTTCCAAGCGTGCCTTTTCCAGTCAGTCTGCCCTCGTACCGCGATTTAGGGAGACCTATCTTATTAAGGCCAGGAATGAAGTCAACACAAAACCCGATGACATCCTCTGTTTGATGGCCCATGGAGATGCTTCCTTCTGGTCTGGCGCGGTTACGGACATATTTCTTTAGGACTCCCATGAACCTCTCAAAGGGGAACATATTGTGTAGAAATACGGGCCCCAGAATGACAATCTCGTCGACTAGATGAACTAGGACGTGTGTCATGATATTGAAGAAGGATGGTGGGAACACAAGCTCGAAACTGACAAGACATTGCGCCACATCACTCCTTAGCCTTGGTACGATTTCTGGATCGATCACCTTCTGAGAGATTGCATTGAGTAATGCACATAGTTTCACAATGGCTAATCGGACGTTTTCCGGTAGAAGCCCCCTTAATGCAACCGGAAGCAGTTGCGTCATAATCACATGGCAGTCATGAGACTTTAGGTTCTGGAACTTTTTCTCTGCCATATTTATTATTCCCTTTATATTCGACGAGAAGCCAGTCGGGACCTTCATACTGAGAAGGCATTCAAAGAAGATTTCTTTCTCTTCTTTCGTAAGAGCATAGCTGGCAGGACCTTCATACTGCTTCGGAGGGATGCCATCTTTTTCGTGCAAACGTTGCAGGTCCTCCCGTGCCTCAGCTGTATCTTTTGTCTTTCCATACACGCCCAAGAAGCCTAGCAGGTTCACGCAAAGGTTCTTCGTCACGTGCATCACGTCGATTGAAGAGCGGACCTCTAGGTCTTTCCAGTAGGGTAGGTCCCAAAATATAGATTTCTTCTTCCACATGGGTGCGTGTCCCTCATCGTCATTCGGAACAGCTAGTGCGCCGGGGCCCTTTCCGAAGATTACGTGTAAATCATTGACCATAGCAAGTACGTGATCACCGGTACGCATGGCGGGCTTCTTCCGGTGATCTGCCTCGCCTTTGAAATGCTTGCCTTTCTTTCGACATTGATGGTTGGTCGGAAGAAATCGACGATGGCCCAGGTACACATTCTTCCTGCACTTGTCTAGGTATATACATTCAGTGTCATCTAAACAGTGCGTGCATGCGTGGTATCCTTTGTTTGTCTGTCCTGAAAGGTTACTGAGAGCGGGCCAATCGTCGATGGTCACGAACAGCAACGCCTTTAGGTCAAATTCCTCCTGTTTGTGCTCATCCCACACATGTACACCGTTTCCATTCCACAGCTGTAAAAGTTCTTCAACTAATGGCCTTAGGTACACATCAATGTCGTTGCCGGGTTGCTTAGGGCCTTGGATGAGAACTGGCATCATAATGAACTTCCGCTTCATGCACATCCAAGGAGGAAGGTTATACATACATAGAGTCACGGGCCAGGTGCTGTGATTGCTGCTCTGCTCCCCGAAAGGATTAATGCCATCCGCGCTTAGAGCAAACCATACGTTCCTTGCGTCCTTTGCAAACTCCTCCCAGTACTTTCTCTCGATTTTTCTCCATTGCGACCCGTCAGCGGGTGCTCTCAACTTCCCGTCTTTCTTACGGTCCTCACTGTGCCATCGCATCAACTTGGCATGCTCTCTGTTTCTAAACAAACGTTTCAACCGTGGTATTATAGGAGCATACCACATCACCTTCGCAGGAACCCTCTTCCTGGCGGGCTCGCCATCAACATCACCAGGGTCATCTCGTCTGATCTTATACCACAACGCACCGCATACCGGGCATGCGTTCAGATCGTTGTATGCACCGCGGTAGAGGATGCAGTCATTAGGGCATGCATGTATCTTCTGCACCTCCAATCCTAGAGGGCATACGACCTTCTTTGCTGCGTATGTACTGTCGGGCAATTCGTTATCCTTCGGAAGCTTCTTCTTCAATATTTTCAGTAGCTTCTCAAATCCTTTGTCAGCCACAGCATTCTCTGCCTTCCACTGCAGCAATTCCAGTACGGTACCGAGCTTTGTGTTGCCATCTTCGCAATTGGGGTACAACCCTTTTTTGTGATCCTCTAACATGCGATCGAACTTCAGCTTCGCCTTTTGACTTTCGCATTGTGTCCTTGCATCGACAATGACCCGGCGAAGATCATCATTTGGTTCCTCTTGATCTTCAGCAGCTTCACCCGTTGCAGCATCATTGGGCACATCGTCTGGTTCCTCTTGATCTTCACCAGCTCCCCCCATTGCAGCATCACCGTATTCAGGGGGCACATAGTTGTCATCGTACTCTTCTTCTTCGCCGTCTTCCATCATAACCCCTATTTTCCGTGCCTCGTCCAAACATTATAGTGTGGCATGAAACCCTTGTAAAGCAGGTGGGAGTGAAGGATTTTTCGGTTAGAGTAAGACATCGTATTCACACATTGAGTGCATGGACAACACATAAAACCATTCTGCTTGTTTGCCTCTGCCGCATTTAGAAACTCACGCACGCCCTTAATGTACTCGGAGGTGTGTCTGTCACCGTACATCCATTGGCGGTTCATCTGCGTGCATTTATATATAATTAAGTGTGTCAAAAACCATTACAGAACATCATAAATAGATAATTAAGTGACCAAATGGATAAAAGTTCATCATCACATTAAAACCAAAGTACATACATATATAGTTCTCATCTAACAACATATATAGCTCTCCATACACATCGAAACTATGTAAAACATTTCAACGCGAAAACAAATGCTATCATAATCGCAACCAAGGTAACAATTGATCCAACGGCATAATGATACCAAGCCTCGGTATTAATGGCATATTTTCTAATCTTTTTAATCTTCAACCGCATTGCATCCATCTTGATCTTGTGATCATCGACGACATCCGCAACATGCAACTCCAATATCATCTTCTCGTCCACAATTTTTTTTATTTTTTCCTTCAAGAATTTGTTTTCTTCTTCAACTAAATTTAACTTCTCGACAATAGGTTCCATCTTGATCTTGTGATCATCGATAACTTCCGCAACATGCAACTCCAATTCCATCTTCTCCTCCTCCATTTTTTCCAATTTTTTCTTTAACGAAATGTTTTCCTCTTCAACTAAATTTAACCTCTCCACAAGAGGGTCGGTTGGAATTTCCGGTTCAACTACCTCCTAGACATAATAAAACATCTATGCATGTCAGGTTGGTCGGCATAACTATCATAAGCACTAAAACAAATAGTTATAAATTAAAGATAATATACCACATCCGAATCGTAGACCGGACGAGGGCCCACGTGGGCGGATATCAAAACCATCGCACTATATAATAACAAGCAATAATAAACGTAAGAAAATTAGACAAATATCTATCTAAAGCAATAATAAAAGTAAGAAAAGCATGGACATAACAAGAGGCTCACCATGGTGGTGCCGGTGACGAGATCGGCGGGGGCGATCGACGGCGACGAAGACGGGGACGGGACGTGATGGACCGCTAAACCTAGACAAATCTCGGAGAAAATAGAGCTTCGAGAGGAGAAAAGCTTAACTAGTGTGGCTCGGGCATTCCACCGAACATGTTGTGTGCATAGGAGGTGAGCTAGAGCACCACTAACCCCTCTCCCCCTCGGCCAGAAAAAAAAACAGAGCAGTGAGCTCTGCTCTTGAGTGAGGGGGTTTATATAGGCAACTCACTGGTCCCGGTTGGTGCTAAAAACCGGGGCTAAAGGGGTGCCTTTGGTCCCGGTTCATAAAACAAACCGGGACTAATAGTGGTGGGCCAGGAGCAAGAGCCATTGGTCCCGGTTTTTAGCTCCAACCGGGACCAATAGGTCCAGACGAACCGGGACCAATGGCCCACGTGGCCCGGCCGGCCCCCTGGGCTAACGAACCGGGTCCAGTACCCCCATTGGTCCCGGTTCTAGATTGAACCGGGGCTAATGGGCTGGACCAATGCCCTGTTTTCTACTAGTGTTTATTCTGGGTAGTCAATGCAGTGTTATCTCCCTTGCTTGGTTCCTTCACTTTGTATGCTTCTCACCCTACGCTTCTAGGGAACTTGCCGGCAAAGGGGCCCTTGCCGCGAGCGCTGAGTGCGGGACTTCAGCGGCCTGCTGGCAATGCCCTTGCCGGCAAGAAACCTTGTCGCAGCTAGTCGCAGCACACTTAGATTGTTGAGCGAACTCGAAAACGAAGTAAGGGCGCGACACTTGTCGCAGCTCACTTAAGCCGTTGAGCGTGCTCGAAACAAAGTAAGGGCGCGGATAGACACGGGTAGGTTCCTCCGCGCACAGGTTTTCCATACAAAGTGGTCATTCAAGGAAGACAACTAAGATTTTTAAAAATTTGAATTTCTCAAACTTTGACAACTTATCTTTCGTGTGCCGTTTGCTTCCCGGCAAGGCTTTCCTTTCTTGAACAGCACTCGGTCCATACCACTGTCTCCTTCCCCCCGGCAAACTTGTGCGTGAGGAACACTTTCTTCTGCTTAAGGAAAACAAAGAAAAGAGGAGGAAACACAGATATGGAGCCTTGCGGCTTGTTATTGCTTACCGGGGGTGTGTGCTGCACAAAGTGTCAGATAACATATGCAAGAAAACAAGAATGCATGAAATGACAAGCCGTGCGAAGCACAAAAGTTTTACTGATTCACGGGGTCTGCGCCCGGCTTTGTACAAAGGTTTACATGCAACAGTGGCAAGACTTGTACAAAAGGTGGTTGCCGGAGCGGATCACGGCAACCGCGCCTCATGGGTGAAACTTGCGAAGATGCTCTATGTTCCAGGAGTTGCTCACCGATAAGCCTTCTTCGGTCTCAAGGCGGACAGCGCCGGGCCTTGTGACTTGTCTCACCTGATAAGGGCCTTCCCACTTCGGCGTCAACTTGTTGGAGTTCTTGGCGGACTGAACGCGCCGAAGAACAAGGTCGCCTTCCTCGAGACTCCTGGCCTTGACTTTGCGGTTATGATAGCGACGCAAAGCTTGCTGGTATCGAGCAGCTCGTACACCAGCCTGGAGACGGTCCTCCTCGAGGAGCAGTGCATCATCTTGCCGCAGTTGCTCTTGCTCGAGCTCGTCGTAAGCGAGCACTCGAGGAGACCCGTATACGAGTTCCGTGGGGAGAACAGCCTCTGCTCCATAGACAAGAGCAAAGGGTGTCTGCCCGGTGGCTCGATTTGGTGTCGTCCTGATTGACCAAAGAGCCGCCGGCAACTCCTCGATCCAGTTTCTTCCGCACTTGTGCAGCCTGTCGAAAGTTCTTGTCTTGAGTCCGCGCAGCACTTCAGCGTTGGCCCTCTCCGCTTGACCGTTGCTCCTCGGGTGAGAAACAGAAGAGGAGCAGACCTTGGCGCCAAGGTCTTGGACGTATTGCATGAAGGTGCGACTTGTGAATTGTGTGCCGTTGTCGGTGATGATCCTGTTAGGGATTCCGAAACGGCAAACAATTGACCTGAATAACTTGACTGCTGACTGTGCGGTCACCTTTCTCACTGGCTCCACTTCCGGCCACTTTGTGAACTTGTCGATAGCGACGTACAGGTACTCAAAGCCCCCGACTGCGCGGGGAAAGGGGCCGAGGATGTCGAGCCCCCAGACCGAGAAGGGCCAGGACAAAGGTATCGTCTGGAGAGCTTGAGCTGGCTGGTGTATTTGCTTGGCATGGAACTGGCACGCTTCACACTTGGTTACTTGTGCAGTTGCATCTTGGAGGGCTTCTGGCCAAAAGAAACCTTGCCGGAATGCCTTCCCGGCAAGTGCTCTTGGGCCATTGTGGTGGCCACATATGCCTCCGTGTATCTCTGCCAACAGTTTCTGTCCATCTTCCCGGGAAATGCACTTCAATCTGACACCGTTGAGTCTTCTTCTGTACAGTTCATTGCCGATGAACTGGTACATACTTGACTGCCTGGTTATTCTCTCTACCTCTTCTGGTTCTTCGGGAAGTTCTCCAGTTTGAAGAAAACGGACGATTTGCTGTGCCCATGCTGGAGCCTGAGGTTCGACAACAAGGACTAAAGGCATCAGTACTGCTTCGGGAACGTCAGCTTCTACGGCAAGAACCTGCGGCTCTGTCGGAGCTGAACGTTCCCCGGCAAGCTTGCCGGGGCAAGACTTGCCGGGAACGTCTGCTTCAACTGTACGAACCCTAGGGTTCGCAGGAGCAGACTGTTCCTCAGCAACTTGGTTGTTGATCTTGGGGACCTTGGCGGCGGCTTCAGGAAGATCCACCGACAAGTAGTCGCCGGAGACCAACTTCCTCTTCTTGCTTGGCCAAACTGATGGTGTAACGGATGGTTGAGTTAGCTTGAGCATGAAGGTCCCTGGTTCCACAGGTAGTTTCAACGCAGCACACTTTGATAGGCCGTCCGCGACATCATTCTGAGCTCTTGGAACATGCTCCATCTGCAGGCCTTCAAAGTGTTCTTCAAGCTTCCTCACTTCATCTACATAAGCTTCCATCAAAGGACTCTGGTAGCTCTTGTTTACTTGTCGGACTACCAACTGTGAATCTCCCCGCACAATCAGCTTCTTGATCCCAAGTTCGGCCGCAATTCTGAGGCCGGCAAGCAAACCTTCATACTCAGCAGTATTGTTTGTCGCTTGTTCCTTGGGAAAGTGCATTTGGATAACGTACTTGAGGTGCTCCCCGGTGGGTGCGATAAGCAGCACACCAGCACCGGCGCCTTGCAGCGAGAAGGCACCATCGAAGTACATTATCCATTCTTTGCTGGCTTCTTGGACGGGGATGCTTGTCTCTGGAACTTCTTCGTCTGGTGTTGGTGTCCATTCTGCTAAGAACTCTGCCAAAGCTCTGCTCTGTATAGTTGAAGTGCTTTCAAACTTAAGACCAAAGCTTGACAGCTCCAGTGCCCACTCGACAATCCTTCCTGTTGCTTCTGGGTTTTGCAATATCCTCTTCAGCGGAAAGCGAGTGACCACTGTTATCTCATGTGCTTGGAAGTAGTGGCGCAGCTTTCTCGAGGCCATGAGGAGGCCGAAAAGCAGCTTCTGCACGCCAGAGTATCTTGATCTAGCCCCCTCCAGGAGGGAACTAACATAATAGACTGGGCGCTGCACCACCTTCTTTCGCGCTTCTTCTTGTGTCTGCGCAGACTCGTCCTTGTCGGGGCCAGAGCTTGTCGGGGAAGCCCCCTGCTTGTCGCTGGATGCGCTTGCCGGGGCCGTGGGCTCCTCCTCTGCCTCCCTTTCCGCTACCAACGCAGCACTAACCACTTGATTGGTTGCTGCTAAGTACAGCAGCAACTTCTCTTGTGGCCTAGGTGCGACAAGTATTGGAGTGGAGGACAGGTATCCTTTCAAGTCCTGCAGCGCTGCCTCCGCTTCCGGAGTCCATTTCATAGGACCTGCCTTTTTCAAGATTTTGAAAAACGGCAGGGCGCGTTCTGCAGACTTTGAAATGAACCTGCTGAGGGCAGCCACACAACTAGCAAGCCTCCGTACATCCTTAACGCGCTTCGAGGCTTCATATGCTCAATGGCTTTGATCTTGTCGGGATTGGCTTCAATCCCCCTCTGGGACACAAAGAACCCGAGAAGTTTGCCGGAGGGGACTCCGAAGACGCACTTCTCGGGGTTAAGCTTGAGTTGTATCTTGCGCAGATTCACAAAAGTTTCTTCTAGGTCTTGTATCAGGGTATCCTTGTCCTTGCTCTTGACCACTATGTCATCCATGTAAGCCTCTACATTCCTGTGGATCTGCGGCTCAAAAGCAGTGTGGACTACCCTTGCAAATGTTGAGCCCGCATTCTTCAATCCAAAGGGCATGCATATGAAGCAATAAGTGCCACATGGAGTAATGAATGCGGTCTTCTCTTCATCTTCCTCAGCCATGAATATCTGGTGGTATCTGGAGTATGCATCAAGAAATGAAAGCAACTCACATCCAGCCGTGGAGTCAACGATCTGGTCAATGCACGGCAAGGGAAATGGATCCTTGGGACAAGCTTTATTCACATCAGTGAAGTCTATACAAAGTCTCCATTTCCCATTAGCTTTGCGCACGACAACTGGATTGGCCAGCCACGTGGGATGAAGTACACCTCTAACTAGGCCCGCTGCTTCCAACTTCTTGATCTCTTCAGCTATAAACTCTTGGCGCTCCACCGCTTGCTTCCTGACCTTCTGCTTGACGGGCCGCGCGTGAGGACAAATAGCAAGCTTGTGCTCAATTACCTTCCTGGGAACACCGGGGATGTCAGACGGTTGCCATGCAAACACGTCGACATTCGCCCGCAGGAAGGCAACGAGCGCGCTTTCCTATTTGGGGTCGAGCGTAGCACTGATGGTGAAGGTACCACCAGTGCCGTCCTCCTTGGCGGACACCTTCTTGGTTGCAGGTGGAGCTGCCATTCCTTTCTTACACTTGCCGGTGGAGCTCGATGGTGCGTCCTCGACGGCAGCGCAGCACTCCGAAGAGGTGCGTTTGCCGGAGTGGGCCCCAGAGCTCTTGCCGGACTTGGTCTTGGTCTTCCCCCCGGGAGCTTCAGCGGCAAGTGTCTTGCTGTCTGCCGTGGCTGCTGCGTCCCGGTAGATCTTGTCGGCGCAGATAAGCGCATCCTTCTTGTCGCCGGGGACAAAGATGACGCTTATTGGCCCTGGCATCTTGAGCATGTTGTATGCATAGTGAGAGGCTGCCATGAACTTGGCGACCGCAGGACGGCCAAGTATCCCATTGTATGGCAATGGGATATCGGCAACGTCGAAGGTGATCCTCTCAGTCCTGAAGTTTAGCTCTCCGCCAAAGGTCACTGGCAGTGTGATCTTCCCCTTCGGCTTGCTCCTTCCCGGGTTGATCCCTTGAAAAGTTCCGGTTTCCTCGAGCTCGCTGTCGGGGATCTGCAGCTTCCGGATTACAGCAGAGGAGATCAAGTTGAGCCCAGCCCCGCCATCAACCAACATCCTGGTGACCTTGAGGTTGCGGATGGTTGGCGAAACCAACATCGGCAAGCACCCGACCGCCGTTGTGTGGTCAGGGTGGTCCTCAAGTTTGAAGATGATGGGCGTGCTGGACCACTTCAGGAGTTTGCGCGACTCGACGGGTGGCTCAGCTGCATTCACTTCCCGCACCCATTGCTTGAGTTGGTAGTGGGAAGTGTGCAGAGAGGCACCTCCATCGATGCACAGAACTTCTGTGGCCTTCTGGAACTCCTGCTCGCTGTTATCTCCGTCATCCATGTCCTTGTCGTCGTCTTCGTCTTCGTCCTTGTCGCGGTCGCGGGGAGGTCTGTCTCCTTGCCGCTGCTTGGCCTTGCCGCGGCGTCCTCCCCGGCCATTGAATGGCCGCTTCTTGCCGGACTCGCCTCCGCCTCCTTGGGCCTTCTCCTTGTCGCGTCGCTCGTACTCAGCCTTCTGCTGCTCGACGAGGTATTCGACCCTCTTGCAGTTTTGGAGATCGTGGCCCTTGGTGCGGTGGATCTTGCAGTACTGCTTGTCGGAGCCGTCCTGCTTGTCGGCGGCGGCTACAGTAGCGGGCTCCTTGCCGGAGCCACCAGCCTGAGTTTTCTTGTCGCCAGCCTCCTTGACGGACTTCTCCACAGCCAGTACTTCCTTGTTCTTCTTCTTCTTATTATTCCGCCGCCAGTTTTTCCTTGCCGGGGTGGCATCCTCACTGTCTGTTCCTCCTGCTCCAGTATCCTCTCCGGGGAGTCTCCTCCCCTCTTCAGCGCGCGCACACTTTTCGGCCAGAGCGTAAAGCTCGCTGACGTCCCGGATCTTGGTCATCGCCATATCCTCCCTCATCCGGTGGTTACGCACGTTCTGGTGGAACGCGCTGATAACCGCGGCAGGGTGGACATCCGGGATGTTGTGCTGAACGCGGCTGAACCTTTGGATGTACTTTCGCAGGGACTCTCCCTCCTTCTGGGTAAGAATGTCGAGATCGCTCTCCTGGCCGTGAGGTTTGTGGCCGCCCGTGAAGGCGCCGACAAACTGGTGGCACAAATCTCCCCAAGAAGAGATGGAGTTCTCCGGCAAGTGCATAAGCCAAGATCTGACGTTTGGCTTAAGCACGAGCGGGAAGTAATTCGCTAGAATCTCCTCGTTGCGTCCCCCGGCAGCCTGCACCGCAATGGTGTATATGTTGAGGAACTCCGAGGGATGGGTCTTGCCATCGTACTTCTCGGGTACGTCGGGCTTAAAGTTCTTCATGCTGGGCCACTGGACTTGCCGCAGCTCTCGGGTGAACGCAGGGCAGCCTGCCGCGTACGGCAAGTCGCCTGGTTCACCGGGCGCGTGCATGTCGACAGCGGTCCCAGCGCGCTGGTCGGACTGTCGTCGCGCTTCTCTTCGACGCTCGATGCGAGTTCGAGTGTCCTCTTGTCGCCTGTCGTCGAGGACTTGGCGTTGATCGCGGCGAGCCCGCGGATCCAACGACGCCGTGGAGTCGTCGTCGACGTTGATCCGGCGGGTCGGCGATTTCTGCTTCCGCGGCGAGGAGTGCACGGTAGTCGCACCCCCGGCGGTCTTGTCTCCATCGGCCTTCGCTTGGGTGACTTGTCGCGGCCGCGACGTTGCCGGCTGCTGCGGCGTGTCATTGTTGGCGAAGGCGATGAGGCTCTGGAATGTAGCCCTCCAGTCTTCGGCCTTGTCCGCCGCTGGAGGGAAGTCGAGGAGCAGCTGAGCTCTGGCTAGAGCTTCTGCTGGAGAGGAGGGGAGCGGTGGCGAGCGGTACGAGGAGCGAGATATGCTCGGACTTCTAACGGCGTTAGAAGGAGCAGGTTCTCGCCCCGGCGACCGCGCCTTGCTCGTGCCAGCGCGTTGGCCTTGAGCGTCCCGCGACCCGCCAGCTTGGCTACGTCCCAGCAAGCGTATGGTACCCCCGGTACCACGCCGCGGCTGGTCCGGCACCTCCTGAGAGGGGCGCGGTGCGTGCATGGACACCGAGGTCTTGGAGTGGGCTCGGTCGTCCGTCTTGTCCTTGGACTTGGCGGCGCCGTGAGTGTCCTCACCGGCGTCCACCCTTCCGCCAGCGTCTACCCCACCAACCGTTGGTTCTGGTGGTGGTGGGATCGACGCAGACGGGCCTACGACCTCCGAAGCCTTCATCTTTGGCGGCATGTTGATGTAGTGGATGAGGTTGATGAAGCTGCTGAAGATTACGCCCGCGTGAACGCCGGATCAGGTCCGCACAACCTCGATGCCCCCTACCTGGCGCGCCAAAGATGTCGGGGAAACTGATCGCCCACGGACACCTATGGGACCGGAGCCCCTTTTCGGTACGGCAAGGGAGCGGAGGGAGCACAAAGAGCAGATCGAGGTGCACACGCGAGCAGTTTACCTAGGTTCGGGCCGCACGGATGCGTAAAACCCTACTCCTGCCTTGGTTGTATTGAGTTCTTGGCTCGGGAGCAAGAAGATCTACATTACTAGCTACACCGAGCTTGGGAGTGATCAAGTTTCGGAACCCAACCCCCTCTACGTTGTGCATGGGCCTCCTTTTATAGCTCAAAGGGGTCACCGACAGGTGTCAACGTAGATGAGGGTAAAAGTGTAAAATTGGTGGTAGTTGTAACAGTGCATGTACAGTGTATGCATAGTGCTTCGTACCTAACCCAGACGGTGGGGGACAAAGGCATTGAATGCCCGTCGCCGTCACCCCAAAAGCATCCGCCCGGGCATCTCCGTTCGCCACGATGGTGGCCTCGTCATCGTGGCTTGCCACCGTGCACCCGAGGCTGCACAGCCATCTGCCACGTGCCCCTGGAAGGGCCCCATGGCAACGCGTGGACAGATGAGCTGGAGCGCAGGCACACAGTGAAAGCTTGCCGCGGCAAGCTCCTTGCCGCAGTTGCTACCTTGCCGGGCCCGGAAGCTTGTCGCTCTCCGGGTCCCGCCGGGGCGCGTGATGCGCCACGATATGTCTTCTGAGATGCTGTTCTTTGGCCTTCCTGGCAAACTCCTCTTGCCAGGGCCTTGCGCTGAAGGGATGATCTTGAGCCTGGAGCGGCCTTCCCGGCAAGCTCCTCTTGCCGGGGTCTTGCTTCTTAACTCGAATACTTTGTTCTCGAATGGCTTCGAGGGAACCAGAGTGGGCCTAGGCGGGCACGTGGTGAGCCTGACCACGGGACGCTGCTACTGCCCGTGCACAAGTCGGGATACTAAGGTACCCCTACTTTAGTACACCGACATCTTGTAATTCATTCATCGGTGTCTTGGCCAGAGCATCGACCCAAAGAAAGAAGCATGTCACCTGCATGAACACCAAACAAATCAACCCATTGCTCAAAGATCCCGACCACGAAAATGGTGCAATTGCCCCGATTCTTACCCCATTCTCGTTGCACACATAGAATGGACGATTCTGGTTCCTCGGTGTGTGAGAAACCCTCCGGTCAACGCCTGCCCGGCACCGCGGACAGATGAAGACATACATGTCCACACGCGCCCAGCTCTCTATCCGTGAGGTGGCGCGGGAGCTTGAGGAAGACATGGAACTCGGAGCCGAAGGGGGTCTCAATGCCGCAGCGCCCTCCACATCTAGCTTCCCACCACCGTGCTCTCTCTCTCTCGCCGTGGTCACCACCGTGCTCTCTGTCGCCGTGGTCACCGCCTCTGTGACTCGCTTATATAGCACACCCGCAACGGCTCTCTGCTCAACGGCTCTCTGCTGGGTCCCACAAGCCACGCGTGCAACGGTCTGAATAGAATTGGCCGTCTCTGCCGCCTGGTCCCACCTGTAAGGGCCTAGTCAAAAGGTTGACCTGGCGGAGACGGCAGAGTTCACAGAACGAGTCGGTGTGCACGGACTAGGGGCAAAACCGAGCACAATTCGCATCTGAGGGCAAATGGATAATTAACCCATATTATAAAGGATCTCATCTATGACCGGTTTTTCGCGCGAGAAATTCCTTTTAATGCTTGCTTGAACTACGTTGGTATTTTTCCAAAGAGGAAGGGATGATGCAACACAGTAATGGTAGCTATTTCCCTCAGTGATGAGACCAAGATTATTGAACTAGTAGGAGAACCACGCAACACTACGTGAACGGCACCTGCACACAAATAACAAATACTCGCAACTCGACGTATTAAAGGGGCCGTTGTCAATCCCTTTCCGGTAACGGCCAAAATTGGCAAACATACGTGAGAAAGTTGTAATAAATTGATAGATCAAATGCCAAATAGAATAAAGTGCAGCAAGGTATATTTGGTTTAATAGATCTGAAAATAAAAGAAAATAAAATAGATCGCTAAGGAAAATATATTAAAGAAGAGGCCCGGGGGTCGTAAGTTTCACTATTGGCTTCTCTCAAGAAAAATAGCAAATGGTGGGTAAACGAATTACTATTGGGCAATTGATAGAACTTCAAATAATCATGACGATATCCAGGCAATGATCATTATATAGGCATCACGTCCAAGATTAGTAGACCGACTCCTGCCTGCATCTACTACTATTACTCCACACATCGACCGCTATCCAGCATGCATCTAGTGTATTAAGTTCATGAAAAAACAGAGTAATGCAATAAGAACGATGACATGATGTAGACAAGATCTATATATGTAGAATTGGACCCCATCTTGTTATCCTTAATAGCAACGATACATACGTGTTGGTTCCCCTTCTATCACTGGGATCGAGCACTGTAAGATCGAACCCATTACAACGCACCTCTTCCCATTGCAAAATAGATAGATCAAGTTGGCCAAACAAAACCCAAATATTGTAGAAGAAATACGAGGCTATAAGCAATCATGCATATAAGAAATCAAAGAAGACTCAAATAACTTACATGGATATAAAAAGATAGATCTGATCGTAGACTCAAAGTTCATCGGATCCCAACAAACACATAGCAAAAAGAGTTACATAATATGGATATCTGAGATACCATTGTATTGATAATTAAAAGAGAGAGAGGAATCCATCTAGCTACTAACTACGGACCCGTAGGTCTACAAAGAACAACTCACGCATCATCAGAGAGGCACCAATGGACTTGATGAACCCCTCCATGATGGTGTCTAGATTGGATCTGGTGGTTCTGGAACTTGCGGCGGCTGGAATTGATTTTCATCGACTCCCCTAGGGTTTCTAGAATATTGGGGTATTTATAGAGCGAAGATGCGGTGCGGGAGGCCAACGAGGTGGGCACAACCCACCTGACGGCCCAAGCGCACCCTGGTGGGTTGTGCCCCCCTCGGGGAACCCCCAGATGCTTCTCTGGCCCAACAGGTGTCTTCTGGTCCAAAAAAAATTCACAAAAAGTTTCGCTGTATTTAAACTCCGTTTGGTATTGATTTCCTGCGATGTAAAAAACAAGCAGAAAACAACAACTGACACTTGGCACTATGTCAATAGGTTCGTACCAAAAAATGATATAAAATGATTGTAAAACATCCAAGAATGATAATATAACAACATGGAACAATCAAAAATTATAGATACGTTGGAGACGTATCAGGCGACTAGGGTTTCCACGCACGCCGCCACCCCTCCCCTTCCTTCTCGCCGCCACCTGACGTGTTTTCCTGGCAAGCTCGGGAAGATGCTGGTGAAGGTGGCGGTGAGGCCTTCGTTGCTTCGTCCCGTGTGGAGCTCTCCGAGATCAGGGCGGCGGCCTTTGCTGGTGCAACAACGACGTCCATGCCGTGGGCGTTGTTTGTGAGGGGCTCTGGTGAACGTCTTCGTCCTCTCGGGAGGAGAGACGGCGGCAGCTGTGACGCAGAGTGTTCTTCCCAGCATGTCTGAGGCGTGTGTTCCCCTTTGCCTCTTTCTCCCTTGCCGTTTCCAGTTTGTTTGTGGTGATTCATCACCGACTATGGAGCTCGGTGGGTTCCGGTGGTTTGTTCAGGACCGGGGGAAATTAACCTTGGTCGATAAGTCTGACACGATAACGATGATGCTCTGAGGCACTGTTCTTCCTGCTCGAGGCGTGGTTGATGTCCCCTGCATCCACCCCGACCCACTTCCCGGACGAAAGTCCAAAATCATTGCGGATTGTGTGACATCGATGCGCTGCGTGTCGCACCCTCCATGGAGGTGTAGCCTTAGGTATGTTTGGGCTATGTGACAATGGAGATGAAAGTGTGAGCCTTGAGTGGCTTTGATTATCGAGCGGTGGGGGTTTTGCGGTTGGCGCCCTGATATTCTCATAGGTAGTGTTCCCCTACACTGTGTTTGGATCTGTCCAGCGGTACGACATCTTCATTCCGGCAGAAGGTGGCGGCTGCCGTGCGTCATTGGCCGAGGGGCTCCCGGTTCTTCTCTTCAATGGTCGGCGTGTCTGCCTCATCTCTCCTCTCGTTTTGTTGGCTTGCTGCCCCGTACCTTGCATCTATACCCGGTGGCTTTCCTGCCGCGCTATGGTGTCCAAGATCTTTGTCGATGTGGTCGAACTGGTGTGCTCTCTTTTTCAAGGCGATCGTGTTCTAGGGCTAGTTCGGGTCACGAGTTCAACGCCTCTCTTTGCTCTCGGGTGAGCATTTCTCATGTCCTATGGTTGGATGCCTTTTGAGCCAAGGCGACAGGGTAGGGTCCCTCTGCGACATGAGTACATGAAGGTGTCACCGATCTTCTTGTCATGTATGTCACCCCGATCAATACCTCATATCTTTTTCCTAGGCAATGCTTCTTCGTGCCTCCTCTCCTCAAGTTTCTCATGTCGAGTGCAATGGTCTTTGCTTTGCTCGTAGTGCTTTCATTCCTTTTATGTTTAGTGCTACTTTAAGCGTAAAGTTGTAAGCTTTTCGGTGCCCTCTTGTATCTTTCGATCGTTTGTTGTATTTAATGTTTGTAATTGTGGTCTTGTGTAATCCATGACTGGTTGATTGCTTGGTTAATTTAAAGCCGTGTTCTTCTTGAGCCTATATTTCTATTTAAAAAAAGGAAAACACACCTCTCGCCAAGTCCCAGCGCCATGCCATGTCATTGATCTGCGCCCTCATGCTCCCCCGTTCATCTCCCATCCATCTCCCATCTGACGGCTTACGTTCGCATCACGCAGATGACGGCCCTCTTTTCCCTGAAACCTCGCAGCCATAAATCAATCCCCCACGAGCCACCACCATCGACCACACCACACGGCCGCAACAACCACCACCGGACCAGCAACACACACCAGCCAAGCCGGATTCATGTCCAGTGTTCGTTGTCGAGAGTGTAATGGCCGCAACTCGCTGCTATTGTTCAGTGGTCAGTGTTCAGTGTTCAGTGTAATGTACCATATTGGAATGGAAATCGCAGCATTTTACCCTCGAATTCTTCTCTAGCATCATGCTCTGAGAATTCCCCCATTCCCATTCTGTCGTTGTAGTTTTCCAACCTTTACATAGCTAGCTATGGTTGTCTAGTGTTCCATTTTCTTCAGTGTAATGGCCGCATCTCGCTGCTGTTGTTCAGTGTTCAGTGTTTGGATGTATGCGAAGTGAAGTGTCTGTATGGAGAGGTGATCGCTAGGTGTATGGACACACTAATGACGTTTCGCTAATGACGATTCATTAACTAGCATGTGCTAATTCATTCTAACACCAAGAAAACACACCTCAGTTATACTCATGAGAACACACCTGACTTAGGGAAATGCCACCCATGTCGTTCGCTCGGGCGACTAGGGTTTCCATCCATGCCCCCTCCCCTTCTCCTTGCCGCCACTCGAGGTGTTCACTCGGAAATCTCCGGCGAACGCGGGTGAAGGTGGCGGCGAGGCCTTCATCGCACTGTCTCGTGCGGAGGTCTTCGAGATTTGGGTGGCGGCGCGACGACAATGTCCAGGCGGCGGACATCGTTCGTGAGAGGCTTTGGTCAACGTCTTCGTCCTCTCGGGAGGAGAGACGGCGGCGGGCGGCAACTGCGACGCGGAGCATTCTCCCCATCCTATTTGTGGTGTGTGTGTTGGGGAACGAAGTATTTCAAAAAAATTCCTACGATCATGCAAGATCTATCTAGGAGAAGCATAGCAACGAGCGGGGAGAGTGTGTCTACGTACCCTCGTATACCGAAAGCGAAAGCGTCTAGTGACACGGTTAATGTAGTCGAACGTCTTCGCGATCCAACCGATCCAAAAATCGAACGTACGGCACCTCCGCGTTTAGCACACGTTCAGCTCGATGACGTCCCACGAGCTCTTGATCCAGTTGAGTGTCATGGGAGAGTTTCGTCAGCACGACGGCGTGGTGACAGTGATGATGAAGCTACCGATGCAGGGCTTCGCCTAAGCATTGCTATGATATGACCGAGGTGTGTAACTATGGGGAGGAGCACCGCACACGGCTAAAATCAACTTGTGTGTCTATGGGGTACCCCCTGGCCACGTATATAAAGGATGGAGGGAGGAGGAGGGTGCCCTCATAGGGCGCGCCCAAAGTGTGGAGTCCTACCTCCCACATGGAATAGGAAAAGGGGAAGGGAGAAGGAGAAGGAAGGAAGGGGCGCCCCCTTTCCCTAGTCCAATTCGGACCAATCCATGGGGAAGGGGCGCGACCACCCTTGAGGCCTTTCTCTCCTTTCCTGTATGGCCCATTAAGGCCCAATACGAATTCCCGTAACTCTCCGGTACTCCGAAAAATACCCGAATCACTCAGAACCTTTCCGATGTCCGAATATAGCCTTCCAATATATGAATCTTTATCTCTCGACCATTTCGAGACTCCTCGCCATGTCCCCAATCTCATCCGAGACTCCGAACAAACTTCGGTCATCAAATCACATAACTCATAATACTAATCGACATCGAATGATAAGCGTGCGGACCTTATGATACGTCCCCAACGTATTTATAATTTTTTATTGTTCCATGCTATTATTTATGATGTTTTGGATATTTAATGGGCTTTGTTATACACTTTTATACTATTTTTGGGACTAAACTATTAACCCAAAGGCCCAATCCAGATTGTTGTTTTTTTGCCTATTTTAGGGTTTTACAGAAAAGGAATATCTAACGGATTCCAAACGGAATGAAACCTTTGGGAGAGATATTTTTCGAGCAAAATACACACGGGAGACTTGAGAACCACGGAGTAGGGCACACGTGGCGTCCACGAGGGTGGGGTCGCGCCCCACCCCCTACAGGGCGCGCCCCCTGCCTCGTGGGCCCCACGTTTGGCCCTCGGTGCCCTCGTTCTTCCTATATATATCTATGTTCCCCGAAACCATCAGAACAACAGAGAAAACCCTAGTTCCACCGCCGCAACATTCTGTTCCCATGAGATCCCATCTTGGGGCCTGTTCCGGAGCTCCACCGGAGGGGGGATCTTCCACGGGCTGCTTCTACATCATCATCATCGCCTCACCATGAGTTGTGAGTAGTTTACCACAGACCTTTGGGTCCATAGCTAGTATCTAGATGGCTTCTTCTCTCTCTTTGGATCTCAATACCAAGTTCTCCTCGGTCTTCGGGGAGATCTATTCGATGTAATCTCTTTTTGCAGTGTGTTTGTCGAGATCCGATGAATTGTGGGTTTATGATCAAGATTATCTATGAGAAATATTTGGTTCTTTTCTGAACTCTGTATGTATGATTATAATATCCTTGCAAGTCTCTTCGAATTATTGGTTTGGTTTGGCCTAGTAGATCTATGGTTCTTGCAATGGGAGAAGTGCTTGGCTTTGGGTTCAATCTTGCGGTGTCATTTCCCAGTGACAGTAGGGGCAGCAAGGCACGTATTGTTGTTGCCATCGAGGATAAAAAGATGGGGTTTATATCACTATGTTTGAGTTTATCCCTCTACATCATGTCATCTTGCTTAAGGCGTTACTCTGTTCTTATGAACTTAATACTCTAGATGCATGCTGGATAGCGGTCGATGTGTGGAGTAATAGTAGTAGATGCATAATCATTTCAGTCTACTTGTCTCGGACGTGATGCCTATATATAATGATCATGCCTAGATAGTCTCATAAGTATTCGCTTTTCTATCAATTGCTCGACAGTAATTTCTTTACCCACCGTAGAATACCGCTATCATGAGAGAAGTCACTAGAGAGAACTATGGCCCCGGGTCTATTCTCAACATATCAATCTACAATCTACTTTACTTTTCCGCTTTTACTTTCTGTTCTTATATCGAAAAATACCAAAAATATCAAACTATCATCTCTATCAGATCTCACTTTCGTAAGTGACCGTAAAGGGATTGACAACCCCTTATCGTGTTGGCTCCGAAGTTCTTATTTGTTTGTGTAGGTGCGAGGGACTCGCGCGTGGTCTCCTACTAGATTGATACCTTGGTTCTCAAAAACCGAGGGAAATACTTACGCTACTGTGCTGCATCACCCTTTCCTCTTCGAGGGAATACAACGCAAGATCGAGAAGTAGCAAGTAGAATTTCTGGAGCCGTTGCCGAGGAGGCTTACGCAAAAGTCATATATCAAGTACCTATCACAAACCCTTATCCTTCGCATTACATTTTTTTGCCTCTCGTTTTCCTCTCCCCCACTTCACCCTTGTCGTTTTATTTGCCCTTCTTTTTGCCGTGTGTTTATCGTTCGCTTTGCCTTGTCGTCCTGGCTAGTCCCTTATCCGCTCCTTTGTGTCCCAAGTTTGAAGTTCTTCACTTCAAGCAAAATCAAGGAGAAAATTTAAAAGATGCTTGGTTTAGGATGATGGAATCTTACCATAAGTGCACCTTAGAGGTGAATTTTAGAATCTTGCTTCGCAATTTTTATGTTGGATTAAATATGTCGCATAGACAACTCTTGGATTGTGTTGCCAAAGGGAATTTTATCGAAGTTAATCCTAGTATTGCGCATGAAATTATAGAGGGAATAGTGGGAACACTACCTCCACAAAAAGGGTCACATCCAACCCAGGAAGGGACAGAAGTTTTTGAGAAAATTTGTGAAGTAACAAAAATATTACAAAAGTCTCTTGAACCTCTTAAGAGTGTTAGTGGGAATCTCCACTGCATGAATATGTTGATTACCCTTTGTAATAAGTGGTTGGATTCTTTAGATTTAAAGATTTCTGAATATTAAGGGAAACGTAAAGAACCTCCCGAATTCGAGCTTGACCCCATTAAAAGGGTGAAGACCAAAG
The DNA here is from genome assembly GCA_902687465.1 of Secale cereale. NCBI lineage: Eukaryota > Viridiplantae > Streptophyta > Magnoliopsida > Poales > Poaceae > Secale > Secale cereale. The sequence continues at coordinate 776,618,344 of LR738715.1, read as the reverse complement.
ATGGCAATACCTAGATCTATCCATGTATCGTGCCTAGCTAGGGGCGTAAAACGATAGCGCTTGTTGGGAGGCAACCCAATTTTATATATATTTTTGTTTTTGCTTCTGTTTAGGAATAAATATTGCATCTAGCTTCTGTTTAGATGTGGTTTTGTGTTTTAATTAGTTTTTGTGCTAAGTAGAACCTTTGGGAAGACTTGTGTGAAGTTTATATGATTGTGCTGTGAAAAACAGAATCGTTAGCGCTCGCTAGAATGGTCACCAGATTTTACTGGAGCGTGCTATTTAGTTGATTATTTTTGCAGATGATTAATAGACAAATTCCTCACATTTAGCAATTTAATTCAATTTATTTTGGAGTTACAGAAGTATGCGAAAGTTACAGATTACTACAGACTGTTCTGTTTTTGACAGATTCTGTTTTTCGTGTGTTGTTTGCTTATTTTGATGAATCTATGAGTAGTATTCGAGGATATGAATCATAGAGAAGTTGGAATACAGTAGTTTTAACACCAATACAAACAAAGAATGAGTTCATTACAGTACCTTTGAGTAGTGGTTTGTTTTCTTATACTAACGGAGCTCACGAGATTTTTGACTAAGTTTTGTGTTGTGAAGTTTTCAAGTCTTGAGTATTGCTTTGATGGACTACGGAACAAAGAGTGGCAAGAGCCTAAGCTTGGGGATGCCCCAGGAAGGCATCCCCTCTTTCGTCTTCATCTATCGGTAACTATACTCGGAGCTATATTTTTATTCACCACATGATATGTGTTTTACTTGGAGCGTCATGTATTATTTGAGTCTTTGCTTGTTAGTTTGCCACAATCATCCTTGCTGGACACACCTTTTTGATAGAGATAAATATGGCCTAGGAATTGTTAGAACACTCTATGTGCTTCACTTATATCTTTCGAGTTGAATAGTTTTTGCTCTAGTGCTTCACTTATATCTTTTAGAGCACGGTGGTGATTATATTTTGTAGAAATTGTTGATCTCTCATGCTACACTTATATCCTTTTGAGAGTCTATGAAAACAGCATGGTAATGTGCTTTAGCTATAAAACTAGCCTTCATATGATAGGAATCCAAGATGAATGTAGTAAAAACTTTCATACTAAGTGCATTGAATATGATGAGAAGTCGGATGCTTGATAATTGTTTTGAGATATGAGGATAGTGATATTAGAGTCATGTTAGTGGAGTTATTAATTATTGAGAAATACTTGTGTTAAAGTTAGTGATTCCCGTAGCATGCATGTATGGTGAACCGCTATGTGACGAAGTTAAAGCATGAGGTATTTGCAGAGTGTCAGCCTTTGTGTGGAGGTCGGGGGGCGCGCGATGGTTAACTCCTACCAACCTCCCCCCTAGGAGCATGTGTTGATTGCTTTGTTTTGATGACTCGTAAATTTTTGCAATAAGTATATGAGTTCTTATGATTAATGTTGAGTCCATGGATTATACACACTCTCACCATTCCACCATTGCTAGCCTCTCCTGTACCGCGCAACTTTCGCCGGTACCATACACCCACTATATATCCTTCCTCAATACAGCCACCATATATCTTCCACAAAATAGCCACCATACCTACCTATCATGGCATTTCCATAGCCATTCCGAGATATATTGCCATGCAACTTTCCACTATTCCGTTCATATGACACACTTCATATTGTCATATTGCCATGCATGATCATGTAGTTGACATCGTATTTGTGGCTAGACCACCATGCATAATTTTTCATACATGTCACTCTTGATTCATTGCATATCCCGGTACACCGTCGGAGGCATTCATATAGGGTCATACTTTGTTCTAGTATCGAGTTGTAATATTGAGTTGTAAATCAATATAAGTGTGATGATCATCATTATTAGAGCATTGTCCCATGTGAGGAAAGGCTAAATAAAGAAAGCCCCTCCAAAAAAAGAGAAAAAAAAAAGAAGGAAAGGCCAAAGAAAAAAGAAAGGCCCAAAAAAAGAAGGGACAATTGCTACTATCCTTTTCCACACTTGTGCTTCAAAGTAGCACCATGTTCTTCATGATAGAGAGTCTCATGTTTAGTCACTTTCATATACTAGTGGGAATTTTCATTATAGAACTTGGCTTGTATATTCCAACGATGGGCTTCCTCAAATGCCCTAGGTTTTCGTGAGCAAGCAAGTTAGATGCACACCCACTTAGTTTCTTTTGTTGAGCTTTCATACATTTTTAGCTCTAGTGCATCTGTTGCATGGCAATCCCTACTCACTCACATTGATATCTATTGATGGGCATCTCCATGGCCTGTTAATACGCCTAGTCGATGTGAGACTATCTCCCTCCTTTTTTTCTTCTCCACAACCACCACTCTATTCCACCCATAGTGCTATGTCCATGGCTCACGCTCATGTATTGGGTGAAAGTTGAAAGGTTTGAAAGAATAGAGTATGAAAACAAGTGCTTGGCTAAAACCGGGGTTGTGCATGATATGAGTATTTTGTGTGATGAAGAGGGAGCATAGCTAGACTACATGATTTTGTAGGGATAACTTTCTTTAGCCATAGTATTTTGAGAAGACATGATTGCTTTGTTAGTATGCTTGAAGTATTATTATTTCTTATGTCAATATAGACTTTTGTCTTGAATCTTTCAGACCTGAACATTCATGCCACAATTAAGAGAACTACATTGAAAATTATGTTGGTTAGCATTCCACATCAAAAATTCTGTTTTTATCATTTACCTACTCAAGGACGAGCAGGAATTAAGCTTGGGGATGTTTGATACGTCTCCAACGTATCTATAATTTTTTATTGTTCCATGCTATTATTTATGATGTTTTGGATGTTTAATGGGCTTTGTTATACACTTATATACCATTTTTTGGACTAACCTATTAACCCAAAGGCCCAGTCCAGATTGCTGTTTTTTTTGCCTATTTCAGGGTTTTACAGAAAAGGAATATCTAACGGAGTCCAAACGGAATTAAACCTTCGGGAGAGATATTTTTGGTGTAAAATACGCACGGGAGACTTGAGAACCACGGAGTAGGGCACACGTGGCGTCCACGAGGGTGGGGGCCGCCCCCCCTACAGGGCGCGCCCCCTGCCTCGTGGGCCCCACGTTTGGCCCCCGGTGCCCTCCTTCTTCCTCTATATATCTACGTACCCCGAAACCATCAGAACAACAGAGAAAACCCTAGTTCCACCACCGCAACCTTTTGTTCCCGTGAGATCCCATCTTGGGGCCTGTTCCGGAGCTCCACCGGAGGGGGGATCTTCCACGGAGTGCTTCTACATCATCATCATCGCCTCACCATGAGTTGTGAGTAGTTTACCACAGACCTTCGAGTCCATAGCTAGTATCTAGATGGCTTCTTCTCTCTCTTTGGATCTCAATACCAAGTTCTCCTCGGTCTTCGAGGAGATCTATTTGATGTAATCTCTTTTTGCGGTGTGTTTATCAACATCCGATGAATTGTGGGTTTATGATCAAGATTAGCTATGAGAAATATTTGGTTCTTTTCTGAACTCTTTCTGTATGATTATAATATCCTTGCAAGTCTCTTCGAATTATTGGTTTGGTTTGGCCTACTAGATCTATCGTTCTTGCAATGAGAGAAGTGCTTGGCTTTGGGTTCAATCTTGCGGTGTCCTTTCCTAGTGACAATAGGGGCAGCAAGGCACGTATTGTATTGTTGCCATCAAGGATAAAAAGATGGGGTTTATATCACTATGTTTGAGTTTATCCCTCTACATCATGTCATCTTGCTTAAGGCGTTACTCTGTTCTTATGAACTTAATACTCTAGATGCATGCTGGATAGCGGTCGATGTGTGGAGTAATAGTAGTAGATGCAGAATCATTTTGGTCTACTTGTCTCGGACGTGATGCCTATATATAATGATCATGACTAGATAGTCTCATAAGTATTTGCTTTTCTATCAATTGCTCGACAGTAATTTGTTTACCCGCCATAGAATACCGCTATCATGAGAGAAGCCACTAGAGAAAACTATGGCCCCCGAGTCTATTCTCAACATATCAATCTACAATCTACTTTACTTTTCCGCTTTTACTTTCTGTTCGTATATCCAAAAATACCAAAAATATCAAACTATCATCTCTATCAGATCTCATTTCGTAAGTGACCGTAAAGGGATTGACAACCCCTTATTGCGTTGGCTGCGAAGTTCTTATTTGTTTGTGCAGGTGCGAGGGACTCGCGCATGGTCTCCTATTGGATTGATACCTTGGTTCTCAAAAACTGAGGGAAATACTTACGCTACTGTGTTGCATCACCCTTTCCTCTTCGAGGGAATACAACGCAAGCTCGAGAAGTAGCACCCTATGGGTTCGAGAACTATGTAGACATGACCGAGACACATCTCCGGTCAATAACCAATAGCGGAACCTGGATGCTCATATTGGTTCCTACATATTCTACGAAGATCTTTATCAGTCAAACCACATAACAATATATGTTGTTCTCTTTGTCATTGGTATGTTACTTTCCCGAGATTCGATCATCGGTATCATCATACCTAGTTCAATCTCGTCACCGCAAGTCTCTTTATTCGTTCCGTAATACATCATCCCGTGACTAACTCATTAGGTATTTGCTTGCAAGGCTTATTATGATGTGTATTACCGAGAGGGCCCAGAGATATCTCTCTGACATTCGGAGTGACAAATCCTAATCTTGATCTATGCCAACACCACAAACACCTTCGGAAACACCTGTAGAGCATCTTTATAATCACCCAGTTACGTTGTGACGTTTGATAGCACACAAGGTGTTCCTCCAGTATTTGGGAGTTGCACAATCTCATAGTCAGAGGAATATGTATAAGTCATAAAGAAAGCAATAGCAATAAAACTAAACGATCAAAGTGCTAAGCTAACAGATGGGTCTTATCCATCACATCATTCTCTAATGATGTGATCCCGTTCATCAAATGACAACACATGTCTATGGTTAGGAAACATAACCATCTTTCATCAACGAGCTAGTCAAGTAGAGGCATACTAGGGACAATCTGTTTTGTCTATGTATTCACACATGTACTAAGTTTCCGGTTAATACAATTCTAGCATGAATAATAAAAATTTATCATAATATAAGGAAATATAAATAACAACTTTATTATTGCCTCTAGGGCATATTTCCTTTAGTCTCCCACTTGCACTAGAGTCAATAATCTAGTTCACATCGCCATGTGATTTAATACCGATAGTTCACATCGTTATGTGAATAACATCCATCGTTCACATTGCCATGTGACAAACTCCCAAAGGGTTTTACTAGAGTCAATAATCTAGTTCACATCGCCATGTGATTTAACACCCAAAGAGTACTAAGTAGTGATCATGTTTTGCTTCGTGAGAGAAGTTTAGTCAATGGGTCTGTTACATTTAGATCCGTATGTATTTCGCAGATTTCTATGTCTACAATGCTCTGCATGGAGCTGCTCTAGCTAATTGCTCCCACTTTCAATACTCATCCAGATTGATACTTAGAGTCATCTGGATGAGTGTCAAAGCTTGCATCGGCGTAACTCTTTACGACGAACTCTTTATCACCTCCATAATCGAGAAACATTTCCTTAGTCATCCAGTAACTAAGAATAATTTTGACCGATGTCGAATGATCTACTCCTGGATCACTATTGTACCTCCTTGCCAAACTCATGGCAAGGTACACAACAGGTTTGGTACACAACATGGCATACTTTATAGATCTATGGCTAAGTGATGACCCACAAGTGTAGGGGATCTATCGTAGTCCTTTCGATAAGTAAGAGTGTCGAACCAAACGAGGAGCAGAAGGAAATGATAGGCAGTTTTCAGTAAGGTATTTTCTGCAAGCACTGAAATTATAGGTAACAAATAGTTTTGTGATAAGATAATTTGTAACAAGTGACAAAAGGTAAAAGTAAATAAGGTGCAGCAAGGTGGCCCAATCCTTTTTGTAGCAAAGGATAAGCCTGAACAAACTCTTATATGAAGGAAAGCGCTCCCAAGGACACATGGGAATTATCGTCAAGCTAGTTTTCATCACGATCTTGTGATTCACGTTCGGTACTTTGATAATTTGGTATGTGGGTGGACCGGTGCTCAGGTGTTGTCCTTACTTGGACAAGCCTCCCACTTATGATTAACCTCTAATGCAAGCATCCGCAACTACAAAAGAAGTATTAAGGTAAACCTAACCATAACATGAAACAAGTGGATCCAAATTAGCCCCTTACGAAGCAACGCATAAACTAGGGTTTATGCTTCTGTCACTCTAGCAACCCATCATCTACTTATTACTTCCCAATGCCTTCTTCTAGGCCCAAATAATGGTGAAGTGTCATGTAGTCGACGTTCACATGACACCACTAGAGGAGAGACAACATACATCTCATCAAAATATCGAACGAATACCAAATTCACATGACTACTAATAGCAAGACTTCTCCCATGTCCTCAGGAACAAAAGTAACTACTCACAAGACATAATATTGTTCATGACCAGAGGGGTATTAATATGCATAATGGATCTGAACATATGATCATCCACCAAGTAAACCAACTAGCATCAACTACAAGGAGTAATCAACACTACTAGCAACCCACAGGTACCAATATGAGGTTTGGGTACAAAGATTGGATACAAGAGATGAACTAGGGTTTGAGAGGAGATGGTGCTAGTGAAGATGTTGATGAAGATAGCCCTCCCCAAGATGGGAGAGTTGTTGGTGATGACGACGGTGACGATTTCCCCCTCCTGGAGGGAAGTATCCCCGGCAGAACAGCTCTGCCGGAGCCCTAGATTGGTTTTCGCCTCGGTTCCGCGTTGAGAGGCGCTGTCTGGTCCCGAAAGCCTCCTTATGATTTTTTTTCAGGTCAAAACACCTCATATAGGAGAAGATAGGCATCAGGGGGACCACGAGGCAGGGGGCGCGCCCTGAGAGGGGGGGCGCGCCCCCCACCCTCGTGGACAGGTGGTGGCCCCCCTGGTGATCTTCTTTTGCCGGATATTTTTATATTTTCTGAAACGGTGTCCTGTGGAGTTTCGGGGCTTTTTGAGTTGTGCGGAATAGGTTTCCAGAGTTTGCTTCTTTTCCAGCCCAGAATTCCAGCTACCGGCATTCTCCCTCTTTTTGTAAACCTTGTAAAATAAGAGAGAAAAGGCATAAGTATTGTGACATAACGTGTACTAACAGCCCATAATGCAATAAATATCAACATATAAGCATGATGCAAAATGGACGTATCAACTCCCCCAAGCTTAGACCTCGCTTGTCCTCAAGCGAAAGCCGATATCGAAAAATATGTCCACATGTTTAGAGATAGAGGTGTCGGTAAAAATAAAACACAGACATGAGGGCATCAT
>LR738715.1:776600177-776610722 GCA_902687465.1 Secale cereale | reverse complement strand
ATATATATATATATATATATATATATATATAGTCATATGATTCTTAAGCTAAAGTAACAATTCATTCACAATATCAGGCATGAATCATAAACTTCATTGAAAACCAACAAACAATGATCTCGGTCATTGAAGCAATTGCAATTTATCGTAACATCGGAAAGAGTCAATATAAGAGCTTTTCTGCAAGCCTACATACTCAACTATCATACAGTCTTTCACAATTTCTCACACTCACGCAATACTTATGGTTATGGAGTTTTAATCGGACACAGAGAAAGATAGGGGCTTATGATGTTGCCTCCCAACCTTTTACCTCAAGGGTAATGTCAACAGTAATAGACCATGAAAGCTTATATGCAAGTGGGTATATATGTCAGGATCTTTCCAACACAATGTGCTTGCCAAAGGATAAAATGTAAAAAGGAAAGGTGAATTTCACCTTGACTCTTATAAGGCAAGAATAATAAATAGGCCCTTCGCAGAGGGAAGTAGAGGTTGTCATGTGTTTTTATGGTTGGATGCACAAAGTCTTAGCACAGAAGAGCGTCACTTTATATTGCCACTTGTGATAAGGACCTTTATTATACATTCCGTCGCTTTTATTACTTCCATATCACAAGATCGTATAAAGCTTATTTCCTCCACACTAATAAATCATACATATTTTAGCGAGTTTGCACCATGACAACTTACTTGGAAGGATCTTTCTCAATCCATAGGTAGGTATGGTGGACTCTCATGGAAAAACTGGGTTTAAGTATGTATGGAAGCACAAGTAGTATCTCTACTTGGTGCAAGGAGTTTTGGCTAGCATGAGGAGGAAAGGCAAGCTCAACATGTTGGATGATCCATGCCAATATACTTTATTTCAGATATAAGTAAACATAACCCATTGTGTTGTCTTCCTTGTCCAACATCAACTCTTTAGCATGTCATAATTTAATGAGTGCTCACAATCATAGAAGATGTCCAAGATAGTATATTTGTATGTGAAGCCTCTCTTTCTTTATTACTTCATATTAATTGCAATGATGACCAAAACTATGTTTGTCAACTCCCAACAACTTTTATTCATCATATTCTTTATATGTGAAGTCATTACCTCCATAAGATCAATATGATCTCTTTGATACTTTTTATATTTTCTTTCTTTTTATCATGACCAAAGTGAGGAAATCAATCCCTTGACTCAACACTAATATTTATTATATAGCTCACGGACTCGATTACAAAGGGTAAAGATCATAAAGCAAAAGCTCACGAGTGGATCATGCTAACTTTATTCTACTATATCAAGATACTACCAAAAGGATCGAACTAAGAAAAACGGTAAAGATAGGAGTGATGGTGATACGATACCGGGTCACTCCCCCAAGCTTGGCAGTTGCCAAGGGGAGTGCCCATACCCATATGATTATGTCTCCTTCTTCAGAGGTGGTGATGATGGAATTGAGAGTAGTGACGCCGGATCATCATATATCAAGCGTAGGAGATCCTCCAGCTTGCGGATAATACCTTTGAGTGCAGCTATATACTCCTTCAACAAAATATTTTCACTTATGAGATACTTGTTTTGAATTTGAGCTAACTCAATAATCTTGAAAGCTTCATTCTCAGTTGAAGTAAAGAGGTTGGGAAGAGGTTGATGGATGTCTTCTTCTCCCAGTGCCGGAGCCTGATCTTCCACCTCCTTCTTGATCCTCTTCTCCTTGTTGGTCTCCTTGGGTCCTTCCCTCTTTAGATATATCTTCATTAGCCAAGCATCATTGCCCTCATTGTTGGAGGAAGGGGACGACATGGTGCCTGGCTTCTTCAACCCTAGCAGAAAATAGCTCGAAACAAGAATAGAGGATTTTTGTGTGATACGGAGGTCAAAATCTTCGGGACTATATATAATGAATTTTTACCGACCAAAAGGAGTAACATACAAGAAATCGGAGTCCGGGAGGCACACAGGGTGCCCACGAGGCAAGGGGTGCGCCCAGAGAGGGGGGGCGCCCTCCACCCTCGTGGACGCCTTGTGTCTCTTCCGGACTGCTACTTATTTTTTTATTTTTCTAAATATTCCAAAACGGTGAAAAATTGCCTTTAGAACTGTTTTGGAGTCGATTTACTTACCGTACCACGTACCTCTTACTTTTTGGAGTCTGAATCATTCTGGAAAGTATCCCTTATGTATTCCTCCGGGGTTACGGTTTCAATAACATTGGTTTCAACATTTATAGGATTACCTAAGATATAATGTTTGATCCTTTGACCGTTCACCACCTTCGGATTTATGCCTTCGAAGTTGTTGATTTTTATGGCACCGGAACGATAGACCTCCTCGATAATGTAAGGTCCTTCCCACTTAGAGAGATGTTTTCCTACAAAAAATCTTAAACGAGAGTTGTATAGCAATACATAATCACTTACGTTAAACTCATGCTTTTGTATCCTTTTGTCATGCCATCTTTTAACTTGTTCTTTAAACAACTTGGCATTCTCATAGGCCTGGGTCCTCCATTCATCAAGAGAGCTAATATCAAATAACCTCTTCTCACTGGCAAGTTTGAAATCATAATTGAGCTCTTTAATAGCTCAATATGCCTTATGTTCTAGCTCAAGAGGTAAGTGTCAAGCTTTTCCATAAACCATCTTATATGGAGACATACCCATAGGATTTTTGTATGCAGTTCTGTAGGCCCATAATGCATCATCAAGTTTCTTGGACCAATTCTTTCTTGACCTATTAACTGTCTTTTGCAAAATTAATTTCAACTCTCTATTACTTAGTTCTACTTGACCACTGGTCTGTGAGTGATAAGGGGATGCAATTCTATGATTTACATCATACTTAGCAAGCATTTTACGGAAAGCACCATGAATAAAGTGTGAGCCACCATCAGTCATTAGGTATCTAGGGACTCCAAACCTCAGAAAAATAACTTCTTTAAGCATCTTAATAGAGGTGTTATGATCAACGCTACTAGTTGGAATAGCTTCTACCCACTTAGTAACGTAATCAACACCAACTAAAATATGTGTGTACCCATTAGAGGCAGGAAACGGTCCCATATAATCAAAGCCCCAAACATCAAATGGTTCAATAACAAGTGAATAATTCATAGGCATTTCTTGACGTCTACTAATATTACCAATTCTTTGACATTCATCACAAGATAAGACAAACTTACGGGCATCCTTGAAGAGAGTAGGCCAATAAAAACCAGATTGTAGTACCTTGTGTGCAGTTCTATCTCCAGCATGGTGTCCTCCATAAGCTTCGGAGTGGCACTTGCGTAGGATCTGTTCTTGTTCATGCTCAGGTACACAACGTCTAATAATACCATCTACTTATTCTTTATAAAGATGTGGGTCATCCCAGAAGTAATGCTTCAAATCATAGAAGAATTTTTTTTCTTTTGCTGGTATGTGAAGCTAGGGGGTATAAACTTAGCAACAATGTAATTAGCATAATCAGCATACCATGGAGCAGTATGAGAATTATTTATGACAGCTAAGTGTTCATCAGGAAAGCTGTCATCAATAGGTTGTGGGTCATCAAGTATATTCTCTAGCCTAGACAAGTTATCTGCAACGGGGTTCTCAGCTCCCTTTCTATCAATAATATGCAGGTCAAATTCTTGCATCAAGAGAACCCATCTAATAAGTCTAGGTTTAGCATCTTTATTTTCCATAAGGTATTTGATAGCAGCATGATCAGTGTGATTATTTACTTTAGAATCAACAATATAAGGTCTAAACTTATCACAAGCAAATACCACTGCTAAAAATTCTTTCTCAGTAGTAGCATAATTTCTCTGGGCACTGTCTAGAGTTTTACTAGCATATTGGATAACATTCAATTTCTTATCAACTCTTTGCCCTAAAACAGCACCTACAGCATAATCGCTAGCATCGCACATAATCTCAAAGGGTAAATTCCAGTCAAGAGGCTGGACAATAGGTGCAGAGATCAGTGCTTTCTTGAGTATTTTCAAATGATTCTAGACAATCATCATCAAAGACAAAAGGAATATCTTTTTGTAAGCGATTAGTCAGAGGCCTAGATATTTTGGAGAAGTCCTTTATGAACCTCCTATAAAACCCGACATGATCAAGGAAACTTCGTATACCTTTGATGTCCTTGGGGCACGACATCTTTTCAATAGCATCAACTTTAGCCTTGTCAACTTCAATACCTCTTTCAGAAATTTTATGTCCCAAGACAATGCCTTCATTAACCATAAAGTGGCACTTCTCCCAATTCAAGACAAGATTAATGTCTTCACATCTCTGCAAAACTCGATCAAGGTTGCTTAAGCAATCATCAAAAGAAGTTCCGTAAACGGAGAAATCATCCATGAAAACCTCAACAATCTTTTCACAAAAATCAGAGAATATAGCCATCATGCATCTTTGAAAGGTAGCAGGTGCATTACATAAACCAAAAGGCATATGTCTATAAGCAAAGGTACCGAAAGGACAAGTAAAAGTGGTCTTTTCTTGATCCCCTTTTGACACATGTATTTGAGAGAAACCAGAATAACCATCTAGAAAGCAAAAGTGAGTATGTTTGGATAACCTTTCTAGCATTTGATCAATAAAACGCAAGGGGTAATGATCTTTCTTAGTAGCTTTATTTAATTTGCGGAAATCAATTACCATCCTATAACCTGTAACTATTCTTTGCAGGATCAATTCATCTTTATCATTAGGAACAACAGTTATACCTCCCTTCTTAGGGACACAATGGACAGGACTTACCCACTGGCTATCAGCAACTGGATAGATAATACCTGCCTCTAGAAGCTTTAGTATTTCCTTCCTTACCACTTCTTTCATCTTAGGATTTAACCGTCGTTGATGATCAATAACTGGTTTAGCGTTTTCTTCCAATTTTATCTTGTCATGGCATAAAGTGGGACTAATGCCCTTAAGATCATCCAAAGTATATCCAATAGCAACACGGTGCTTCTTCAGAGTTTTCAATAATTTTTCTTCTTCCTGCTCTGAAAGGTTAGCACTATTAATAACAGGATACATCATCTTTTCATCAAAATAAACATACTTAAGATTATCAGGTAAAGGGTTTAAGTTCAAACACGGGGTCACCCTTGGGTGGAGGAGGATCCCCTAGGATTTCAACAGGCAAGTTGTTTTTCAATACGGGTCCCTGATTAAAGAATATTTCATCTATTTCCCTTCTCTCATTCATATGCATATCATTTTCATGATCCAGCAAATATTGTTCTAAAGGATCATTAGGAGGCACAACAATAGAAGCAAGACCATTCCATCCTTACTAGGTAATTCTTTATCAAGGGGTTGTCCACGAAATTTAGCAAAGTTAAAATCATGAGACATATCCCCTAAACCAACGGTAACAATATCTTTCACGCAGTCTATCTTAGCATTAACAGTATTCAAGAAGGGTCTACCAAATATAATGGGACAAAAGTCATCTTGTGGGGAACTAAGAATAAGGAAATCAGCAGGGTATTTAACTTCCCACACAAAACTTCAACATCTCTAACAATCCCAACAGGTGATATAGTGTCTCTATTAGCGAGTTTAATAGTAACATCAATCCCTTCTAACTCAACAGGTGCAATGTCATGCATAATTTCTTGATATAAGGTATGAGGGATAATACTTGCACTAGCACCCACATCACATAAACCATGATAGAAATGATCTCCTATTTTAATAGAGATAACAGGCAAGCCTACAACAGGTCTATGCTTATTCCTAGCATCGGGTTTGGCTATTCTAGCAGATTCCTCTTGGAGGTAAATAACATGTCCATCTAAATCTTCTACCAAGAGATCTTTAACCATAGCAACACTAGGTTCAACTTTAATTTTCTCAGAGGGTGTAGGTGTTCTAGTATTACTCTTACAAACTATAGTTGAAGCTTTAGCATGATCCTTTGTTCTAACAGGGAAATGTGGTTTCTCAATATAAGCAGTAGGAACAATAGGATCAACATTATAAGTGATAGTCTTTTCTTCAACTTTAATAGGTTCAACTACTTTTACTTCAATGGGAGGATGGTATTTAAACCACTTCTCCTTGGGAAGATCAACATGAGTAGCAAATGATTCACAGAAAGAAGCTGCTATCTGAGAGTCAAATCCATATTTAGTGCTAAACTCACGGAAAACATCGGTATCCATAAAAGCCTTAACACAATCAAACTTAGGGGTCATACCTAACTCCTTACCTTCATCGAGATCCCAATCTTCAGAGTTGCGTTTAATTCTTTCCAATAAATCCCATTTGAATTCAACAGTCTTCATCATAAAAGAACCAGAACAAGAAGTATCGAGCATGGAGCGATTATTGAGAGAAAGCCGAGCATAAATTTTTTGAATGATCATTTCTCTTGAGAGCTCATGATTGGGGCATGAATATAACATTGACTTAAGCCTCCCCCAAGCTTGAGCGATGCTTTCTCCTTTGCGAGGCCAAAAATTATAAATATAATTACGATCACGATGAACCTGATGCATAGGGTAGAACTTCTGATGAAATTCCAACTTCAGACGATTATAGTTCCATGATCCAATAAAATCACATAGCCTAAACCATGTCAATGCATCTCCCTTCAAAGATAAAGGGAATACCTTCTTCTTGATAACATCCTTGGGCATACCTGCAAGCTTAAATAATCCACAAACTTCATTCACATAGATTAGGTGTAAATCGGGATGCAGTGTTCCGTCTCCTATAAAAGGATTATCCAGCAGTTTCTCTATCATACCGGAAGGAATTTCAAGGAAAACATTTTCAGTAGGTGCAGTAGGTTGAGGAGCAACTCTTTGCTCTTCTGGTTGAGGTGAAGATACCCCGAACAAGCCCCTCAAAGGATGATGAGCCATAGTAACAAGTGACAGTAAATTTCAGCACACTATATAAATTTTTCCTTACCAAAGGCAATTCACTCCCTGGCAACGGCGCCGGAAAAGAGTCTTGATGACCCACAAGTGTAGGGGATCTATCGTAGTCCTTTCAATAAGTAAGAGTGTCGAACCCAACGAGGAGCAGAAGGAAATGATAGGCAGTTTTCAGTAAGGTATTTTCTGCAAGCACTGAAATTATAGGTAACAGATAGTTTTGTGATAAGATAATTAGTAGCAAGTGACAAAAGGTAAAAGTAAATAAGGTGCAGCAAGATGGCCCAATCCTTTTTGTAGGAAAGGATAAGCCTGAAAAAACTCTTATATGAAGGAAAGCGCTCCCGAGGACACATGGGAATTATCGTCAAGCTAGTTTTCATCACGATCATCTGATTCGCGTTCGGTACTTTGATAATTTGGTATGTGGGTGGACCGGTGCTTGGGTGTTGTCCTTACTTGGACAAGCCTCCAACTTATGATTAACCTCTAACGCAAGCATCCGCAACTACAAAAGAAGTATTTAGGTAAACCTAACCATAGCATGAAACAAGTGGACCAAATCAGCCCCTTACGAAGCAACGCATAAACTAGGGTTTAAGCTTCTGTCACTCTAGCAACCCATCAACTACTTATTACTCCCAATACCTTCCTCTAGTCCCAAATAATGGTGAAGTGTCATGTAGTCGATGTTCACATGACACCACTAGAGGAGAGACAACATACATCTCATCAAAATATCGAACGAATACCAAATTCACATGACTATTAATAGCAAGACTTCTCCCATGTCCTCAGGAACAAAAGTAACTACTCACAAGACATAATATTGTTCATGATCAGAGGGGTATTAATATGCATAATGGATTTGAACATATGATCTTCCACAAAATAAACCAACTAGCATCAACTACAAGGAGTAATCAACACTACTGGCAACCCACAGGTACCAATCTGAGGTTTGGGTACAAAGACTGGATACAAGAGATGAACTAGGGTTTGAGAGGAGATGGTGCTGGTGAAGATGTTGATGAAGATAGCCCTCCCCAAGATGGGAGAGTTGTTGGTGATGACGGCGGTGACGATTTCCCCCTCCCGGAGGGAAGTATCCCCGGCAGAACAGCTCTACCGGAGCCCTAGATTGGTTTCCGCCTCGAGACGGCGGCGTCTGGTCCCGAAAGCCTCCTTATGATTTTTTTTTCAGGTCAAAACACCTCATATAGGAGAAGATGGGAATCGGGGGGGCCACGAGGCAGGGGGCGCGCCCTGAGAGGGGTAGCGTGCCCCTCACCCTCGTGGACAGGTGGTGGCCCCCTGGTGATCTTGTTTCGCCATATATTTTTTATATTTTCTGAAACGGTGTCCTGTGGAGTTTCAGGGCTTTTTGAGTTGTGCAGAATAGGTTTCCATAGTTTGCTTCTTTTCCAGCCCAGAATTCCAGCTGCCGGCATTCTCCCTCTTTATGTAAACCTTGTAAAATAAGAGAGAAAAGGCATAAGTATTGTGACATAACGTGTAATAATAGCCCATAATGCAATAAATATCAACATATAAGCATGATGCAAAATGGACGTATCACTGTGGCATAGGGAATGACTTTCATTCTTTCTCTATCTTCTGTCGTAGTCGGGTTTTGAGTCTTACTCAACTTCATACCTTATAACTCAGGCAAGAAATGCTTCTCTGACTGGTCCAATTTGAACTACTTCAAAATCTTTATCAAGGTATGTACTAATCGAAAGTCTTATCAAGCTACGTGATCTATCTCTATAGATCTAGGTGCCTAATATGTAAGCAGCTTCATTGAGGTCTTTTATTGAAAAAATCATTTTTATACAATCCTTTATGCTTTCGAGAAAATTCTACATCATTTCCGATCAACAATGTGTCATTCACATATACTTATCAAAAATGTTGTAGTGCTCCCACTCACTTTCTTGTAACTACAGGCTTCACCGTAAGTCTGTATAAAACCATATGCTTTGATAACCTTATCAAAGCATATATTCCAACTAAATGCTTGCACTAGTCCATACATGGATCGCTGGAGCTTGCACAGTTTGTTAGCACTTTTAGGATTGACAAAACCTTCTGATTGCATCATATACAACTCTTCTTTAATAAATCTAATAAGGAATGGAGTTTCGTTATCCATTTACCAGATTTCATAAAATGCGGCAATTGCTAACATGATTCGGACAGACTTAAGCATCGCAATGAGTGAGAAAAACTCATCGTAGTCAACAGCTTGAACTTGTTGAAAACCCCTTTTTGCGACAAGTCGAGCTTTGTAGATAGTAACACTACCAGCAGCTTCCGTCTTCCTCTTAAAAATCCATTTATTCTCAATGGCTTGCCGATCATCGGTCAATTCAACCAAATTCCACACTTTGTTCTCATACATGGATCCTATCTTAGATTTCATGGCCTCAAGCCATTTTGCGGAATCTGGGCTCATCATCGCTTCCTCATAGTTTGTAGATTCATCATGGTCTAGTAACATGACTTTCAGAACCGGGTTACTGTACCAATCTGGTGCGGAAAGCACTCTGGTTGACCTACGAGGTTCAGTACTAACTTGATCTGAAGTTTCATGATCATCATCATTAGCTTCCTCGCTGATTAGTGTAGGAATCACTGGAACTGGTTTCTGTGATGTACTACTTTCCAATTCAGGAGAAGGTACAATTACCTCATCAAGTTCCACTTTCCTCCCACTCACTTCTTTCCAGAGAAACTCCTTCTCTAGAAAGGATCCATTCTTAGCAACGAATATCTTGCCTTCGGATCTGTGATAGAAGGTGTACCCAACAGTTTCCTTTGGGAATCCTATGAAGACACATTTCTCTGACTAGGATTCGAGCTTATCAGGTTAAAGCTTTTTCATGTAAGCATTGCAACCCCAAACATTAAGAAACGACAACTTTGGTTTCTTGCCAAACCACGGTTCATAAGGCGTCGTCTCAACGGATTTAGATGGTGCCCTATTTAACGTGAATGTGGATGTCTCTAATGCATAACCCCAAAACGATAGTGGTAAATCGGTAAGAGACATCATAGATCGTACCATATCTAATAAAGTACGGCTACGACGTTCAGACACACCATTACGCTGTGGTGTTCCAGGTGGCGTGAGTTGTGAAACTATTCCACATTGTTTCAAATGAAGACCAAACTCATAACTCAAATATTTGCCTCCGCGATCAGATCGTAGAAACATTATTTTCTTGTTACGATGATTCTCTACTTCACTCTGAAATTCTTTGAACTTTTCAAATGTTTCAGACTTGTGCTTTATGATACGTTCATTTTGCATCATGCTTTTATGTTGATATTTATTGCACTATGGGTTGTTATTGCACATTATGTCACAATACTTATGCCTTTTCTCTCTTATTTTACAAGGTTTACATGAAGATGGAGAATGCCGGCAGCTGGAATTCTGGGCTGGAAAAGGAGCAAACATTGGAGACCTATTCTGCACAACTCAAAAAGCTCCGAAACTCCACAAAACACCGTTTCATAAAATATAAAAAATACCTAGCGAAAGAGATCCACCAGGGGGGCCACCACCTGTCCACGAGGCTGGGGGCGCCCCCTAGGCGCGCCCCCTGCCTCGTGGGGCACCCGGTGACCCCCCCCCCCCCCCCCCCCCCCCCCCCCC
>LR738715.1:776551783-776600101 GCA_902687465.1 Secale cereale | reverse complement strand
CCGATGCCCATCTTCTCCTATATGGGGTGTTTTGACCTGGAAAAAATCATAAGAAGGCTTTTGGGACCAGACACCGCCGTCTCGAGGCAGAACCTTGGCGGAACCAATCTAGGGCTCCGGCGGAGCTGTTATGCCGGGGATACTTCCCTCCGGGAGGGGGAAATCGTCACCGCCGTCATCACAAACAACTCTCCCATCTTGGGGAGGGTTATCTTCATCAACATCTTCACCAGCACCATCTCCTCTCAAACCATAGTTCATCTCTTGTATCCAATCTTTGTACCCAAACCTCAGATTGGTACCTGTGGGTTGCTAGTAGTGTTGATTACTCCTTGTAGTTGATGCTAGTTGGTTTACTTGGTGGAAGATCATATGTTCAGATCTATTATGCATATTAATACCCCTCTGATCATGAACAATATTATTTCTTGTGAGTAGTTACTTTTGTTCCTGAGGACATGGGAGAAGTCTTGCTATAAGTAGTCATGTGAATTTGGTATTCGTTCGATATTTTGATGAGATGTATGTTGTATTTCCTCTAGTGGTGTCATGTGAACGTCGACTACATGACACTTCATCATTGTTTGGGCCTAGAGGAAGGCATTGGGAAGTAATAAGTAGATGATGGGTTGCTAGAGTGACAAAAGCTTAAACCCTAGTTTATGTGTTGCTTCGTAAGGGGCTGATTTGGATCCATATGTTTCATGCTATGGTTAGGTCTACCTTAATAATTCTTTTGTAGTTGCGGATGCTTGCAATAGAGGTTAATCATAAGTGGGAGGCTTGTCCAAGTAAGGATAGCACCCAAGCACCGGTCCACCCACATACCAAATTATCAAAGTACCGAACGTGAATCATATGAACGTGATGAAAACTAGCTTGACGATAATTCCCATGTGTCCTCGGGAGCATTTTCCTTCCTATAAGAGTTTTTCCAGGCTTATCCTTTACTACAAAATGGATTGGGCCATCTTGCTGCACCTTATTTACTTTTACTATTTGTCACTTGCTGCCAATTACCTTATCAAAAAACTATCTGTTACCGATAATTTCAGTGCTTGCAGAAAATGCCTTACTGAAAACTGCCTATCATTTCCTTCTGCTCCTTGTTGGGTTCGACACTCTTACTTATCGAAAGGTCTACGATAGATCCCCTACACTTGTGGGTCATCAAGACTCTTTTCTGGCACCGTTGCCGGGGAGTAAAGCACCTTTGGTAAGTGGAATTTGGTAAGGAAAAATTTATATAGTGTGCTGAAATTTATTGTCACTTGTTACTATGGTTCATAATCCTTTGAGGGGCTTGTTCAGGGTATCTTCACCCCGACCAGAAGAGCAAAGAGTTGCTCATCAACCTACTGAACCTACGGAAAATGTTTGCTTTGAAATTCCTTCGGGTATGATAGAGAAACTGCTAGATAATCCCTTTACAGGAGATGGAATGTTGCATCCCGATTTGCACCTAATCTATGTGGATGAAGTTTGTGGATTATTTAAGCTTGCAGGTATGCCCGAGGATGTTATAAAGAAGAAGGTCTTCCCTTTATATTTGAAGGGAGATGCATTGACATGGTTTAGGATATGTGATGATATTGGATCATGGAACTATCATTGACTGAAGTTGGAATTTCATCAGAAGTTCTACCCTATGCATCAGGTTCATCGTGATCGTAATTATATATATAATTTTTGACCTCGCGAAGGAGAAAGCATCGCTCAAGCTTGGGGAGGCTTAAGTCAATGTTATATTCATGCCCCAATCATGAGCTCTCAAGAAAAATGATCATTGAAAATTTTTATGCTCAGCTTTATCTCAAAAATCGCACCATGCTCGATAATTCTTGTTCTGGTTCTTTTATGATGAAGACCATTGAATTCAAATGGGATTTATTGGAAAGAATTAAACGCAACTCTGAAGATTGGGATATCTACGAAGGTAAGGAGTCAGGTATGACCCCTAAGTTTGATTGTGTTAAAGCTTTTATGGATACTAATGTTTTCCGTGAATTTAGCACTAAATATGGACTTGACTCTGAGATAGTAGCTTCTTTTTGTGAATCATTTGCTACTCATGTTGACCTCCCTAAGGAGAAGTGGTTTAAATACCATCCTCCCATTGAAGTAAAAGTAGTTGAACCTGTTAAAGTTGAAAAAAATACTATCACTTATAATGTTGATCCTATTGTTCCTACTGCTTATATTGAGAAACCACTTTTCCCTATTAGAATAAAGGATCATGCTAAAGCTTCAACTGTGGTTCGTAAGAGTAATACTAGAACACCTACACCCTCTAAGCAAATTAAAGGTTAACCTAGTGTTGCTATGGTTAAAGATCTCTTGGTTGAAAATTTAGATGGACATGTTATTTACCTCCATGATGAAGCTGCTAGAATAGCCAAACCCGATACTAGGAATAAACATAGACCTGTTGTAGGCTTGCCTGTTATTTCTGTTAAAATAGGAGATCATTGCTATCATGGTTTATGTGACGTAGGTTCTAGTGCAAGTGTAATACCTATTTACTTATATGATGAAATTATGCATGATATTGCACCCGATGAGCTAGAAGGTATTGATGTCACTATTAAGCTTGCCAATAGAGACACTATTTCACCAATTGGGATTGTTAGAGATGTTGAAGTCTTGTGTGGGAAAGTTAAATACCCTGCTGATTTTCTTGTTCTTGGTTCCCCACAAGATGATTTTTGTCCCATTATATTTGGTAGACCCTTCTTGAATACTGTTAATGCTAAGATAGACTGCGCAAAAGATATTGTTACCGTTGGTTTAGGGGATATGTCTCATAATTTTAAACTTTGCTAAATTTCGTAGACAACCCCATGATAAAGAATTACCTAGTAAGGATGAAATTATTGGTCTTGATTCTATTGATGTGCCTCCTAACGATCCTTTAGAACAATATCTGCTAGACCATGAAAATGATATGTCTATGAATGAGAGAAGGGAAATAGATGAAATATTCTTTAAGCAGGGACCCGTATTGAAAAACAACTTGCCTGTTGAAATCCTAGGGGATCATCCTCCACCCAAGGGTGATCCCGTGTTTGAACTTAAACCATTACCTGATAATCTTAAGTATGTTTATCTCGATGAAAAGAAGATATACCCTGTTATTATTAGTGCTAACCTTTCAGAGCAGGAAGAAGAGAAATTATTGAAAACTCGGAAGAAGCATCGTGCTGCTATTGGATATACTCTGGATGATCTTAAGGGCATTAGTCCCACTTTATGCCAACACAAGATAAAATTGGAAGAGGACACTAAACCGGTTATTGATCATCAACGAAGGTTAAATCCTAAGATGAAAGAAGTGGTAAGGAAGGAAATACTAAAGCTTCTAGAGGCAGGTATTATCTATCCAGTTGCTGATAGCCAGTGGGTAAGTCCTGTCCATTGTGTCCCTAAGAAGGGAGGTATGACTATTGTTCCTAAAGATAAAGATGAATTGATCCCAGAAAGAATTGTTACATGTTATAGGATGGTAATTTATTTCCGCAAATTAAATAAAGCTACTAAGAAAGATCATTACCCTTTGCCTTTTATTGATCAAATGCTAGAAAGGTTATCCAAACACACTCATTTTTGCTTTCTAGATGGTTATTCTGGTTTCTCTCAAATACCTGTGTCAAAAGGGGATCAAGAAAAGAGCACTTTTACTTGTCCTTTCGGTACCTTTGCTTATAGAAGTATGCATTTTGGTTTATGTAATGCACCTGCTACCTTTCAAAGACGCATGATGACTATATTCTCTGATTTTTGTGAAAAGATTGTTGAGGTTTTCATGGATGATTTTTTCGTTTACGGAACTTCTTTTGATGATTGCTTGAGCAACCTTGATCGAGTTTTGCAGAGATGTGAAGACACTCATCTTGTCTTGACTTGGGAGAAGTGCCACTTTATGGTTAATGAAGGCATTGTCTTGGGACATAAAATTTCTGAAAGAGGTATTGAAGTTGACAAGGCTAAGGTTGATGCTATTGAAAGGATGCTGTGTCCCAAGGACATCAAAGGTATACGAAGTTTCCTTGGTCATGTCGGGTTTTATAGGAGGTTCATAAAGGACTTCTCCAAAATCTCTAGGTCTCTGACTAATCTCTTACAAAAAGATGTTCCTTTTGTCTTTGATGATGATTGTTTAGAAGCATTTGAAATACTTAAGAAAGCATTGATATCTGCACCTATTGTCCAGCATCCTTACTGGAATTTACCCTTTGAGATTATGTGCGATGCTAGTGATTATGCTGTAGGTGTTGTTCTAGGACAAAGAGTTGATTAGAAATTGAATGTTATCCAATATGCTAGTAAAACTCTAGACAGTGCCCAGAGAAACTATGCTACTACTGAGAAGGAAGTTTTAGCAGTTGTATTTGCTTGTGATAAGTTTAGACCTTATATTGTTGAATCTAAAGTAACTATTCACACTGATCATGCTGCTATCAAATAACTTATGGAAAAGAAAGATGCTAAACCTAGACTTATTAGATGGGTTCTCTTGCTGCAAGAACTTGATTTGCATATTATTGATAGAAAGGTAGCTGAGAGCCCCGTTGCAGACAACTTGTCTAGGCTAGAGAATATTCTTGATGACCCACAACCTATTGATGATAGCTTTCCTGATGAACAATTAGCTGTCATATATACTTCTCGTAATGCCCCATGGTATGCTGATTATGCTAATTATATTGTTTCTAAGTTTATAACACCTAGTTTCACATACTAGCAAAAGAAAAAGTTCTTCTATGATTTGAGACATTACTTTTGGGATGACCCACATCTTTATAAAGAAGGAGTCAATGGTATTATTAGACGTTGTGTACCTGAGCATGAACAGGAACAGATCCTACGCAAGTGCCACTCCGAAGCTTTTGGAGGACACCATGCTGGAGATAGAACTGCACATAAGGTATTGCAATCTGGTTTTATTGGCCTACTCTCTTCAAGGATGCTCGTAAGTTTGTCTTATCTTGTGATGAATGTCAAAGAATTGGTAATATCAGTAGATGTCAAGAGATGCCTACGAATTATTCACTTGTTATTGAACCATTTGATGTTTGGGGCTTTGATTATATGGGACTGTTTCCTTCCTCTAACGGGTATACACATATTTTAGTTGCTGTTGATTACGTTACTAAGTGGGTAGAAGCTATTCCAACTAGTAGTGTTGATCACAACACCTCTATTAAGATGCTTAAAGAAGTTATTTTTTCATGGTTTGGAGTCCCTAGATACTTAATGACTGATGGTGGTTCACACTTTATTCATGGTGCTTTTCGTAAAATGCTTGCTAAGTATGATGTTAACCATATAATTGCATCCCCTTATCACCCACAGACTAGTGGTCAAGTAGAATTAAGTAATAGAGAGCTGAAATTAATTTTGCAAAAGATAGTTAATAGGTCTAGAAAGAATTGGTCCAAGAAACTTGATGATGCATTGTGGGCCTATAGAACTGCATACAAAAATCCTATGGGTATGTCTCCATATAAGATGGTTTATGGAAAAGCTTGTCACTTACCTCTTGAGCTAGAACATAAGGCATATTGGGTTATTAAAGAGCTCAATTAACTTGCCGATGAGAAGAGGTTATTTGACATTAGCTCGCTTGATGAATGGAGAACCCAAGCTTATGAGAATGCCAAGCTGTTTAAAGAAAAGGTTAAAAGATGGCATGACCAAAGGATACAAAAGCGTGAGTTTAACGTAGGTGATTATGTCTTGCTAGACAACTCTCGTTTAAGATGTTTTGCAGGAAAACTTCTCTCTAAATGGGAAGGGCCTTACGTTATCGAGGAGGTCTATCGTTCTGGTGCCATAAAAATCAACAACATCGAAGGCATAAATCCGAAGGTGGTGAACGGTCAAAGAATCAAACATTATATCTCAGGTAACCCTATAAATGTTGAAACCATTGTTATTGAAACCGTAACCCCGGAGGAATACATAAGGAACACTTTCCAGAACGATTCAGACCCCGAAAAGGAAGAGGTATGTGGTACGGTAAGTAAACCGACTCCAAAACAGTTCTAATGGCAATTTTTCACCGTTTTGGAATATTTAGAAAAATACACAAATAAGAGGTAGTACGGAAAGGACACGAGGCGTCCACGAGGGCGGAGGGCGTGCCCCCTTCCCCTGGGCGTGCCCCCTGCCTCGTGGGCACCTCGCGTGCCTCCCGAACTCCGATTTCTTGCACGTTACTTCTTTTGGTCGGTAACAATTCGTTATATATTCTCCCGAAGGTTTTGACCACTGTATCACGCAAAAATCCTCTGTTTTCATTTCGAGATGTTGTTTCTGACAGATCTAGATCATCAGGGTGTCTCCCAGCACCCCAAGGACAAGTTCTTCGAGAAGGTCATCAACCCCTACCTCGCGGAGGTGCTGCATCACCCTCAAACCATGGAGTTGCGTGAAGGGGTGCTACACATCCACGATGTTGAGGGGCCAAGGAGGACTGGAAGCATAGAGACGAGACTCGAAGCAACGGAGCAGCAAGTTTTCAAGTGCCAAGGTATGGTGGAACGAGGACTCAATACCAACCACATGATGATCACAGAGCTCGCCAACAACCACAAGCTGGACTCAAGGATCTTCGGGGAAGCCATCTCCAATCTCCAAGAGAAATCGAACACCTCCAGGCCCAGATCTATGACCTGCAAAACCAAAATTGTGAGTACGAATATAGATTCAAGAAGATGAGTTTGGCTGCAGATTTGAGTATCCCGGAGACTCGATCCTCCTTCTACGATGGTGAGCCCATGCCTTGGAAGATGGACGGCAAGCCTACATCATCAACAACCCCATCGTCACCACCTCCGAAGAAGGGGACATAATCATATGGGTATGGGCACTCCCCTTGGCAACTTCCAAGCTTGGGGGAGGTGCCCCGGTATTGTTTCACCATCACACTCCTATCTTTACCATTTTTCTTAGTTCGATCCTTTTGGTAATATCTTAATCTAGTAAAATAAAGTTAGCATGATCTAGTAGTGAGCTTTTGCTTTGTGATTTTTACCTTTGTAATCGAGTCCGTGAGCTATATAATAAATATTAGTGTTGAGTCAAGGGCTTGATTTCCTCACTTTGGTCATGAGAGAATAAAATAAAATATAAAAAACAAAGAGATCATATTGATCTTATGGGAAGTAATGACTTCACATATAAAGAGTATGATGAATAAAAGTTGTTGAGAGTTGACAAACATAGTTTTTGTCATCGTTGCAATTAATATGAAGCAATAAAGAAAGAGAGGCTTCACATACAAATATATTATCTTGGACATCTTTTATAGTTGTGAGCACTCATTAAAATATGATATGCTAAAGAGTTGAGGTTGGACAAGGAAGACAACATAATGGGATATGTTTCCTTATATTTGAAATAAAGTATATTGTCATGGGTCATCCAACATGTTGGGCTTGCCTTTCCCCCTCATGCTAGCCAAAACTCCTTGCACCAAGTAGAGATACTACTTGTGCTTCCGTACATCCTTAAATCCAGTTTTGCCATGAGAGTCCACCATACCTACCTATGGATTGAGTAAGATCCTTCAAGTAAGTTGTCATGTTTGCAAACTCTGTAAATATGTATGATTTATTATTGTGGAGGAAATAAACTTTATACAATCTTGTGATATGGAAGTAATAAAAGCGACGGACTGCATAATAAAGGTCCTTATCACAGGTGGCAATATAAAGTGACGTTCTTTTGCGCTAAGACTTTGTGCATCCAACCATAAAAGCACATGAAAAACCTCTGCTTCCCTCTGCGAAGGGCCTATCTATTATTCTTGCCTTATAAGAGTCAAGGTGAAAATCACCTTTCCTTTTTACATTTTATCCTTTGGGAAGCACATTGTGTAGGAAAGATCCTGACATATATACCCAATTGGATGTAAGTTATCATGGTCTATTACTGTTGACATTACCCTTGACGTAAAAGGTTGGGAGGCAATACCATAAGCCCCTATCTTTCTCTGTGTCCGATTAAAACTCCATACCCATAAGTATTGTGTGAGTGTGAGCAGTTGTGAAAGACTATATGATAGTTGAGTATGTGGGCTTGCTAAAAAGCTCTTATATTGACTCTTTACGATGTTACGATAAATTGCAATTGCTTCAATGACCGAGATCGTAGTTTGTTGGTTTTCAATGAAGTTTCTGAGTCATACTTGACATTGTGAATGAATTGTTACTTAATCATAAGAATCAAATGACAATATATGTGTGTTGTTGTTATAAGAATGATCATGATGCCCTCATGTCCGTATTTTATTTTTATCGACACCTCTATCTCTAAACATGTGGACTTATTTTTCGATATCGGCTTTCGCTTGAGGACAAGCAAGGTCTAAGCTTGGGGGAGTTGATACGTCCATTTTGCATCATGCTTTTATGTTGATATTTATTGCACTATGGGCTGTTATTACATGTTATGCCACAATACTTATGCCTTTTCTATCTTATTTTACAAGGTTTACATAAAGAGGGAGAATGGCGGCAGCTGGAATTCTGGGCAGGAAAAGGAGCAAACATTGGAGACCTATTCTGCACAACTCAAAAAGCTCTGAAACTCCACGAAACATCGTTTCAGAAAATATAAAAAATACCTGGCGAAAGAGATCCACTGATACGTCTCCAACGTATCTATAATTTTTTATTGTTCCATGCTATTATTTATGAAGTCTTGGATGTTTAATGGGCTTTATCATTCACTTTTATATCATTTTTGGGACTAACTTACTAACCCAAAGGCCCAGTCCAGATTGCTATTTTTTGCCTATTTCAGGGTTTTGCAGAAAAGGAATATCAAACGGAGTCCAAACGGAATGAAACCTTCGCGAGAGATATTTTTGGAGGAAATCACGCTCGGGAAACGTCGGGACCAAGTCAGGGGACAGCTGGGGTGCCCTCGAGGGTGGGGGCGCGCCCCCTTCCCAGGGCGTGCTCCCCTGCCTCGAGGCTGGCCCACACGGCCCCCGGTGCCCTCCTTCTTCTTATATATACCCACGTACCCTAGAAACTCCATACGCAGAGAGAAAACCCTAATTCCACCGCCGTAGCTTCTGTTCCCGTGGAGATCCCATCTTGGAGCATTTTCCGGGAGGGGGGGTCCATCACGGAGGCCTTCATCATCATCATCATCGCCCTCACCATGAGTTGTGAGTAGTTTACCACAGACCTTCGGGTCCATAGCTAGTATCTAGATGGCTTTTTCTCTCTCTCCGGATCTCAATACAATGTTCTCCTCGGTCTTCGAGGAGATCTATTCGATGTAATCTCTTTTTGCGGTGTGTTTGTCGAGATCTGGTGAATTGTGAGTTTATGATCAAGGTTATCTATGAAAGATATTTGGTTATTCTCTGAACTGTTTATGTGTGCTCATAATATTCTTGCAAGTCTCTTTGAATTATTGGTTTGGTTTGGCCTACTAGATCTATAGTTCTTGCAATGGGAGAAGTGCTTGGCTTTGGGTTCAATCTTGCGGTGTCCTTTCCGAGTGATAGTAGGGGCAGCAAGCCACGTATTGTATTGTTGCCATCAAGGATAAAAAGATGGGGTTTACATCATATTGCTTGAGTTTATCCCTCTACATCATGTCATCTTACCTAAGGCGTTACTATGTTCTTATGAACTCAATACACTAGATGCATGCTGGATAACGGTCGATGTGTGGAGTAATAGTAGTAGATGCAAAATCGTTTCGGTCTACTTGTCTCGGACGTGATGCCTATATACAATGATCATGCCTAGATAGTCTCATAATTATTCGCTTTTCTATCAATTGCTCGACAGTAATTTGTTTACCCGCCGTAGAATATCGCTATCATGAGAGAAGCCGCTAGAGAAAACTATGGCCCCCGGGTCTATTCTCAACATATCAATCTACATCTACTTTACTTTTACCGCTTTTATTTTCTGTTTTATTAAACTAGAAATACCAAAAGTATAATTATCATCTCTATCAGATCTCACTCTCGTAAGTGACCGTAAACGGATTGACAACCCCTTAGCGCGTTGGCTGCGAATTTCTTATTTGTTTGTGCAGGTGCGAGGGACTCGCGTGTGGTCTCCTACTGGATTGATACCTTGGTTCTCAAAAACTGAGGGAAATACTTACGCTACTGTGCTGCATCTCCCTTTCCTCTTCGAGGGAATACAACGCAAGCTCAAGAAGTAGCAAGAAGAATTTCTGGCGCCGTTGCCGGGGAGGCTTACGCAAAAGTCATATACCAAGTACCTATCACAAACCCTTATCCTTCGCATTACATTTATTTGCCTCTCGTTTTCCTCTCCCCCACTTCACCCTTGCCGTTTTATTTGCCTTTCTTCCGCCGTGTGTTTTTCGCTTGCCTCTTGTTTGCTTGTGTGTGTTGCCTGCTTGCTTCTCATTATGGCTAGCCCCTTATCTGCTCCTTTGCCTCCCGAGTTTGAAGTACTTCACTTCAAGCAAAGGCAAGGAGAAAACTTAAAATATGCTTGGTTTAGGATGACTGAATCTTATCGTAAGTGCACCTTAGAATTGAATTTTAGAATCTTGCTTCGCAATTTTTATGTTGGATTGAATATGTCTCATATACAACTCTTGGATTGCGTTGCCAAAGGAAATTTTATCGAAATTGATCCTAGTTTCGCGCATGAAATCATAGAGGGAATAGTGGGAACACTAACTCCCCAAAAGGAGTCAAACTCAACCTCGGAAGGGACGCAAGCTTTTGAGAAAATTTGCGACGTAACGAAAATATTACAAAAATCTCTTGAACCTCTTAAGAGTGTTAGTGGGAATCTCCACCGCATTAATATGTTGATTACTCTTTGCAATAAGTGGTTGGATGCTTTAGATCTTGAGATTTCTGAATATGAAGGGAAACGCAAGGAACCTCCCGGATTCGAGCTCGACACCATTAAAAGGGTGAAGACCAAAGATGGCAATACCTAGATCTATCTTGTATCGTGCCTAGCTAGGGGCGTAAAACAATAGCGCTTGTTGGGAGGCAACCCAATTTTATGTTTTTTTTGCTTTTGTTGATGTTAGGGAATAAATATTTCATCTAGCCTCTGATTAGATGTGGTTTCATGTTTTGTTTAGTGTTTGTGCCAAGTAGAACCTTTGGTAAGACTTGTGTGAAGTTTATATGATCTTGCTGTGAAAAACAGAATCGTTAGTGCTCGCTAAAGTAGTCGTGGGATTTTACTGGAGCGTGGTTTTTAGTTGATTCTTTTTGCTGGTGATTGGTAGACAAATTACGCAAATTTACCAATTTTGTTTAAATTTTTTGGAGTTCCATAAGTAGGCGAACCCTGCAGATTACTACAGACTGTTCTGTCTTTGACAGATTCTGTTTTTCGTGTGTTGTTTGCTTGTTCCGATGCATCTATGAGTAATATTGGAGGATATGAACCATAGAGAACTTGGAGTACAGTAGGTTTAGCACAAATAAAAACAAAGAATGAATTCCTTGCTGTACCTTTGAGTATTGGTTTTCTTTCTCTTACTAACGGAGCTCACGAGAATTTTTGTCTAAGTTTTGTGTTGTGAAGTTTTCAAGTTTTGAGTATTGCTTTGATGGACTATGGAACAAGGAGTAGCAAAGTCCTAAGCTTGGGGATGCCCATGGCACCCCAAGTAAATTCAAGATAATCAAAATCCTAAGCTTGGGGATGCCCCGGGAAGGCATCCCCTCTTTCGTCTTCATCCATCGGTAACTATACTTGGAGCTATATTTTTATTCTCAACATGTTATGCGTTTTGCTTGGAGCGTCTTGTATAATTTGAGTCTTTGCTTGTTAGTTTGCCACAATCATTCTTGCTGGACACACCTATTTGAGAGAGTTAAATATGGCCTAGAAATTGTTAGAACACTCTATGTGCTTCACTTATATCTTTTGAGTTGAATAGTTTTTGCTCTAGTGTTTCACTTATATCTTTTCGAGCATGGTGGTGGTAATATTTTATAGAAATTGTTGAACTCTCATGCTTCACTTATATCTATTTGAGAGTCTATTAAAACAGCATGGTAATTTGTATAGGCTAAAGAAACTAGTCTTCACATGATAAACATCCAATGTCAATGTAGTAAAAAAAATCACACCAAGTGCAATGAATAGAAAGAGATGTTGGTTGCTCGATAATTGTTTTGAGACATAAGGATAGTGATATAAGAGTCATGCTAGTGGAGTTATTATGAAATTGAGAAATACTTGTGTTAAGGTTAGTGATTCCCGTAGCATGCAAGTATGGTGAACTGTTGTGTGACTAAGTTAAAGCATGAGGTATTTGTAGAGTGTCAACCTTTGTGTGGAGGTCGGGGGCGCGCGATGGTAAACTCATACCAACCTCCCCCCTAGGGGCATGCGTTGATTGCTTTGTTTTCATGACTCGTAAATTTTTGCAATAAGTATATGAGTTCTTATGACTAATGTTGAATCTATGGATTATACACACTCTCACCCTTCCACCATTGCTAGCCTCTCTTGTACCGCGCAACTTTCGTCGGTGCCATAAACCCACTATATATCCTTCCTCAAAACTGAAGGAAATATGCCCTAGAGGCAATAATAAAGTTGTTATTTATATTTCCTTATATCATGATAAATGTTTATTATTCATGCTAGAATTGTATTAACCGGAAACTTAGTACATGTGTGAATACATAGACAAAACAGAGTGTCCCAAGTATGCCTCTACTAGACTAGCTCATAGATCAAAGATGGTTATGTTTCCTAACCATAGACATGAGTTGTCATTTGATCAACGGGATCACATCATTAGGAGAATGATGTAATGGACAAGACCCATCCGTTAGCTTAGCACTATGATCGTTTAGTTTTACTGCTATTGCTTTCTTCATGACTTATACATGTTCCTATGACTATGAGATTATGCAACTCCCGAATACCGTAGGAACACCTTGTGTGCTATCAAACGTCAGAACGTAACTGGGTGATCACAAAGATGCTCTACAGGTGTCTCCAAAAGTGTTCGTGGAGTTGGCATAGATCAAGACTAGGATTTGTCACTCCGAGTGTCGGAGAGGTATCTCTGGGCCCTCTCGGTAATGCACATCATAATAAGTGTTGCAAGCAAAAGACTAATGAGTTAGTCATGAGATGATGTATTACGGAACGAGTAAAGAGACTTGCCGGTAACGAGATTGAACTAGGTATAGAGATACCGACGATCGAATCTCGGGCAAGTAACATACCAATGACAAAAGGAACAATGTATGTTGTTATGCGGTTTGACCGATAAAGATCTTCGTAGAATATGTAGGAGCCAATATGAGCATCCAGGTTCCGCTATTGGTTATTGATCGGAGATGAGTCTCGGTCATGTCTACATAGTTCTCGAACCCGTAGGGTCCGCACGCTTAACGTTTGATGACGATCGGTATTATGAGTTTATGAGTTTTGATGTACCGAAGGAGTTCGGAGTCCCGGATGAGACCGGGGACATGACGAGGAGTCTCGAAATGGTCGAGACGTAAAGATCGATATATTGGACGACTATATTCGGACATCGGAAAGGTTCCGAGTGATTCGGGTATTTTTCGGAGTATATGGGCCTTATTGGGCCATACGGGAATAGAGGAGAAAGGCCAAAAGGAAGGAGGCGCCCCCCCCCCCTCTGGTCCGAATTGGACAAGGGGTGCAGCCCCCTTTTCCTTCTCCCTCTCCACCTCTTTCCTTCTCTCCTACTCCGGAAAGGAAAGGGGAATCCTACTAGGACTTGGGAGTCCTAGTAGGACTCCCCACAATTGGCGCGCCCCCTTTAGGGCCAGCCTCTCCCTTGCTCCTTTATATACGGTGGCAGGGGGGCACCCTAGGACACACAAGTTAAATTGTTTTAGCCGTGTGCGGTACCCCTCTCCACAGAAACACACCTCAGTCATACCGTTGCAGTGCTTAGGCGAAGCCCTCCGCCGGTAGATACATCATATCTGTCACCACGCCGTCGTGCTGGCGAAACTCTCCTGTGAAGCTCAACTGGATCAAGAGCTCGTGGGACGTCATCAAGCAGAACGTGTGCTGAACGCGGAGGTGCCGTACGTTCGGTGCTTGATCGGTTGGATCGCGAAGAAGTTCGACTAAATCAACCGCGTCACTTGACGCTTCCGCTCCCCGTCTACGAGGGTACGTAGACACACTCTCCCCCTCGTTGCTATGCATCTAGTAGATAGATCTTGCGTGATCATAGGAAAATTTTGAAAATACTACGTTTCCCAACAGTGGTATCAGAGCCAGGTCTATGCGTAGATGATATGCACGAGTAGAACACAATGAGTTGTGGGCGATACTAGTCATACTGCTTACCAGCATGTCATACTTTGCTTCGGCGGTATTGTGAGATGAAGCGGCCAGGACCGACATTACGCGTACGCTTATGCGAGACTGGTTTCACCGTTATGAGCACTCGTTGCTTAAAGGTGACTGGCGGGTGTCTGTCTCTCTCACTTTAGCTGAATCAAGTGTGGCTACGCCCAGTCCTTGTGAAGGTTAAAACAGCACATACTTGACGAAACATCGTTGTGGTTTTGTATGCGTAGGTAAGAATGGTTCTTGCTAAGCCCATAGCAGCCACGTAAAACTTGCAACAACAAAGTAGAGGACGTCTAACTTGTTTTTGCAGGGCATGTTGTGATGTGATATGGTCAAGACATGATGAGATATACGGTTTTGTATGAGATGATTATGTTTTGTAAAGTTATCGGCAACTGGCAGGAGCCATATGGTTGTCGCTTTATTGTATGAAATGCAATCGCCATGTAATTGCTTTACTTTATCACTAAGCGGCAGCGATAGTCGTAGAAGCAATAGTTGGCGAGACGACAACGATGCTATGATGGAGATCAAGGTGTCGCGCCGGTGACGAAGGTGATCATGACGGTGCTTTGGAGATGGAGATCAAAAGCACAAGATGATGATGGCCATATCATGTCACATATTTTGATTGCATGTGATGTTTATCTTATTATGCTTCTTATTTTGCTTAGTTCGACGGTAGCATTATAAGATGATCCCTTAGTAAATTTCAAGGTATAAGTGTTCTCCCTGAGTATGCACCTTTACGAAAGTTCGTCGTGTCGAGACACCACGTGATGATCGGGTGTGATAAGCTCTACGTTCAAATACAACGGGTGTAAGCCAGTTTTGCACACGCAGAATACTCGGGTTAAACTTGACGGGCCTAGCATATGCAGATATGGCCTCGGAACACTGGAGACCGAAAGGTCGAGCGTGAATCATATAGTAGATATGATCAACATAAGATGTTCACCATTGAAACTACTCCATCTCACGTGATGATCGGACATGGTTTAGTTGATTTGGATCACGTGATCATTTAGATGACTAGAGGGATGTCTATCTAAGTGGGAGTTCTTAAGTAATATGATTAAATTGAACTTTAATTTATCATGAAGTTAGTCCTTGTAGTATTAGCATATCTATGTTGTAGATCAATAGCTCACGATGTTGCTCCCCGTTTGTTTTTTATATGTTCCTAGAGAAAACTAAGTTGAAAGATGTTAGTAGTAATGATGCGGAATTGTTCCGTGATCTGGGGATTATCCTCATTGCTGCATAGAGAATTATGTCCTTGATGCACCGCTAGGTGACAGACCTATTGCAGGAGCAGATGTAGACGTTATGAACGTTTTGACAAAAGCTCGGTATGATGACTACTTGATAGTTTAAGTGCACCATGCTTTACGGCTTAGAACTGGGACTTCAAAAACGTTTTGAACGCCACGAAGCATATAAGATGTTCCAAGAGTTGAAATTAGTATTTCATACTCATGCCTGTGTCGAGAGGTATAAGACTTCTGACAGTACTTTGCCTACAAGATGGAGGAGAATAGTTCAACCCGTGAGCATGTGCTCAGATTGTCTGGGAACTACAATTACTTGAATCAAGTGGGAGTTAATCTTCCAGATAAGATAGTAATTGACAAAGTTCTCTAGTCACTATCACCAAGTTAGTAGAACTTCGTGATGAACTATATGAAGGAAATATGCCCTAGAGGCAATAATAAAGTTGTTATTTATATTTCCTTATATCATGATAAATGTTTATTATTCATGCTAGAATTGTATTAAGTGGAAACTTAGTACATGTGTGAATACATAGACAAAACAGAGTGTCCCTAGTATGCCTCTACTAGACTAGCTCATTGATCAAAGATGGTTATGTTTCCTAACCATAGACATGAGTTGTCATTTGATCAACGGGATCACATCATTAGGAGAATGATGTGATGGACAAGACCCATCCGTTAGCATAGCACTATGATCGTTTAGTTTTACTGCTATTGCTTTCTTCATGACTTATACATGTTCCTATGACTATGAGATTATGCAACTCCCGAATACCGTAGGAACACCTTGTGTGCTATCAAACGTCACAACGTAACTGGGTGATCATAAAGATGCTCTACAGGTGTCTCCGAAAGTATTCGTGGTGTTGGCATAGATCAAGATTAGGATTTGTCACTTCGAGTGTCGGAGAGGTATCTCTGGGCCCTCTCGGTAACACACATCACAATAAGCCTTGCAAGCAAAAGACTAATGAGTTAGTCACGAGATGATGTGTTACGGAACGAGTAAAGAGACTTGCCGGTAACGAGATTGAACTAGGTATAGAGATACCGACGATCGAATCTCGGGCAAGTAACATACCGATGACAAAAGGAACAACGTATGTTGTTATGCGGTTTTGACCGATAAAAGATCTTCGTAGAATATGTAGGAGCCAATATGAACATCCAGGTTCCGCTATTGGTTATTGACCGGAGATGAGTCTCGGTCATGTCTACATAGTTCTCGAACCCGTAGGGTGCGCATGCTTAACGTTTGATGACGATCGGTATTATGAGTTTTTGAGTATTGATGTACCGAAGGTAGTTCGGAGTCCCGGATGAGATCACGGACATGACGAGGAGTCTCGGAATGTCCGAGACATAAAGATTGATATATTGGACGGCTATATTCGGACACCGGAAGTATACCGGAAAAGTTTCGGATTTATCGGGAATGCCGGAAGGGGTTACCGGAACCCCCTACGAGAGGGGATGGTCCATAGTGGGCCTAAAGGGAAAAGAGAGAGGCAGCCCATAGGGCTGGCCGGCGCCCCCACCTAGGGTTCCTAGTTGGACAAGGATTGGGGGGGGACGCCACCTCTCCTATTCCTTTCCCCCTTCTTCCTTTCGGTGAATCCTACTAGGAATAGGATTGCAATCCTATTCCTAGTAGGACTCCTTCCCTAGCCGCACCAGGAAGGGCCGGCCGGCCTCCCTCCCCTGCTCCTTTATATACGGGGGCAGGGAGGCACCCAAAGACACACAAGTTGAATTGTTTTAGCCGTGTGCGGTGCCCCCCTCCACAGAATCACACCTCGGTCATACCGTCGCGGAGCTTAGGCGAAGCCCTGCGCCGGTGAACACATCATATCCGTCACCACGCCGTCGTGCTGACGAAACTCTCCCGTGAAGCTCAACTGGATCAAGAGCTCGTGGGACGTCATCAAACTGAACGTGTGCTGAACGCGGAGGTGCCGTACGTTCGGTGCTTGATTGGTTGGATCGCGAAGAAGTTCGACAACATCAACCGCGTCACTTGACGCTTCCGCTCCCGGTCTATGAGGGTACGTAGACACACTCTCCCCTCTCGTTGCTATGCATCTAGTAGATAGATCTTGCGTGATCGTAGGAAAATTTTAAAATACTACGTTCCCCAACAGTGGCATCATGAGCCAGGTCTATGCGTAGATGATATGCACGAGTAGAACACAATGAGATTGTGGACGATACTAGTCATACTGCTTACCAGCATGTCATACTTTGCTTCGGCGGTATTGTGAGATGAAGCGGCCCGGACCGACGTTACGCGTACGCTTACGTGAGACTGGTTTCACCGTTACGAGCACTCGTTGCTTAAAGGTGACTGGCGGGTGTCTGTCTCTCTCACTTTAGCTGAATCAAGTGTGGCTACGCCCGGTCCTTGTGAAGGTTAAAACAGCACATACTTGACGAAACATCGTTGTGGTTTTGTATGCGTAGGTAAGAACGGTTCTTGCTAAGCCCGTAGCAGCCACGTAAAACTTGCAACAACAAAGTAGAGGACGTCTAACTTGTTTTTGCAGGGCATGTTGTGATGTGATATGGTCAAGACATGATGAGTTATACGGTTTTGTATGAGATGATCATGTTTTGTAAAGTTATCGGCAACTCGCAGGAGCCATATGGTTGTCGCTTTATTGTATGAAATGCAATCGCCATGTAATTGCTTTACTTTATCACTAAGCGGTAGCGATAGTCATAGAAGCAATAGTTGGCGAGACGACAATGATGCTACGATGGAGATCAAGGTGTCGTGCCGGTGACGAAGGTGATCATGACGGTGCTTTGAAGATGGAGATCAAAAGCACAAGATGATAATGGCCATATCATGTCACATATTTTGATTGCATGTGATGTTTATCTTATTATGCTTCTTATTTTGCTTAGAACGACGGTAGCATTATAAGATGATCCCTTACTAAATTTCAAGGTATAAGTGTTCTCCCTGAGTATGCACCATTGCGAAAGTTCGTCGTGCCGAGACACCACGTGATGATCGGGTGTGATAAGCTCTACGTTCAAATACAACGGGTGTAAGCCAGTTTTACACACGCAGAATACTTTGGTTAAACTTGACGAGCCTAGCATATGCAGATATGGCCTCGGAACACTGGAGACCGAAAGGTCGAGCGTGAATCATATAGTAGATATGATCAACATAAGATGTTCACCATTGAAACTACTCCATCTCACGTGATGATCGGACATGGTTTAGTTGATTTGGATCACGTGATCATTTAGATGACCGGAGGGATGTCTATCTAAGTGGGAGTTCTTTAAATTAATATGATTAAATTGAACTTTAATTTATCATGAACTTAGTCCTGATAGTTTTGCATATCTATGTCGTTGTAGATCAATGGCCCGTGCTACCGTTCCTTTGAATTTTAATGCATTCCTAGAGAAAGCTAAGTTGAAAGATGATGGTAGCAATTACACGGACTGGGTCCGTAACCTGAGGATTATCCTCATTGCTGCACGGAAGAATTATGTCCTTGAAGCATCGCTAGGTGACAAGCCCCCTTCCGCTGATGCAGACGCTTTGAACGTCTGGCAATCACGGTCTGATGACTACACGATAGTTCAGTGTGCCATGCTTTACGGCTTAGAACCGGGACTTCAACGACGTTTTGAACGTCATGGAGCATATGAGATGTT
Organism: Secale cereale; assembly: GCA_902687465.1. Lineage (NCBI taxonomy): Eukaryota > Viridiplantae > Streptophyta > Magnoliopsida > Poales > Poaceae > Secale > Secale cereale. The sequence continues at coordinate 776,580,807 of LR738715.1, read as the reverse complement.
CCAGGAGTTGAAGTTAATATTTCAAGCAAATGCCCGAATTGAGAAATATAAGATTTCCAATAAGTTCTACAGCTGCAAGATGGAGGAGAATAGTTCTATCAGTGAACACTTGCTCACAATGTATGGGCACTAAAATCATATGACTCAGCTTGGTTGCCAAGTTGATGAGAATAGTGTTATTGATAGAATTCTTCAATCACTACCACCAAGCTATAATGGCTTCGTGATGAACTATAATATGCAAGGGATACAAAAGACTATTCCCGAGCTCTTCGCTATGCTCACAGCTGCGGAGGTAGAAATCAAAAAGGAGCATCAAATGTTGATGGTTAACAATACCACTAGTTTCAAGAAAAAGGGCAAGGAAGGGATTTTCAAGGAGAATAGCAAGATTGTTGCTGTTCTCGCAGAAAGCCTCAATTATGGAACCAAGCCTGAAACTGAGTGCTACTACTGCAAGGGGACTGGACACTGGAAACGGAACTGCCCCAAGTATTTGGCGGATAAGAAGGATGGCAAGGTGAACAAAAGTATATGTGATATACATGTTATTGATGTGTACCTTACTAATTCTCGTAGTAGTACCTGGGTATTTGATACCGGTTCGGTTGCTAATATTTGTAACTCGAAACAGGGACTACGGATTAAACGAAGATTAGCTAAGGATGAGGTGACGATGCGCGTGGGAAACGGTTCCAAAGTCGATGTGATCGCCGTCGGCACACTACCTCTACATCTACCTTCGGGATTAGTTTTAGACCTAATTAATTGTTATTTGGTGCCAGCGTTGAGCATGAACATTATATCTGGATCTTGTTTATTGAGAGACGGTTATTCATTTAAATCAGAGAATAATGGTTGTTCCATTTTGATGAATAATATCTTTTATGGTCATGCACCCTTAAAGAGTGGTCTATTCTTATTGGATCTCGATTGTAGTGATACACATATTCATAATATTGAAACCAAAAGATGCAAGGTTAATAATGATAGTGCAACTTATTTGTGGCACTGCCGTTTAGGTCATATTGGTGTAAAACGCATGAAGAAACTCCATAAAGATGGACTTTTGGAATCACTTGATTATGTATCACTTGGTGCTTGCGAACCATGCCTCATGGGCAAGATGACTAAAACTCCGTTCTCCGGAACCATGGAGCGAGCAACAGATTTGTAGGAAATCATACATACTGATGTATGTGGACCAATGGGTGTTGATGCTCGCGGCGGGTATCGTTATTTTCTGACCTTCACTGATGATTTGAGCAGATATGGGTATATCTACTTAATGAAGCACAAGTCTGAAACATTTGAAAAGTTCAAAGAATTTCAGAGTGAAGTAGAGAATCATCGTAACAAGAAAATAAAGTTCCTACGATCTGATCGTGGAGGAGAATATTTGAGTTACGAGTTTGGTCTTCATTTGAAACAATGTGGAATAGTTTCACAACTCACGCCACCTGGAACACCACAGCGTAATGGTGTTTCCGAACGTCGTAACCGTACTTTATTGGATATGGTGCGATCTATGATGTCTCTTACCGATTTACCACTATCGTTTTGGGGTTATGCTTTAGAGACAGCTGCATTCACGTTAAATAGGGCACCATCTAAATCCGTTGATACGACGCCTTATGAACTATGGTTTGGCAAGAAACCAAAGTTGTCGTTTCTTAAAATTTGGGGCTGCGATGCTTATGTGAAAACACTTCAACCTGATAAGCTCGATCCCAAGTCGGAAAAATGTGTCTTCATAGGATACCCAAAAGAGACTGTTGGGTACACCTTCTATCACAGATCCGAAGGCAAAATATTCGTTGCTAAGAACGGATCCTTTCTAGAAAAAGAGTTTCTCTCAAAAGAAGTGTGTGGGAGGAAAGTAGAACTTGATGAGGTAATTGTACATTCTCCCATATTGGAAAGTAGTACATCACAGGAAATTGTTCCAGTGATTCCTACACCAATTAGTGAGGAAGTTGATGATAATGATCATGAAACTTCGGATCAAGTTTCTGCTGAACTTCGTAGATCAACCAGAGTACGTTCCGCACCAGAGTGGTACGGCAACCCAGTTCTGGAAATCATGTTACTAGACCATGATGAACCTACGAACTATGAGGAAGCGATGATGAGCCCAGATTCCGCAAAATGGCTTGAAGCCATGAAATCTGAGATGGGATCCATGTATGAGAACAAAGTGTGGACTTTGGTTGACTTGCCCGATGATCGGCAAGCCATCGAAAATAAATGGATCTTCAAGAGGAAGACCGACGCAGACGGTAATATTACTGTTTACAAAGCTCGACTTGTTGCGAAAGGTTTTCGACAAGTTCAAGGAGTTGACTACGATGAGACTTTCTCACCTGTAGCGATGCTTAAGTCTGTCCGAATCATGTTAGCAATTGCCGCATTTTATGATTATGAAATCTGGCAAATGGATGTCAAAACTGCGTTCCTAAATGGATATCTCAAAGAAGAGTTGTATATGATGCAAGCAGAAGGTTTTGTCGATCCAAAAGGTGCTAACAAAGTATGCAAACTCCAGCGATCCATCTATGGACTGGTGCAAGCATCTCGGAGTTGGAATATACGCTTTGATGAGGTGATCAAAGCATATGGTTTTATACAGACTTTTGGAGAAACCTGTATTTACAAGAAAGTGAGTGGGAGCTCTGTAGCATTTCTAATATTATATGTAGATGACATATTGTTAATTGGAAATGATATAGAATTTCTGGATAGCATAAAAGGATACTTGAATAAAAGTTTTTCAATGAAAGACCTCGGAGAAGCTGCTTACATATTAGGCATTAAAATCTATAGAGATAGATTTTGACGCTTAATTGGACTTTCACAAAGCACATACCTTGATAAGATTTTGAAGAAGTTCAAAATGGATCAGTCAAAGAAAGGATTCTTGCCTGTTTTACAAGGTATGAAGTTGAGTAAGACTCAATGCCCGACCACTGCAGAAGATAGAGAGAAAATGAAAGTCATTCCCTATGCCTCAGCCATAGGATCTATCATGTATGCAATGCTGTGTACCAGACCTGATGTGTGCCTTGCTATAAGTCTAGCAGGGAGGTACCAAAGTAATCCAGGAGTGGATCACTGGACAGCGGTCAAAAACATCCTAAAGTATCTGAAAAGAACTAAGGATATGTTTCTCGTATATGGAGGTGACAAAGAGCTCGTCGTAAATGGTTACGTCGATTCTAGCTTTGACACTGATCCGGATGACTCTAAGTCACAAACCGTATATGTATTTTTATTGAAGGTGGAGCTGTCAGTTGGTGCAGTTCCAAGCAGAGCGTCGTGGCGGGATCTACGTGTGAAGCGGAATACATAGCTGCTTCAGAAGCAGCAAATGAAGGAGTCTGGATGAAGGAGTTCATATCCGATCTAGGTGTAGTACCTAGTGCATCGGGTCCAATGAAAATCTTTTGTGACAACACTGGAGCCATAGCCTTGGCGAAGGAATCCAGGTTTCACAAGAGAACAAAGCACATCAAAAAACGCTTCAATTCCATCCGCGATCTAGTCAAGGAGGGAGACATAGAGATTTGCAAAATACATACGGATCTGAATATTGCAGACCCGTTGACTAAGCCTCTTCCACGGGCAAAACATGATCAGCACCAAGACTCCATGGGTGTGAGGATCATCACTTTGTAATCTAGATTATTGACTCTAGTTCAAGTGGGAGACTGAAGGAAATATGCCCTAGAGACAATAATAAAGATGTTATTTGTATTTCCTTATATCATGATAAATGTCTTTTATTCATGCTAGAATTGTATTAACCGGAAACTTAGTACAAGTGTGGATACATAGACAAAACAGTATGTCCCTAGTATGCCTCTACTAGACTAGCTCAACGGGATCACATCATTAGGAGAATGATGTGATGGACAAGACCCATCCGTTAGCATAGCACTATGATCGTTTAGTTTAACTGCTATTGCTTTCTTCATGACTTATACATGTTCCTATGACTATGAGATTATGCAACTCCCGAATATCGTAGGAACACCTTGTGTGCTATCAAACGTCACAACGTAACTGGGTGATCATAAAGATGCTCTACAGGTGTCTCCGAAAGTATTCGTGGTGTTGGCATAGATCAAGATTAGGATTTGTCACTCCGAGTATCGGAGAGGTATCTCTGGGCCCTCTCGGTAACACACATAATAATAAGCCTTGCAAGCAAAAGACTAATGAGTTAGTCACGAGATGATGTGTTACGGAACGAGTAAAGAGACTTGTCGGTAACGAGATTGAACTAGGTATAAAGATACCGACGATCGAATCTCGGGCAAGTAACATACCGTTTGACAAAAGGAACAACGTATGTTGTTATGCGGTTCTGACCGATAAAAGATCTTCGTAGAATATGTAGGAGCCAATATGAACATCCAGGTTCCGCTATTGGTTATTGACCGGAAATGAGTCTCGGTCATGTCTACATAGTTCTCGAACCCGTAGGGTCCGCACGCTTAACGTTTGATGACGATCGGTATTATGAGTTTTTGAGTATTGATGTACCGAAGGTAGTTCGGAGTCCCGGATGAGATCACGGACATGACAAGGAGTCTCGGAATGTCCGAGACATAAAGATTGATATATTGGACGGCTATATTCGGACACCTGAAGTATACCGGAAAAGTTTCGGATTTATCGGGAATGCCGGAAGGGGTTACCGAAACCCCCTACGAGAGGGGATGGTCCATAGTGGGCCTAATGGGAAAAGAGAGAGGCAGCCCATAGGGCTGGCCGGCGCCCCCACCTAGGGTTCCTAGTTGGACTAGGATTGGGGGGGCGCCACCTCTCCTATTCCTTTACCCCTTCTTCCTTTCGGTGAATCCTACTAGGAATAGGATTGCAATCCTATTCCTAGTAGGACTCCTTCCCTAGCCGCACCAGGAAGGGCCGGCCGGCCTCCCTCCCCTGCTCCTTTATATACGGGGGCAGGGAGGCACCCAAAGACACACAAGTTGAATTGTTTTAGCCATGTGCGGTGCCCCCCTCCACAGAATCACACCTCGGTCATACCGTCGCGGAGCTTAGGCGAAGCCCTGCGCCGGTGAACACATCATATCCGTCACCACGCCGTCGTGCTGACGAAACTCTCCCGTGAAGCTCAACTGGATCAAGAGCTCGTGGGACGTCATCAAGCTGAACGTGTGCTGAACGCGGAGGTGCCGTACGTTCGGTGCTTGATCGGTTGGATCGCGAAGAAGTTCGACAACATCAACCGCGTCACTTGACGCTTCCGCTCCCGGTCTACGAGGGTACGTAGACACACTCTCCCCTCTCGTTGCTATGCATCTGGTAGATAGATCTTGCGTGATCGTAGGAAAATTTTAAAATACTACGTTCCCCAACAGAATGATCCTAATGAGGGCGATATTAAGCTTGCTGTCCTCCGGGGCCAACTCACTCCAATCCCTGCCGCGCACTATGGCAGTCGTGCGCGGCGAGGTGAAGGGCTCGGCCTTATCTTCTAGCACCCAGCACCAATCGGCTCTCCACTCTTCCCACTTCCCGCGGAGCTCTCCCTTCAGGTACGAATCCTTCTTGTTCAGCCTGAAGATCCAGGAGATGCCGCCGGAGAGGGGAGCGCCGGACTCTACTCTAGGCATAAAGAAGTGGCGGAAAAGAGGTACATTGGGATGAACCCCAACATAGTTTTCGCACAGATGTGCGAAAACGGCCATCGTAAGGATGGCGTTGGGGGTGAAATCTAGGAGGTGGAGGCCGTACGTGTTCATTACATCGCAGAAGAACTCCGAGTACGGAGGGCACAAACCATAGTGGAAGAATGCGGCAAAGAAAAAGTACCCGCCGAGGAACATGTCGACGGCGACGGCGGGGAGGACTCTGGTGCGGGGATGAGCTTTGGTTTCCCTCGCCCAGAACATATAGTATTTGTCCCGCAGCTCCCTCAGACCAAGCCTTGGCGCGAAGACCACGCACTTCTTCCGCAGAGCAGCCAGCTTCGCCGCCTGCTCGGACTTCTCCTTCTTCGTCTTGTCGCCCTTCGGGGCCATGGCGGGGATGGCGGGACGGACGACGGCGCTACGGACGCTGCGGACGGCGGAGGAGGGAGTGGAGCTGGGCTCTCTGTCGACCTTTGGGAGGTGGAGGGCGACGGGGGTTTCTGGAGAATCAAGGCGCAATGAAGACGATGGAGGGAACTGCCCCTGCTTCCTCTGCTTTTAAGGGGGAAGTGGGGGACGTTCCGCATTTCCCATTAAACAACAGGCCACGATCTCTCCCACGACGCCGCAATCGACGCGTGCCGTTAGGGAGGGATGCGGCGGATACGGAAGGGGATACGGCTTGCCATGGGCCGCGCGTGCCCGTGCACTGTCTTGGGCCTGGCCCAACAGCGCTCGGCACCGTGTGTGGCCCAAGCCCGGGGGCTCCTGTCGGTGTACTAAGATAGGGGTACCTTAGTACCCCAACTTGTGCACGGGCAGTAGCAGCTTCCCGTGGCAGGGCTTACCACGTGCTCGCCAGGAACCTTTCTGGTCCCTATGAAGCCATCCAAGAACAAAGTATACAAGTCAGAAGATCAAGGCCCCGGCAAGAGGAGCTTGCCGGGAAGGCTGTACCAGGCTCAAGATTATCACTTTAGCACAAGACCCTGGCAACAGGAGCTTGCTAGGAAGGCCAAGGAACACATACCTCAAGAGGTGCCTCGGCGCATCATGCGCCCCGGCAGGACCCGGGGAGCGGCAAGCTTCCGGGCCCGACAAGGTCACGACCTCGGCAAGGTGCTTGCCGGGGAAACCTACATTGTGTGCCCGCGCTCCAGCTCATCTGCCCACGCATCGCCCTGGGGCCCTTCCGGGGACGCGTGGCGGACGGCTGTGCAGCCTGGGGGACACGGTGGCAATCCACGGTGACGAGGCTACCGCCGTGGCGAACGGAGAAGCATGGACGGACGCTTTTGGGGCGACGGCGATGGGCATTTAATGCCCTTGTCCCCCACTGTCAAAGTTAGGTGAAGACCACTATTTATCCACTGTTCATGCACTATTCACGTACTGTTACAACTACCACCAAATTTACACTTTTACCCTCTTCTACGTTGACACCTGTCGGAGACCCCTTTGAGCTATAAAAGGAGGCCCATGCACAACGTAGAGGGGGGTTCGGTGGCAAACCTAGACAACTCTCTCGCTCGGTGTAGCTAGTATTGTAGCTCTTCAAGCTCCCGAGCTCAAGAACTCAATACAACCTAAGCAGGAGTAGGGTTTTACGCGTCCGCGCGGCCCGAACCTGGGTAAACTGCCCGCGTGCGCTCCTCGATCTGCTCTCCGTGCTCCCTCCGCTCCCTTACCGCAACGTAGAAGGGGCTCCGGTCCCATAGGTGCTCGTGGGAGGACAGTTTCCCCCGACACTAAGTGCTTCTACTGCAAAGGAAATGGTCACTGGAAGTGGAACTGCCCTAGATACTTGGCTGATAAGAAGGATGGCAAAGTGAACAAAGGTATATTTTGATATACAGATTATTGATGTGTACTTTACTAGTGTTTATAGCAACCCCTAGGTATTTGATACCGGTTCAGTTGCTAAAATTAGTAACTCGAAACGAGAATTGCAGAATGAACAGAGACTAGTTAAAGGTGAAGTGACGATGTGTGTTGGAAGTGGTTCCAAGATTTATATGATCATCATCGCACACTCCCTATACTTTCGGGATTAGTGTAAAACCTAAATAAATGTTATTTGGCATTTGTGTTGAGCATGAATATGATTTGATCATATTTGTTGCAATACGGTTATTCATTTAAAGTCATAGAATAATTTTTATTCTGTTTACATGAATAAAACCTTTGATGGTCATACACCCAATGAAAATAGTTTGTTGGATCTCGATCGTGGTGATACGCATATTCATAATATTGAAGCCAAAAGATGCAAGGTTAATAATGATAGTGCAACTTATTTGTGGCACTCCCGTTTAGGTCATAATGGTATAAAATGCATGAAGAAACTCCATAGTGATGGACTTTTGGAATCACTTGATTATGAATCACTTGGTGCTTGCGAACCATGCCTCATGGGCAAGATGACTAAAACTCCGTTCTCCGGAACAATGGAGCGAGCAACAGATTTATTGGAGATCATACATATAGATGTATGTGGACCAATGAGTGTTGAAGCTCGCGGCAGGTATCGTTATTTTCTGACCTTCACTGATGATTTGAGCAGATATGGGTATATCTACTTAATGAAGCACAAGTCTGAAACATTTGAAAAGTTCAAAGAATTTCAGGGTGAAGTGGAGAATCATCATAACAAGAAAATAAGAGTTTCTACGATATGATCGTAGAGGTAAAATATTTGAGTTAGCGAGTTTGGCCTTCAGTAAAAACAATGTGAAATAATTTCACTACTCACGCCACCTGGAATACCACAGTGTAATGGTGTGTCCGAACGTCATAACCGTACTTTATTAGATATGGTGCGATCGATGATGTCTCTTACCGATCTACCACTATCGCTTTTGGGGTTATGCATTAGAGACAGCTACATTCACGTTAAATAGGGCACCATCTAAATCCGTGGAGATGACACTGTATGAACTGTGGTTTGACGAGAAACCTAAGCTGTCATTTCTTTAAGTTTGGGACTGCGATGCTTATGTGAAAAAGCTTCAACATGATAAGCTCGAACCCAAATCGGAGAAGTAAATCTTCATAGGATACCCAAAAGAAACTGTTGGGTACACCTTCTATCACAGATCCGAAGGCAAGGTCTTTGTTGCTAAGAGTGGATCCTTTCTAGAGAAGGAGTTTCTCTCGAAAGAAGTGAGTGGGAGGAAAGTAGAACTTGATGAGGTAATTGTACCTTCTCCCGAATTGGAAAGTGGAACATCACAGAAACTAGTTCCAGTGATTCCTACACCAATTAGTGAGGAAGCTAATGATGATGATCATGGAACTTCAGATCAAGTTTCTGCTGAACTTCGTAGATCAACCAGAGTTCGTTCCGCATCAGAGTGGTACGGCAACCCGGTTCTGGAAGTCATGTTACTGGACCATGATGAACCTACGAACTATGAGGAAGCAATGATGAGCCCAGATTCCGCAAAATGGCTTGAGGCCATGAAATCTGAGATAGGATCCATGTATGAGAACAAAGTGTGGACTTTGGTTGACTTGCCCGATGATCGACAAGTCATCGAAAATAAATGGATCTTCAAGAGGAAGACTGGCGCTGACGGTAATGTTACTGTTTACAAAGCTCGACTTGTTGCGAAAGTTTTTCAACAAGTTCAAGGAGTTGACTACGATGAGACTTTCTCACCCGTAGCGATGCTTAAGTCTGTCCGAATCATGTTAGCAATTGCCGCATTTTATGAAATCTGGCAAATGGATAACAAAACAGCATTCTTTAATGGATTTATTAAAGAAGACTTGTATATGATGCAACCAGAAGGTTTTGTCAATCCTAAAGGTGCTAACAAAATGTGCAAGCTCTAGCGATCCATCTATGGACTGGTGCAAGCATCTCGGAATTGGAATATACGCTTTGATAAGTTGATCAAAGCATATAGATTTATATAGACTTGCGGTGAAGCCTGTATTTACAAGAAGTGAGTGGGAGCACTACAACCTTTCTGATAAGAATATGTGAATGACATATTGTCGATCGGAAATGATGTAGAATTTTCTGGAAAGCATAAAGGAGTGTTTGAAAGGAGTTTTTCAAAGAAAGACCTTGGTGAAGCTGCTTACATATTGGGCATCAAGATCTATAGAGATAGATCAAGACGCTTGATAAGACTTTCGATGAGTACATACCTTGATAAGATTTTGAAGTAGTTCAAAATGGATCAGTCAAGGAAGGAGTTCTTGCCTGACTTGTAAGGTGTGAAGTTGGGTAAGACTCAAAGCCAGACCATGGCAGAAAAATATAGAGAGAATGAAAGTCATTCCCTATGCATCAGCCATAGGTTCTATAAAGTATGCCATGTTGTGTACCAAACATGTTGTGTACCTTGCCATGAGTTTGTCAAGGGGGTACAATAGTGATCCAGGAGTAGATCACTGTACATCGGTCAAAATTATCCTTAGTAACTAGATGACTAAGGAAATGTTTCTCGATTATGGAGGTGACAAAGAGTTTGTCGTAAAGGGTTACGCCGATGCAAGCTTTGACACTAAATCCAGATGACTCTAAGTATCAATTTGGATGCGTATTGAAAGTGGGAGCAATTAGCTAGAGTAGCTCTATGCAGAGCATTGTAGACATAGAAATTTGCGAAATACATACGGATCTGAATGTGACAGACCCGTTGACTAAACTTCTCTCACAAGCAAAACATGATCACACCTTATTACTCTTGGGTATTAATCACATAGCGATGTGAACTAGATTATTGACTCTAGTTAACCCTTCGAGTGTTGGTCACATGGCGATGTGAACTATGGGTGTTATTCACATAACGATGTGAACTATCGGTATTAAATCACATGGCGATGTGAGCTAGATTATTGCCTCTAGTGCAAGTGGGAGACTGAAGGAAATATGCCCTAGAGGCAATAATAAAGTTGTTATTTATATTTCCTTATATCATGATAAATGTTTATTATTCATGCTAGAATTGTATTAACCGGAAACTTAGTACATGTGTGAATACATAGACAAAACAGAGTGTCCCTAGTATGCCTCTACTAGACTAGCTCATTGATCAAAGATGGTTATGTTTCTTAACCATAGACAAGAGTCATCATTTGATCAACGGGATCACATCATTAGGAGAATGATGTAATGGACAAGACCCATCCGTTAGCTTAGCACTATGATCGTTTAGTTTTACTGCTATTGCTTTCTTCATGACTTATACATGTTCCTATGACTATGAGATTATGCAACTCCCGAATACCGTAGGAACACCTTGTGTGCTATCAAACGTCACAACGTAACTGGGTGATCATAAAGATGCTCTACAGGTGTCTCCGAAAGTGTTCGTGGTGTTGGCATAGATCAAGACTAGGATTTGTCACTCCGAGTGTCGGAGAGGTATCTCTGGGCCCTCTCCGTAATGCACATCATAATAAGCCTTGCAAGCAAAAGACTAATGAGTTAGTCACGAGATGATGTATTACGGAACGAGTAAAGAGACTTGCCGGTAACGAGATTGAACTAGGTATAGAGATACCGACGATCGAATCTCGGGCAAATAACATACCAATGACAAAAGGAACAACGTATGTTGTTATGCGGTTTGACCGATAAAGATCTTCGTAGAATATGTAGGAGCCAATATGAGCATCCAGGTTCCGCTATTGGTTATTGACCGGAGATGAGTCTCGGTCATGTCTACATAGTTCTCGAACCCGTAGGGTCCGCACGCTTAACGTTTGATGACGATCGGTATTATGAGTTTATGAGTTTTGATGTACCGAAGGAGTTAAGAGTCCCGGATGAGACCGGGGACATGACGAGGAGTCTCGAAATGGTGAGACGTAAAGATCGATATATTGGACGACTATATTCGGACATCGGAAAGGTTCCGAGTGATTCGGGTATTTTTTGGAGTATATGGGCCTTATTGGGCCATACGGGAATAGAGGAGAAAGGCCAAAAGGAAGGAGGTGCCCCCCCCTCTGGTCCAAATTGGACAAGGGGTGCAGCCCCCTTTTCCTTCTCCCTCTCCACCTCTTTCCTTCTCTCCTACTCCAGAAAGGAAAGGGGAATCCTACTAGGACTTGGGAGTCCTAGTAGGACTCCCCACACTTGGCGCGCCCCCTTTAGGGCCGGCCTCTTCCTTGCTCCTTTATATACGGTGGCAGGGGGGCACCCTTGGACACACAAGTTGAATTGTTTTAGCCGTGTGCGGTGCCCCTCTCCACAGAAACACACCTCGGTCATACCGTTGCAGTGCTTAGGCAAAGCCCTGCGCCGGTAGATACATCATATCTGTCACCACGCCGTCGTGCTGGCGAAACTCTCCTGTGAAGCTCAACTGGATCAAGAGCTCATGGGACGTCATCAAGCTGAACGTGTGCTGAACGCGGAGGTGCCGTACGTTTGGTGCTTGATCGGTTGGATCGCGAAGAAGTTCGACTAAATCAACCGCGTCACTTGACGCTTCCGCTCCCCGTCTACGAGGGTACGCATACACACTCTCCCCCTCGTTGCTATGCATCTAGTAGATAGATCTTGCGTGATCGTAGGAAAATTTTGAAAATACTACGTTTCCCAACAGTGGTATCAGAGCCAGGTCTATGCATAGATGATATGCACGAGTAGAACACAATGAGTTGTGGGCGATACTAGTCATACTGCTTACCAGCATGTCATACTTTGCTTCGGCGATATTGTGGGAAATACTTACGCTACTATTCTGCATCTCCCTTTCCTCTTCGAGGGAATACAACGCAAGCTCAAGAAGTAGCATCCACCAGGGGGGGCACCACCTGTCCACGAGGGTGGGGCGCCCCCCCCCCCTCTGGGTGCGCCCCCTGCCTCGTGGGCCACCCGGTGACCCCCCGATGCCCATCTTCTCCTATATGGGGTATTTTGACCTGGAAAAAATCATAAGGAGGCTTTCGGGACCAGACACCGCCGTCTCGAGGCGGAACCTTGGCGGAACCAATCTAGGGCTCCGGCGGAGCTGTTCTGCCGGGGATACTTCCCTCCGAGAGGGGGAAATCGTCATCGCCGTCATCACCAACAACTCTCCTATCTTGGGGAGGGTTATATTCATCAACGTCTTCACCAGCACCATCTCCTCTCAAACCCTAGTTCATCTCTTGTATCCAATCTTTGTACCCAAACCTCAGATTGGTACCTGTGGGTTGCTAGTAGTGTTGATTACTCCTTGTTGTTGATGCTAGTTGGTTTACTTGGTGGAATATCATATGTTCAGATCTATTATGCATATTAATACCCCTCTGATCACGAACAATATTATGTCTTGTGAGTAGTTACTTTTGTTCCTAAGGTCATGGGAGAAGTCTTGCTATAAGTAGTCTTATGAATTTGGTATTCGTTCGATATTTTGATGAGATGTATGTTGTCTTTCCTCTAGTGGTGTCATGTGAACGTCGACTACATGACACTTCACTATTGTTTGGGCCTAGAGGAAGGCATTGGGAAGTAATAAGTAGATGATGGGTTGCTAGAGTGACAGAAGCTTAAACCCTAGTTTATGCGTTGCTTCGTAAGGGGCTGATTTGGATCCATATGTTTCATGCTATGGTTAGGTCTACCTTAATACTTATTTTGTAGTTGTGGATGTTGGGGAACGTAGTATTTCAAAAAAATTCCTACGATCACGCAAGATCAATCTACTTGATGCATAGCAATGAGAGGGGAGAGTGTGTCTACGTACCCTCGTAGATCGGGAGCGGAAGCGTCTAGTGACGCGGTTGATGTAGTCGAACTTCTTCGCCATCCAACCGATCAAGCACCAAACGTACGGAGCCTCCGCATTCAGCACACGTTCAGCTTGATGACGTCCCACGAGCTCTTGATCCAGTAGAGCCTCACGGGAGAGTTTTGTCAGCACGACGGCGTGGTGACGGAGATGATGAAGCTACCGGCGTAGGGCTTCGCCTAAGCACTGCAACTGTATGACCGAGGTGTGTTTCTGTGGAGAGGGGCACCGCACACGGTTGGGAGATATCAACTGATCAACTTGTGTGTCTATGGGGTGCCCCCACCCCCGTATATAAAGGAGTGGAGGAGGGGGAGAGGCCGGCCCTCTATGGCGCGCCTAGGAGGAGTCCTACTCCCACCGGGAGTAGGATTCCCCCCCTTCCCTAGTTGGAGTAGGAGAGGAAGGGAAGGAGGAGTAGGAGAGAAGGAAAGGGGGGCGCCACCCCCAAAACCTTTTCCAATTAGGCCTCCTACCCAAGGGGGGCACCATCCCCTTGTGGGCTGGTGTGCTTCCTTCTTATGGCCCATAAGGCCCATAACTTCTCCCGGGGGTTCCCGTAACCTCCGGTACTCCGGAAAAATGCCCGAACCACTCGGAACCTTTTTGATGTCCGAATATAGCCTTCCAATATATCGATCTTTACGTCCCGGACATTCCGAGCCTCCTCGTCATGTCAGTGATCTCATCCAGGACTCCGAACTACCTTCGGTACATCAAAACTCATAAACTCATAATACCGATCGTCATCAAACGTTAAGCGTGCGGACCCTACGGGTTCGAGAACTATGTAGACATGACCGAGACTCATCTCCGGTCAATAACCAATAGCGGAACCTGGATGCTCATATTGGCTCCTACATATTCTATGAAGATCTTTATCGGTCAAACCGCATAACAACATACGTTGTTCCGTTTGTCATCGGTATGTTACTTGCCCGAGATTCGCTCGTCGGTATCTCAATACCTAGTTCAATCTCGTTATCGGCAAGTCTCTTTACTCGTTCCATAATACATCATCTCGTGACTAGCTCATTAGTCATTTGCTTGCAAGGCTTATTATGATGTGCATTACCGAGAGGGCCTAGAGATACCTCTCCGACACTCGGAGTGACAAATCATATTCCTGATCTATGCCAACACCACGAACACCTTCGGAGACACCTGTAGAGCATCTTTATGATCACCCAGTTATGTTGTGACGTTTGATAGCACACAAGGTGTTCCTCCGGTATTCGGGAGTTGCATAATCTCATAGTCATAGGAACATGTATAAGTCATGAAGAAAGCAATAGCAGTAAAACTATACGATCATAGGGCTAAGCTAACGGATGGGTCTTGTCCATCACATCATTCTCCTAATAATGTGACCCCGTTGCTCAAATGACAACTCATGTCTATGGCTAGGAAACATAACCATCTTTGATCAATGAGCTAGTCTAGTAGAGGCATACTAGGGACACTCTGTTTTGTCTATGTATTCACACATGTACTAAGTTTCCGGTTAATACAATTCTAGCAGGAATAATAAACATTTATCATGAAAATATAAATAACAACTTTATTATTGCCTTTAGGGCATATTTCCTTCAGCAGATGCTTGCAATAGAGGTTAATCATAAGTGAGAGGCTTGTCCAAGTAAGGACATCACCCAAGCACCGGTGCACCCACATTCCATATTACCAAAGTACAGAACGCGAATCATATGAACGTGATGAAAACTAGCTTGACGATAATTCCCATGTGTCCTCGGGAGCGTTTTCCTTCCTATAAGAGTTTGTCCAGGCTCGTCCTTTGCTACAAAAAGGATTGGGCCATCTTGTTGCACCTTATTTACTTTTACTATTTGTCACTTGCTACCAATTACCTTATCACAAAACTATCTGTTACCGATAATTTTAGTGCTTGCAGAAAATACCTTACTGAAAACTGCCTATCATTTCCTTCTGCTCCTCGTTGGGTCGACACTCTTACTTATCAAAAGGACTACGATAGATCCCCTACACTTGTGGGTCATCACTTTATCAAGTAGATATACCCATATATGCTCAAATCATTAGTGAAGGTGAGAAAATAACGATACCCGCCGCGAGGAACAACACTCATTCGTCTGCATACATCAGTATGTATTATTTCCAATAAGTCACTTGCTCGCTCCATTGTTCCGGAGAACGGGGTTTTAGTCATCTTGCCCATGAGGCATGGTTCGCAAGCATCAAATGATTCATAATCAAGTGATTCCAAAAGTCCATCAGCATGGAGTTTCTTCATGCGCTTTACACCAATATAACCTAAACGGCAGTGCCACAAGTATGTTACACTATTATTATCAACTCTGCATCTTTTGGCTTCAATATTATGAATATGTGTATTACTATGATCGAGATTCAATAAACCATTCACCTTGGGTGTATGACCATAGAAGGTTTTATTCATGTAAACAGAATAACAATTATTCTCTCACTTAAATGAATAATCGTATTGCAATAAACATGATCCAATCTTGTTCATGATCAACGCAAGCACCAAATAACATTTATTTAGGTTTAACACTAATCCGAAAGTACATGGAGTGTGCGATTATGATCATATCAATATTGGAACTACTTCCAATACACATCGTCACCTCACCCTCAACTAGTCTTTGTTTATTCTGCAACTCCTATTTCGATTTACTAATCTTAGCAACCGAACAAGTATCAAATACCCAGGGGCTACTATGAACACTAGTGAGGTACACATTATCAATAACATGTATATCAAATATACCTTTGTTCACTTTGCCATCCTTCTTATCCGCCAAATATTCGGGGAACTTCCGCTTCCAGTGACCATTTTCTTTGCAGTTAGAAGCACTCAATTTCAGGCTTAGGTCCAGCTTTGGGCTTCTTCACGGGAGTGACAACTTGCTTGCCATTCTTCTTGAAGTTCCCTTTCTTCCCCTTGCCCTTTTCTTGAAACTAGTGGTCTTGTTAACCATCAACAATTGATGCTCTTTCTTGATTTCTACCTTCATTTATTTCAGCATCACGAAGAGCTCGGGAATCATTTTCGTCATCCCTTGCATATTATAGTTCATCACAAAGTTCCAGTAACTTGGTGACAGTGACTAGAGAACTCTGTCAATCACTATCTTATCTAGAAGATTAACTCCCACTTGATTCAAGTGATTGTAGTACTCAGACATTCTAAGCACATGCTCATTGGTTGAGCTATTCTCCTCCATACTGTAGGCAAAGTACTGTCAGAGGTCTCATACCTCTCGACACGGGCATGAGTATGAAATACTAATTTCAACTCTTGGAACATTTTATATGCTCTGTGGCGTTCAAAACATTTTTGAAGTCCCGGTTATAAGCCGTAAAGCATGCTGCACTAAACTATTAAGTAGACATCATTTTGAGCTTTGCCAAATGTTCACAACGTTTGCACTTGCTCCTGCAATAGATCTGTCACCTAGCGGTGCATCAAGGACATAATACTTCTGTGCAGCAATGAGGATAATCCTCAGATCATGGACCTAGTCCGCATCATTGCTACTAAGATCTTTAACCTTACTTTTCTCTAGGAACATATCAAAAAACATAGGGGAGCTATAACGCGAGCTATTGATCTACAACATAATTTGCAAATACTATCAGGACTAAGTTCATGATAAATTAAAGTTTAATTAATCATGTTACTAAAGAACTCCCACTTAGATAGACATCCCTCTACTCATCTAATTGATCACGTGATCCAAATCAACTAAACCATGTCCGATCATCACGTGAGATGGAGTAGTTCTTAATGGTGAACACATTATGTTGATCGTATCTACTATATGATTCACGCTCGACCTTTCGGTCTCTAGTATTCTGAGGCCATGTCTGTACATGCTAGGCGCGTCAAGTTTAACCCGAGTATTCTGCATGTGCAAAACTGTCTTACACCCGTTGTATTTGAACGTAGAGCTTATCACACTCGATCATCACGTGGTGTCTCGGCACGACGAACTTTCGCCACGGTGCATACTCAGGGAGAACACTTGTACCTTGAAATTTTGTAAGGGATCATCTTATAATGCTACTGTCGTACTAAGAAAAATAAAAGGCATAATAAGATAAACATCACATGCAATCAAAATATGTGACATGATATGGCCATCAACATCTTGTGCTTTTGATCTCCATCTTCAAAGCATCGTTATGATCTCCATCGTCACCGGCTTGACACCATGATCTTCATCGTAGCATCGTGGTCGTCTCGCCAACTATTGCTACTACTACTATCGCTAACTCATAGTGATAAAATCAATTATATGGCCTTCACAATTCATACAATAAAGAGACAACCATAAGGCTCCTGCCAGTTGCCGATAATTTACAAGACATGATCATCTCATACAATAACGTATAACTCATCATGTCTTGACCATATCACATCACAACATGCCCTCCAAAAACAAGTTAGCCGTCCTCTACTTTGTTGTTGCAAGTTTTACGTGGCTGCTATGGGCTTAGCAAGAACCGATCTTACCTACGCATACAAAACCACAATGATTTTTCGTCAAGTGTGTTGTTTTAACCTTCACAAGGACCGGGCGTAGCCACACTCGATTCAACTAAAGTGGGAGAGATAGACACCCGTCGGTCACCTTTAAGCATCGAGTACTCATAATGGTGAAACCAGTCTCGCGTAAGCGTGTGCGTAATGTCGGTCCGGGCCGCTTCATCTCACAATACCGCTGAATCAAAGTATGACATGCTGGTAAGCAATATGACTATTATCGCCCACAACTCTTTGTGTTCTACTCATGCATATCATCTACGCATAGACCTGGCTCATGATGCCACTGTTGGGGAACGTAGTATTTCAAAAAAAATCCAGCGATCACGCAAGATCTATCTAGGAGAAGCATAGCAACAAGCGGGGAGAGTGTGTCTACGTACCCTCGTAGACCGAAAGTGGAAGTATCAGGCCCAAAATGCGATTATATCCCGATCATGTGACGAACTCGTGATTGGGGCACAACCGCATTTCGGGCGCTTAGCAAGATGGATATCATTACATCGTACCATTACATACATACATGGGGGATACAACAATTCATACAGGTCACATGAATACAACAACATCAATACAAGACATCCGACAACGGATGCAAACATGAAAAGCTCAACGACATCCATCCTGCTATCCCAGGCTGCCGACCAGGAACCTAACCCAAGACTGACGAGGAAGAAGAAGAAAGAACTGCAACACAAAGAACATCGCTCTCACGTCAAGTCATCGGAAACCTGCACCTGCAACTGTTGTTGTAGTATCTGTGAGCCACGAGGACTCAGCAATCCCATAACCATGGGTATCAAGACTAGCAAAGCTTAATGGGTATGGAAAAGGATAGTGGTGAGGTTGCAGCAGCGGCTAAGCAAAATATGGTGGCTAACTTACGAGTACAAGAATAAGATGAGCATCTACGCAAGCGGTCGCAAACTAGTAATGATCGCTAAAGATACTGAACTACCCACGAGTCAAACATAACCCCACCGTGTTCTCTTCTCAAAGTGAAAAGAGACAGTCAATGTTACTCACACAGTTGTGTGTTTTATTTCGGATCCTCTGTCAAGTTTTCTATAACCGGACATTAACAAATTCCAAACTGCCACATAACCGGGGGCACAGCTTTCGAAAGATCATAACCCTGCAGGGGTGTCCCAACTTAGCCCATCACAAGCTCTCACGATCAGCAGAGATAATAATAATATTACCCCTTATCTTAGGGACAATCCGATCAGGCTCGGAATCCCGGTGCACAAGACATTTCGACAATGGTAAAACAAGTCCAGCAAGACCTCCCGGCGTGCCGACGCCCTGATAGTAGCCGCGCGTATCTCGTCTCAGGCCACGACCGGATGGGTGATGCTACGGGAGCCAGATACCTCGAGTTTCCCCCTGGCGGCCCCGCAAGACCCCCGTTTGGGACCAACACCATCAGCAATGGCCCCCCTGTATGTAGAAGAATCATCGGGTAGCGCTAACTCCCTATGCAATTAATTAATTAAGTTTTTATTATGTTGCAAATAAAACCAATGTTGGGCCTTGCTGGAGGAGTGTTATTCAAAGACGAACTGTCAAGGGGTCCCCATATACCCAACCGCGTTAGGAACGCAAAGTCAAGGAACATAACGCCGGTTTATCGGCTCCTAAGGTGGCATGAGTGGAACAAAACACCGAGCAAAAGGCCAAGCCTTCCACCCATTGCCAAGTATATAGGTGTGTTATTATATATAAGATATATTGTGATATTCCAACAACAAGTTCCAACATGGAACAAATCTTCATCTTCACCTGCAACTAACAACGCTATAAGAGGGGCTGAGCAAGCGGGTAACATAGCCAGACAACGGTTTGCTAAGAAGGTGTCAAAGGTTAGAGGTTTCATGGCAACAAGGAGAGGCTGACATCAAAAAATATGTAGCGTGACATATAACGGTAGCATCGAGACAACTAGCATGGCAATGATAGTAAAGGTATCCAAGGTGATGGTCATCTTGCCTGAGATCCCACAAGGAAGAAGAACAAGTCCATGAAGAAGACGAAGAAGAAGTCACGAAGACGAACCACGTGTAGTCGAACAAATCCTCACGGTCGCAACGGAAATATGAACTAGCGAGAAGAAGTACACAACATGGTAAACACACCACTCAAGAACATGACAAGATGCTCAACCAAGTATGATGCAAAACAAGTCTATATGGTGCAATTCATGGCAAGGAATGAAGCACACAAGAACAACACAAGCCAACAAGTTTAAATGAGGCCGGAAACAACATATAACAATTCTGGTAAGTCCTCATATGCAATTTTCGAAATTGGTCCAGATATGAACAAACCTTAAGTTAAAGTTGTTAAACATCAAGTTAACATGCACCGTGATGATCTACTCGAAATTCTAGTCAAGTTACATATAAAGTTTATTTAATTCGGAGCTACGGCCTAGAAGATATGAGCAAAACAAGATAAGCATGGCAACGATGCAAGATGCATCCAAACAACAAGCAACCACACTCCAAGCATTTAGACAACATGATATTATGCAACCACATGCAAAAACGCACAAGTTTCATATAGGACACGCTCAAAACGGAGCAACGGTTCATCACATACACACAAAACAAGATATAACAACAAGCTGTCCAAAAACAGCAACATAGCAACTTTGAAGCAAGGTATATTTATACAACAGCACCCAAACATGATAACAAAAGGCATGAATGTGAAATAGACATGATTCTCAACAAGCATGAACTCAGAGCACACCCAAAACCTGTTGGAACACTATTAAACTAGCATGGCAAGATTCAAAATTTTTACTGATTTCTCAGACTTAGTGAAAAAATAGAGCATGGCAAAAACAACGACAAGTAGGCATGTTTGCAAGCTTGTGCAACTCATCTCAAAGCATATCATGGCATGTGAATATAACCAACAGCAAGAAGACATGTTTATGAAGCTACTCATGGGAAGAACATGGTCATAGGATGCATAGATCACTAGCAATTCACATGGCAAAACTGAACTTGCTGATAACAGGCTGACAGAAACAATTTATAGCAACTTGAGAGCAATAAATAAATAAGCTAAAGCAACCTATAATGGCAAACAAGGGCATGGATGGATAGAGCATAACATGGACAACAAGACATGATCATTGGACAACCCAAAACGAGCATGGATTTGAGTGGGGCATCAAGCAAACATGGCATCAGGTTTAACAGTTTCAGACTTAGCAGTTTTTAACAAGTCCTAGAAAACAACAACAGCGAGTAGGCCACTTCACAAGCTTGTTGCAAACACCACAAGGCATATCATGAAAAGTGGATTGCACCACAACAAATATGGCATGATTGTGCTTCTAAAACATATAGACATGTAGCTCAAACAAAAATCATACATAAAGATACAAAAATGACAAATCAGCATGTCATAACAAGTTTCAGCACTTAACAGCCACATGCACTTTTGCAACAGAGATTAACATGGCAATATGGCACCTAACATGAATGCTACAGCAACCATCATGTAGAGCACTTCACAATGAACATTTTGACATATCATACACTCCATTTGGACCAACATGCACAAAGTTATCACCTCACAAATATTGCTCACATAACAACAGTTTTCAGCAGTTTAAAACATAAGTACTTTTGCAATGATGATTAGGACATCCAGATGAACTCAAACAATCATGCCACAGTACAACAATATGAAGAGCATATCACAACGAATATTTGGACATATTATATGCTCCATTTGGATCACCACACAAAAAGTTGCAACCACTCAAACATGCAACATAATTACACATTTTAGGACTTGGCAGTTTTGATAATTAGGAAAAAAAACTGTAGAACGAAAGAAAAACAAGCAATGGGCCGGCATCTCACCAGACAGGCCGAGGCCCAGGAGCAGAGAGAGTAAGTGGGCTGGCTGGGTGGAGGGTGGAGCGGGCCGGCCGGTGGCTGGCTCGCGCTGGGCCTAGGGCGGGGCGTCGTGATCGGCCCTCGTCTCCCTCGACAGGAGGTCGAGCGAGGCCATGGCAGGCGGCGGCGGGGTCGACGCCGGCGTGGCAGGGACGAAGCCGGCGAGGCCGATCTGTCCGGTGGGAGGATGGGGACCGACGGAGGCAGGCGCGGCATCACCGGGGCGGAGGAGCTCGGCTGCAGGGAGGAGCGGGCACGGCGGCGCTCGTCGGCGCTGGAGGCAGAGGAGCAGGGCGACGGGGACGCCAGGGACGCGGGCTCCTCGGGATTGGGGCGCCGGCGGCTGCTCCATCGGGGCCGGGTCGCCGGAGGCGGCCGGCGCCAGTGGCGCGTCGAAGGAAGGCGGCGGGGACGGACGAAGCCAGGCGAGAGGAACGGCTCGGGAGCGAACGAGCGCTCGAGCACTCGTGCAGTGGCTGTGACCCGGGCCCGGATGGGCTCAGGCGGGCTCAGATCCGGGCCAGGAAGGCCCTACGGCGGCTGGCGCGGTGGGGAGGAGGCGACGTGACGGCGTCCCACTGGGCGCGGGCGGCTGCTCAGGTGGCGGCTGGGCCCGTGGCTCGCCGCCAAGTGGCGGAGGAGGAGGGGCTCGGCGCGGAATTCGAGGGAGGAGGTGGGATTGTTGCGGCTGGAGGTTAGGGATGGGGTTAGGGGGACTAGGGATGCCCAAAATGGCAAGGGGAGGGGTTTAAATAGGCAGTTTTGGCTAGGTTTTGTCTCTAGGTGGGTTTAGAGACCCTCCGATCGCGATCGGACGGTCCGAGTTGAGAGGAGGGGTAGGATGGGCTTAGTGGGTGGTAGTTGGCTGTGTAGGAGGGGTTGTGGGGAGAGAAGAGAAAAGAGGCCCGCGGGGTTTTCGGAGACCGAAATCGTCCGACGAATTAACTAGCGATAGTGCCGCTATAGTTATCCGTTGGGCTATCAAACGAACTCCGAATACGAGGAAATTTGACAGGCGGTCCACCTATGCTATAACAAGACCACACGCCAAGTTTCATCCCATTCCGAGAACATTTTCTGGCCACTCATAAAATAAATATTCGAAGATGCCGCGGGCGCGTGCGAGTGTGTCTGGCTCAGAACGGACAACGGAAAGGACGGGCGGACTCGGACGGATGCAAGTTTTGAAAACATGTTGATGCAATGCACACGATGACATGGCAAAATGCAACACGCAAGCAGATAACATGACAACGACGACGAATAAATGCCTGACACCTGGCGCACAGGTCTCGGGGTGTCACAGGAAGCGTCTAGTGACGCGGTTGATGTAGTCGAACGTCTTCGCGATCCAACCAATCCAAGCACCAAACGTACGGCACCTCCGCGTTCAGCACATGTTCAGCTCGATGACGTCCCACGAGCTCTTGATCCAGTTGAGCGTCACGGGAGAGTTTCGTCAGCACGACGGCGTGATGACAGTGATGATGAAGCTACCGGTGCAGGGCTTCGCCTAAGCACTGCAATGATATGACCGAGGTGTGTAACTGTGGGAAGGGGCACCGCACACGGCTAAAATCAACTTGTGTGTCTATGGAGTGCCCCCTGACCACGTATATAAAGGATGGAGGGAGGAGGAGGCCGGCCCTCATAGGGCGCGCCCAAAGTGTGGAGTCCTACTAGGACTCCCTAGTCCTAGTAGGATTCCACCTCCCACATGGAATAGGAAAAAGGGAAGGGAGAAGGAGAAGGAGGGGGGCGCCCTCGGAATTTTCTGTTGGACGCTGGTTGCGTCAAAGTGTCGCCGTTTCGCACACACCTGGCGATCGAGCGATGTTATGGGCCGATCCATTTAACGTGTTTGCAGTGTTTCTGGTTTTGGGAACCTTCTAGAGTTTCCCACATGGTTTTTTCTGAGTTTTCGAATCTTCTAGAAGGTTCCTGAGACGGCTTTTTCTTTTTCGTTTCCTTTTCTCTATTTCTCTTCTTTTTCATTTTTTCTTTTCTTTTTTTTTCCTTTTTTGTTTTCCTTTTTTTCTTATCAAGTTTATTTTTCTTTTTCAATTTTTTTGGAAATTTCAAATATTATTCAAAATTTCAAAAAATGTCCCTGGTTTTCAAAATTTGTTCATGTTTTCAAAAAATGTTCGTGTTCCAAAAAAGTTGTTCCGAATTTCAAAAAATGTTCCTGTTTTTCAAATTTTGTTCACAAATTCAAAAAATATTCCCGTTTTTCAAAGTTTGCTCACAAATTCGAAAAATGTTTGGTGTTTCAAAAAATTTGTTCTGAATTTGAGAAAAATGTTCCTGTTTTTCAAATTTTGTTCACAAGTTCAAAAAATGTTCGGGAGTTTCAAAAAATGTTCGTCCTTTTCAAAATATGTTCGGAATTTCAAAAAATATTTTTGTTTTGAAGATTTGTTCACCAATTCAGAAAAATGTTCATGTTTAAAATAATGTTCGCGGTTTCATTGTTTTGTTCGCAATTTCAATAAATGTCCCCATGTTTAAAAAAAAATCTCATTTCCAAAAACTCATACAATACAAATTTTGTTTTGTATTAAAAATGTTTTTTTTAACTTTTTTCTTTCTGAACTTAAAAAATGTTCATGTTTTCCATTTTTGTTCAGAACTTAAAATCTGTTCGTGATCTCTGGGAATATTCGGAAATTTGAAGAAAGGTTCACATTTTTTCGTAATTTGTTTGTTTTTCAGAAATGGTTAAACTTTTAAAAATTGTTCGCATTTTACAAAACTGTTCAGGATTTGTTCGTGTTTAATTTTTAAAGTGGGATATCAAAAAATCTTCACTTCTGAAAAAAGGAATATAATGAAATCACGGCATTTCAAAACTGTTCGCGATTTTTAAGAAATGTTTTCCAAATCTCAACGCTTTGTGTGTGGTCTTATTATATTTGAGAGAATTCCTTATTTAACTCTTTCTTAAAGTTTGCTTCCCTATTTGGCCCAAAAAAGTTTTTCTTCACTATTTGACCACAAATGTAAAATTTGTTCCCTATGTGACACTTCTGTCTAGTTTGGCCACAAACAGTGTTAAGTGCAACGTGAAAAGACCATTCTATCCTTGGTGCCATACAAGGTTGAAAAAACAATCTTTCATTTGTTCCACTGAATCAGTTTATTCGAGGCGAAAGAAAGAGAATAGAGAGCAGCTCGATGCCTGGCTAGCCAGCGGACTACGATGCTCGAGGATTCATGAGTAAAAATATACATTGTCGCCGGACTGATGTACGTGTTGTGCCTATGCAGCTGTGCTGAAAGTTTTTGTGCTTGCATGCTGGCACGTATATTCACTAGTGTATATATTAAATACAGTATATTTCATGCATGGATCGATGTAACCAAATAGCGTCAAGGAGCTAGCTCTAGCTCGTGCACTAAGTGCATTTGCGTACATCAAGGAGCTACCTCTAGCTCGTGCACTCGCAAGAGGAGGAGTAGAATGGTCTTTTCACGTTGCACTTAACACCGTTAGTGGTCAAAATAGATGGAAGTGTCAAATAGGGAACTAAATTTACATTGCGCATCAGATAAGAAAGAAACTAGTTTTTTGGGCCAAATAGAGAACCAAATTTTAAGAAAGGGCCAAATAAGGAATTCTCTCATTATATTTTGCTCCTCTTATAGTCAGTTGTTGTTGTCTGTTGTAGTGGTGAAGGGCTCGATGTCTGTTGCATGAGGTCATGGGATCAAATCCTGTCAGTATCTATTGTCTTTATGCCCTTTTTATGTCGTGTGACAGGAATCAGATTGGGCCGGCCCAGTAGCGCGTCTCCCCTGTGCGTCGAGCTGATGTATGACGCAAAACGCGTCATATAGGAGGTCCCGGCGCCCCCTTTCTCTAGTCCAATTCGGACCAGTCCATGGCGAAGGGGCGCGGCCACCCTTGAGGCCTTTCTCTCCTTTCCCGTATGGCCCATTAAGGCCCAATACGAATTCCCGTAACTCTCCGGTACTCCAAAAAATACCCGAATCACTCAGAACATTTCCGATTTCCGAATATAGCCTTCAAAAATATGAATCTTTATCTCTCGACCATTTCGAGACTCCTCGTCATGTCCCCAATCTCATCCGGGACTCCAAACAAACTTCGGTCATCAAATCACATAACTCATAATACTAATCGTCATCAAATGTTAAGCGTGCGGACCCTACGGGTTCGAGAACTATGTAGACATGACCGAGACACATCTCCGGTCAATAACCAATAGCGGAACCTGGATGCTCATATTGGTTCCTACATATTCTACGAAGATGTTTATCGGTCAAACCGCATAACAATATACGTTGTTCCCTTTGTCATCGGTATGTTACTTGCCCGAGATTCGATTGTCAATATCATCATACCTAATTCAATCTCGTCACCGGCAAGTCTCTTTCCTCGTTCTGTAATACATCATCCAATGACTAAGTCATTAGTCATTTGCTTGCAAGGCTTATTATGATGTGTATTATGGAGAGGGCCCAAAGATACCTCTCCGACATTCGGACTGACAAATCCTAATCTTGATCTATGCCAACACCACAAACACCTTCGGAAACACCTGTAGAGCATCTTTATAATCACCCAGTTACATTGTGACATTTGATAGCACACAAGGTGTTCCTCCGGTATTCAGGAGTTGCATAATCTCATAGTCAGAGGAATATGTATAAGTCATGAAGAAAGCAATAGCAATAAAACTAAACGATCATAATGCTAAGCTAACGGATGGGTCTTGTCCATCACATCATTCTTTAATGACGTGATCTCATTCATCAAATGACAACACATGTCTATCGTTAGGAAACATAACCATCTTTGATCAACGAGCTAGTCAAGTAGAGGCATACTAGGGACACCTTGTTTTGTCTATGTATTCACACATTGATGCGCTGCGTGTCGTGCCCTCTATGAAGGTGTCACCTTGGGTATGTTTTGGGCTCTGTGAGAGGGGGACTTGAAGGTGTGATCTTCTCATAGGCAGTGTTCCCAGGCGGTGTGTGTGTGGCTCTGTTCGGTGATACGACGTCTTCGTTCCGGCGGAAGGGGGAAGGTTTCCCCTTCTCGGCTGTTGATGTGCGTCATTGGTCGGGGGCTCTCGGTTCTTCTCTTCAGTGGTCGACGTATCTGCCTCATCTCTCCTCTCTTCTTTTGTTGGCCTGCTGCACCGTACCTTGCAACTGTACCCGGTGGCTTTCCCGGTGCACTCTGGTGTCCAAGATCTATGGCGATGTGGTCGAATTGGCGTGCTCTCTTTGTCAAGGTGATCATGCTCTGGGGCTACTTCGTGTCATGAGTTCAACATCTATCTTGCTCTCGGGTTTCCTCATGTACGATGGTTCGACGCCTTTTGAGCCAAGGCGAGAGTGTAGGGTCCCTCTACGACATGAGTACATGAAGGTGTCGTCGATCTTCCTGTCCTGGATGCCACCCCGATCAATACCTCATCTCTGGTTCCTAGGAAATTCTTCTTCGTGCCTCCTTTGCTCAAGTTTCTCATGCTGAGTGTACCGATCTTCGCTTTGCTAGTAGTGTTTTCATTCATTTTATGTTTAGTGCTAGTTTTAGCGTCGAGTTCTAAGCTTCTTGGGTTGTATGTTTCGACTGTTTATTGTCTTTTGAATGTTTGTAATTACTCCCTCCGTCCTAAAATTCTTGTCTTAGATTTGTCAAAATATGGATGTATCTAGTCATGCTCTAGTGTTTGATACATCCGTATCTAGAGAAATGTTAGATAAGAATTATTCTTTTCGAGAGTACGTGATGGGCCTCTAACCCCTCGTTGGTTACCCCAAGTGGAAGGTGTGAGATGCAGTGTTGTGGAAGTTTTTCCCTTAGCAAAGATGCCAAGGATCGAATCCCCAGAGACTCCTAGGTTCAACAAGTAGGTGTCAACTGCTAACGGCGCCAGATATTAGCAATCAACGTGGACCTGCACACAGATACAAATAACTTTGCTCCCAACGAGTACAAAGAGGTTGTCAATCCCTCCGGCCTTGTAGTTCACAAAGGATTAAACGCAAATGATAGTAGTGATAGATAATGTTTGCAATAGTAAATAATAGCGAAAAGTAAATAGCGGATGTGATAAATGATGGTAATATGGACCGGAGTCTCATGATGTTCACTAGTGATGTCTCTCTCCCAAAAGACGATAAAACAGCTATGTGAGGTAAACGAATTACAGCTGGGCAATTGACAGGACCACGAACGCAAACCAATGCTGACTACATTGCAAGAAAGGTTGAGGTTCAAAGCATGGGCGGTACGCCAAAGTAAGTAGACCAAAATCCATCAATATCTACTACTAATCATCCACCTTGAGATATCTATCCAGAACATCTCGCTGGTATTAAGTTGCGAGCCCCACCCATAGTGTAAACTCAATGCAACAGACAACTGCATTAAAAGAACTTTGCGTAAAGTAAACAATCCTTGCACCCGAGGGCACAAGCACCGTTGTTTCCCCCCTTGTGGCAACAGCACATCCCCTAGACTCATGTTTCTGTCACTCAAACTAGTCATCAAGGGGCATGAACCCACAATCGAGCATAACGTTCCCTCTTGGAGTCACTACCCATTACTTGGCCAAAGCAATAAATAACAACGGAGAACATGCAAGAATTACTTATGAACATAAATATAAAAGAGGTAGATCAAATATATTACTCAAGAACAATCTGAACATAATCTCATAATCCATCGGATCCCAGCAAACTCAACATAGCAACAGCATAAGGATTACATATGTGCCTCGATCATGTAGGGTAGCTCACGAGGACTAATTAGTGAAGCACAAGAACGGGAGGAGAACATCACATAGCTACTGGTCATGGACTCATGGTCCAAGGGAGACTACTCACAACTCATCCGGGAGGCGTCCATGGTGGTGGAGAGGCTCCCGATGGTGATTCTCCCCTCCGGCAGGGTGCCGGGAAGAGTTCTCCTGGTGCTCCCGATCTTGGAAGCGGCGGCGGCGGCGGAACAGAGATGAGATCGCGAAAAAGAGTTCCCCTCCCGAGGGTTTTGAAGGACGCTCTAAATATATGCCAAAGGGGGGCACCAGACGGGGCTCGGGGGGGCCCAGGCGCCCCCCCGGCGCGGCCCAAGGGGGGCGCGCCGCCAGGGCGCCTGGAGCCCTGGTGCCCC
>LR738715.1:776510905-776546861 GCA_902687465.1 Secale cereale | reverse complement strand
GGCCCCCCCCCCCCCCGGCTGTCCTTCGGGCGCAAGGTAGGTTCTGGAACGCTAATTTTTTATATAATTTTTCTGGATTTTTCCTGACAGTTCTCGTAATGTGAAAACCTGAAATACAAAAACAGCCGAAAACAGAAACTGGCACTAGGGTGCACTGGATTAGTAGGTTAGTCCAAATATAATCAAAATTGTATGGAAGTGTATGAATATCATAGCAATATCACCCAAAAGTGGCATGGAGCAAGCAGAAATTATAGATACGTTTTGGACGTATCAGTACGCAAATTGCGTACCATAGCTTTATAGAAGATAGGAAAAACATGTACAAGAGAATTATAATCGTAGCCACCAGTCACATGCCGACTGGGCTACGGCCAGCTCGAACTCCATGCACTAAGCTAACTCCTCACACAATGGTGTC
Source organism: Secale cereale (assembly GCA_902687465.1). Lineage (NCBI taxonomy): Eukaryota > Viridiplantae > Streptophyta > Magnoliopsida > Poales > Poaceae > Secale > Secale cereale. Next base: position 776,546,440 of record LR738715.1, on the reverse strand, counting down.
AACTCCACCTCCGCCTGCTGTCGCCCACATGTGCAGCTCGTCCAGAATCGTAAGTACTAGCTCATGGGCCGGTGAAGATGGGTTCGTCGGGCGGAAAACTCGCATATTTCTTTGCTTCCATAAGCCCCAACACACCAGAATCACCAGGCTATCAAAAGCTTTACGGACCTCCTTGTGCAACTGATCTTGGGTGCTACCCCACCAAGATTCCAAGTTATCGTTCGACATTGGCGCTGAGGCAGGCGCAGCCCTGACGCTGGACAGGATCATGTGCCAAACCTGTCGTGAATATGCGCACTGAACTAGCAGATGGTCCACGTTGTCTTCCTCCTGGTCGCACAGATAGCAAGGAGAAGGGTTGTCCTGCAATCCATGCCGCAGTCTCCGGTCAGATGTCCATATTCTATGCTGGATCGCGAGCCACATGAATATCTTGCAAGTGAGGGGTGCCCAACATTTCCAAATCCATCGCGCGTAGGCCACATTGATAGCACCTTTGAATAACATTTGGTAAGCGGAGGCCGAGGTGTAGACTTGCTTTGGGTTCCAGGGCCATATAGCCTCATCCTGCAAAGTAGGATCGAGGTGCGCGGAAATGGCAATGTCCCAGAGCTTGATTAACTGAACTAGGTCGTCAGTGGTCAGCTCTCCTGAGATGTCTGTGGTCCAGCGGTGGTTCAACAGCCCCTCATGCACCGTCCGCTTGTTGACCGTCTGGGTGCGGACCTTGCCCCAGATGCCCAGTGCGATCTCCTTGGCCGACACACCATCCATCCATCTATCCTTCCAAAACAAGACCTTGTTGCCATCACCAAGTTTCCAATGCACCAAGCTGTCAAATGCCCTCTATGTAATGCCCAGGATGGGACTATACCTCCTACGTGTCGAGGCACGACTTAAAGGTATAAGCCCATTCTGGAATGATCTCAAGTTTGGTATCTTTGCACGACTCATGTAAAAATAGGGATGAAATTGCAAAAAGGAGTTGTTGGCTTACACTCACCACGTCACACAATACATTACATAAGCAAACATCATCCAAAACATCGCAACCCGACTACGGGCGAAGATCCAAAAGAAAGATACCAAAAACATAAAGCCACAGGTCCGAATCGCCCCTAGTAGAAACCACTACTGATCGTCGAAAACGTCACAAGCATACGGCCACTCTCTTCATCGAGCTCCCAGTGAAGTACTTGAACCAGCACCTGCATCATTCTCGGCTGAACCTGCATCTGGTGTTGTAGTATCTGTGAGCCACGAGGACTCAGCAATCCCATAACCATGGGTATCAAGACTAGCAAAGCTTTATGGGTAGGAAGAGGTAAAGTGGTGAGGTTGCAGCAGCGACTAAGCATAATATGGTGGCTAACTTACGAGTACAAGAATAAGATGAGCATCTACGCAAACGGTCGCAACTAGTAGTGATCGCTAAAGATCCTAAACTACATACGAGTCAAACATAACCCCACCGTGTTCTCTTCTCAAAGTGAAAAGAGACAGTCGCGATTACTCACACAGTTGTGTGTTTTACTTCAGATCCTCTGTCAAGTTTTCTACAACCGGACATTAACAAATTCCAATCTGCCACATAACCACGGGCACGGCTTTCGAAAGATTATAACCCTGCAGGGGTGTCCCAACTTAGCCCATCACAAGCTCTCATGATTAGCTGAAGTGATAAATATAATATCATCACCCCTTATCTTAAGGAAATCTGATCAGGCTCGGTATCCCGGTGCACAAGACATTTCGACAATGGTAAAACAAGTCCAGCAAGACCTCCCAGCATGCCGACACCCTGATAGTAGTCGCGTGTATCTCGTCTCAGGCCACGACCGGATGAGCACATCGTACAGCAGCCAAACCCCAAGTTTCCAAGGGGGGACGCCGCACACGACTCTATTTGGGACCAACACAATCAGCACTGGCCCCCCTGCTATGTAGAAAAGAGTACCCGAGGGTGCGACCCCCTATGCAAATTTAATTAATTAATCAAGTTGTTATTATGAGGCAAATTAAAACCAATGTTGGGCCTTGCTGGAGGAGTTTTATTCAAAGTCGAACTGTCAAGGGGTCCCCATATACCCATCGTGTAAGGAACGCAAAATCAAGGAACATAATGTCGGTTTATCGTCGCTTAAGGTGGCATGAGTGGAACAAAACACCGAGCAAAAGGCCAAGCCTTCCACCCATTCCCAGTATATAGGTTTGTTAATAATAATAATAATAGATATTGTGATATTCCAACAACAAGTTCCCACCTGGAACGATCTTCATCTTCACCTGCAACTAACAACGCTATAAGAGGGGCTGAGCAAGCGAGTAACATAGCCAAACAATGGTTTTGCTAGGAAGGTTTCAAAGGTTAGAGGTTTCATGGCAACAAGGAGAGGCTGACAATATGATGGGTAGCGCGACATATAACGATAGCATCGAGACAACTAAGCATGGCAATGATAGTAAAGGTATCCAAGGGTATGATCATCTTGCCTGGGATTCCGCAAGGGAGAAGAACGGGTCCATGAAGTAGTCGAACAGAAACTCACAACTCCGGAACGAACCCGAAGCTAACGAGGGAAGCAAACCGGAAAGAAACAAGTAACACGGTAAACACACAAGCATAAACATGGCATACGATGCACATCCAAGTATGATTCATGACAGATCTAAACAGGAAGCATGGTTGATGCACTAAGGAAGCACTGCAGATGCACTAAGGATGCACAAAAAGACAACATAGGAAACACAGAGATACAGCACAAGGAACATGACAATATGCAAAACATGGCAAGGTATGATGCATAATAAAACTACACTATTTAGGCATTTCAAATGAGGCCGGAAATAACAACAACAATTCCGGGAAAATCCCCATATGCATGTTTAGCAATTCTTAAAGCAAACAACATTTTAAACATATTAAAGTTGTTATCATGATGCGGATGTCATGATCAAGTTTATGCAATTTTTTAGTTAAAGGTTGACAAGAGAGATATGAAGCACTTGTCACCGTGGTGGAAAGAAAGGGTGCCACGGCAACGATCCGAAAATGATGCCACGCAACATATCGGTTCCGGTAACTCGTTGAGAGACCGGTGCAAAAGAAAAGGTGGCGTGAGCGAGTCGAACAAGATGAAAGGTGGGGTGATCCCGTCACCGGGTTCCCACGAGTTGGCGACGAGGCCACCGAGGAGCATGACAAAAGACGAAACGGGCACGGTGCACACAAGGGAAACATCTCATACAACACAACAAGCATTCGTCCACGGGTCATCGTCTCGGGGTTATACCTTTGAAGTGTTCATTTCGGGGCGGCTCGAGATCGTAGAGGAAGTAGTGGTACTCGCGGGTCGTGGTACACGTTCGTAGAGGGAAGTAGTCATTCCGTTCGTAGTCGTTCACGTTTCCGAAGAGGTACTTGTCGCGGCATCGGACGTCTTCGGGGCGACGGTAGTGGTACACGGTTCTTCGGCGACGGTCGTCGTACACGTTCGTAGATGTTCAAGTCGTCAGTAGAGGTACTTGGGGTCTTCGGACTTGCAGGACTCGGTTCTTGCGACGGTAGTTGTACTCGGCCGTCGTGGTACTTGGTGGGTCGTCGTCTGATGTAGGGGTACAAGAGCCATCGTGGTACTTGGGGTCTCGGGTCTTGGCGACGGTAGTTGTGCTCGTTTTCTGTAGATGTTCGGTCGTCGTGGTACTTGTTGGGATCGTCGGAGGTTGAACTTGGCTAAAACAGCCCATGGGTGCATCTTGGCGAACTGGGTGAACTTGGCGCGCATCTGGCATCGGCGGCTGGACTTGCCGGTCTCGGAGCAGCGAGGAGGAGGGGGCCAGCAGTGCGGCCAAAGGCGAGGCACAGGCACCAGGGAGGAAGAGGTGGCCAGTGTGCTGGAGGTTGCAGCAGCTCATCGGGGAAGCTGCGGCCGGAGGGGTGCAAGGCGCTCAGCGCGGAGGAAGGAGGCCACGGGTGCCGGCGCTTGGCGATGGAGGGGCGCTGCGGGTGGCCCGTGGTGGCGCGTGACGGCAGAGGAACAGCACGGGACGGCAGATCCTGGCCGGCCCGTGGGGAGCCATGGCGAGGCGCGGCGAGGACGTGGGGCTGGAGATGGAGGGAGGCCGGAGGCACGGCGCGCTGGAGACTGCTCCGCGGCTGGAGGGCACCGAAGGAGGCGAGGCACCGGCCTGACCCGCGGCTGGAGGGCGCCGAAGGGGCGAATCGAGGCCCTGGCGAGGAGGCAGGGGCGGGCCGGCTGCTCGGGAGGGAGAAGAAGAGCGCTGGGGAACGAGGGTTCGGGCGAGAGGAGAGGTGCGGCGAGCTGCGGGTCGAGCGAGGGAGGGAGATAGGGATCGAGGGGGATGGGGGCGCTGCGCGAGCGAGGGAACGAGGGGTGGCGGCGGACGAGGGAACCAGAGGGAGAGGACGGTCGAGCGGAGAGGGAAAACGGGCCAGCTAGGGTTAGGGGGCGCTGGAGCGGTGCTTGATGGCTTCTCGCCCCTCGTTGGTTACCCCAAGTGGAAGGTTTGAGATGCAGTGTAGCGGAAGTTTTCCCTTGGCAAAGATACCAAGGATCGATTTCCCCTGAGACTCCTAGTTTCAACAAGAAGGTGTCAACTGCTAACGGCGCCAGATATTAGCAATCAACGTGGACCTGCACACAGATACAAATAACTTTGCTCCCAACGAGTACAGAGAGGTTGTCAATCCCTCCGGCCTTGTCGTTTACAATGGATCAAACACAAGTGATAATAGTGATAGGTATTGCTGCAAATAGTAAGTAAAAGCACAAAGTAAATAGCAGATGTGATCAGTGATGGTAATATGGACCGGGGTCCCATGATGTTCACTAGTGATGTCTCTCTCCCAAAAGACGATAAAACAGCTATGTGAGGTAAACGAATTACAGCTGGGCAATTGACAGAATTATGGGCGCAAACCAATGCTAACTATGTTGTAAGAAAGGTAGAGGTTCAAAGCATGGGCGGTACGCCAAGGCAAGTAGACCGAAATCCATCTGCATCTACTACTAATCATCCACCTTGAGATATCTATCCAGAACATCTCGCTGGTATTAAGTTGCGAGTCCCACCCATAGTGTAAACTCAAAGCAACAGACAACTGCATTAAAAGAACTTTGCGTAAAGTAAACAATCCTTGCACCCGCGGGCACAAGCACCGTTGTTTTCCCCCTTGTGGCAACATCACATCCCCTAAACTCATGTTTCTGTCACTCAAGCTAGTCATCGAGGGGCATGAACCCACAATCGAGCATAACGTTCCCTCTTGGAGTCACTACCTACTACTTGGCCAAAGCAATAAATAGCAACGGAGAACATGTAAGAATTACTTACGAACATAAATATAAAAGAGGTGAATCAAATATATTACTCAAACACAATCTGAACATAATCTCACAATCCATCGGATCCCAGCAAACTCATCATAGCAACAACATAAGGATTACATATGTGCCTCGATCATGTAGGGCAGCTCACGAGGTCTAATTAGTGAAGCACAAGAAGGGGAGGAGAACATCACATAGCTACTGGTCATGGACCCATGGTCCAAGGGAGACTACTCACAACTCATCCAGGAGGCGTCCATGGTGGTGGAGAGGCTCCCGGTGGTGATCCTCCCCTCCGGCAGGGTGCCGGGAAGAGTTCTCCTGGTGCACCCGATCTTGGAAGCGCGGCGGTGGCGGAACAGAGATGAGATCACGAAAAAGGGTTCCCGTCTCGAGGGTTTTGGGACGCGTGTTAAATATATGCCAAAGGGGGGCATCAGCGGAGGCCTGGGGGGCCCAGGCGCCCCCCGGCGCGGCCAGGACGGGGGCCGCGCCACCAGGGCGCCTGGAGCCCTGGTGGCCCCCCTCCGGCTCTACTTTGGCTGCCGGGAAGCTTCTGGAACGCTGATTTTTTATATAATTTTTCCGGGATTTTTCTGGCAGTTTTCGTAATGGGAAAACCTGAAATACAAAAACAGCAGAAAACAGAAACTGGCACTGGGGTGCACTGAGTTAATAGGTTAGTACAAATATGATCAAAAGTGTATGGAAGTGTATAAATATCATAGCAATATCACCCAAAAGAGGCATGGAGCAAGCAGAAATTATAGATACGTTTTGGACGTATCAACATCCCCAAGCTTAATTCCTGCTCGTCCTCGAGTTGGTAAATGATAACAAGAATAATTTCTGTGGTGACATGCTATTAACCATATAAGGATTTTTCATAGTCATATGACAAAAGCTTACTCAGACAATGAATCTATAGTAATTAAGTTGCCTCATGAGAAAATCACAAAGAACTGAAAGTTTTACAACATGATATTGAAACATCAAATAGATTTGTAATGAGCATGGTGTGCAAATATGATAAAGTGATATCTCGCTTGCCCCCTTTAGTGAAGCAAAACATAAATGCAGGGGCACCTCCAAGGTTTAAGTGATGACTAGATACAATGATTTCAGAATAAACGATATCATAATCATGCAAAAGACAATGCTACTTTGGGACAATGCACATTACACTCAGAATGACAATCATGCTCTCAGTAGTTGGTGCTTTAAAAGAAGGTGGAGACTCTCGAACCATGGCTTTTGTTGGCAAGGTTGAAATCCCGTGGTCGGAAACAAAAACTAAACATGTACCAGAGCTCTTGGTTTTAAAAACAGAGGTAAAAAATATTTTTTTAGAATATTTATGTTTCGTCAACGAATGCTAGCAGATAACTCAATTACTTCTCGAGATGGACAAGTTTCGAGGAATGGCTCCCGAATGAGGACGATCACATCCTCTTAATCTCCCTTGTTTATCACTGCCAAAGTTTTCTGATTTCTCATGAACAAAGCGTGAAGGAGGGTTTGTTTGTTATATTATTTTTGAGCCGGGCGCACTCTATGCCAGTTCCTTCTCGTATTATTGGTGTGCACATTAGACATGCAATCCCGGGGTGAAGCTTGTCCAACTTAAAAAGATCATGAATTAACTACTACTTCCTCATGAGCCTAAACAGAGGCACAAAATAGAAATGCTTTTTTGAATAGTTTCGAGATGGTACATGAAAGTCTTCGTTAGGAATGGCAGGTAAATACCATGTACAGGAAGGTATGGTGGAGTCATATGGCATAACTGGTTTAAAAGATTTTGGATGCACAAGCAGTCAGTCCGCTTAGTACAGGTGGAGGTTAGCAAAAGACTGGGAGCGACCAACTAAAAGAGCAATGACGGTCATAATCATGCAGAGCGAAAAAGCAACATTGAATCAGGCATGGAAGTTATATCGCTACTCAGAAATAAAAGATCATCAAGGCTTGACAGACTTTCTTTACAGTCTTAAATATGCGTGAGCATACGCCAAGTCAATCAAAATAAATTCTCGAAGGAAGATATTACTAAACCATACCACATCATAGGCAAACAAATCATGTTTGTACTCCAATAACACATTGGGAACCCCCCAGCTATTTGAGACTAACCATAAGAAAACATGAACTACTAAGCACCATTATGCACGTAGCATTTTTATCATAGACATATCAACCAATGCAACAGAAGCAAACTCTCTTAATAAGATAAGCATGATAACTAAAGAGAGTTCAAGCAACCAACTAACAAAAGCTCTTTAAAAAGATAAGCATGAAAACTAAGAGTTAAACATGATAGTAGTTATTGAAAGACCAAGAACATACACAGCAAAGATAGACATGAAAATTCTATGTTGTGTTCTAGGTTGAAGTGGAGCGTGTCTCTCTCCCACACAAAGAAAGCTGAGTTCCGACTCGTTATGAAAAGCTAAAGAAAACTAAAAAGGAAACTAAAAGCAAGACGCTCCAAGCATAGCACATAACACATGAAGTGATAAAAATATAGTGGAACGAAAGACGAATTGATAATGTTGATGGAGAAGGGGATGCACGGGGGCATCCCCAAGCTTAGACGCTTGAGTCTCCTTGAATATTTCTTGGGGGTGCATGGGGGCATCCCCAAGCTTGAGCGTTTGACACTCCTGAATCTTTTTATCATCTTCCCTCGCACACTTGAAAACTCCCTTCATACATAACTCATCATAATCTGATTAGCGAGGTTAGTACCCTTAATAAAATAATTGTTCCTTGCTGGAAATAAGGATATTCTTGAAGGTCTACTGTTTCTCAAGATTGCCAAAAGGTTTTGCAAAGAAAAAGCAAGCTCAAGGTTTGCAAAATGAAGGAAAGGCAAAACAGGACAGAATCTGTGAAAAACAGAACAGCAGGTAGTAAATGACTGTTTCGGGGCACTTCTGCAACTCTAATCAAAAAACTCAGAACAGACGCCCGAAAGACAATTGTATAGAGCACGCTGTCGAAAAAATTCAGACCAAAAAGATGACCTGGTTATTTTATACGAATTTTTCTATCCAAGGACAGAATCTGTTTCCTGGACAGCACGTCACAACTTTTGAACTTTCTTGCAATTAGAGGCTACACTTGGCACAATGTTGAAAAGCAAAGATACAATGATGATGCTACTGTAGTAACAACATCAAGACACAAAAAAAGCAAAATAAAATTTTATTCATTGTGGGCTGCCTCCCAAAAGCGCTTTCTTTTATGCCTTTAAGCTAGGCATAATGCATAGAGATCAAGTTTTATCAAGAGTAAAAGAATAGCTAGCCCGTATAACGGACTCAAAAGGTAACTTAATCTTCTTTCGAGGGAAGTGTTCCATCCCTTTCTTGAGAGGAAATTGGAATTTTATATTCCCCTCTTTCATGTCAATGATAGCACCAACGGTGCGTAGAAAAGGACGTCCCAAAATAATTGGACAAGAAGGTTCACATTCAATGTCCATAATAGTAAAATCAACGGGAACATAATTGCCATTGACAATGATAAGAACATCGTCGATCCTCCCCAAAGGTTTCTTTATGGAAGAATCAACGAGACGAACACCAAAAGAACAAGAATCAAAAGGTTTCAATTTAAGCATATCATATATTCTTTTGGGCATAACAGAGGTACTAGCTCCAACATCACATAAAGCATAGCAAGAGAAGTTATTCAACTTGATTTTTATCATAGGATCCCAACCATCTTCTAGCTTTCTAGGTATGGAGGCTTCTACTCTAAGTTTCTCCTCCCTAGATTTGGTGAGAGCATTAGTGATGTGCTCTGTGAAGGCAAGATTAAGCGTGCTAGTGTGGGGATCTCTAGACATCTTGTGAAGGAAATCAATAACTTCGGTAAGAGTGCAATTGTCAAAATCAAGGTCACTACTATCAAGTAAAGTGGTAGTGGTGTCCTTTAGGTTCACTTGTTTGGTAGTTTCTATAGTCATAGCATCACCATTAATAGGTCCATTGGGACCAGGAGTGCATTGGGTGCTAAGAGTTTGGATATCCTCAACAACTTGGATAGTAGCAACAGTGTGGTGGGTAGGAAGGTTCTTAATTCTATCTTCTTCCTCCCTTTCTCTAGCCCATCTCTCTTTAAGTTTAGCCAACATCCTAATGTTTTCATTAATTTGCACTTGAATAGCATTCATAGGAGTGACCTTCCTCTCCTCAAGGGGAGAAGTTCTAATTTTAAGCAATTCTACCTCATGGGCTAAATTGTCTACCTTCGAAGAGAGATCATCTAGTTTGTTTAGTTTTTCTTCTACACTCTTATTAAAGGCTTTTTGGGTAGTGATGAAATCTTTAAGCATAATCTCTAGTTCAGTAGTGGAGTTCTTGGTGCTAGGATAAGCATTGTTGTTCCCATAAGAATTAGAGGGGAACGGTCTAGGATTGCTACCAAAATTACTCCTATAAGCATTGTTATTAAAATTGTTTCTAGAGATAAAGTTCACATCTACTTGTTCTTGAGCAATCAAAGAATTTAAAGGAACATCACGAGGATCAACAGAAGATTGCTTCGAAAGTAGAGACATGATCAAGTCAACTTTTTCATTTAGGGAGGAAATCTCCTCGACAGAGTTTACCTTCCTACCTGTTGGAGCGCGTTCGGTGTGCCATTGGGAATAATTGGTCATCATCTCATCGAGAAGCTTCGTGGCAACACCAAGTGTAGTTGACATAAAGGTTCCTCCCGTGGCCGAATCTAACAAGTTCCGCGAGGTAAAGTTCAAGCCTGCATAAAAAGTTTGGATAACCATCCAAGTAGTCAAACCATGAGTAGGGCAGTTCTTGATAAGAGATTTCATACGTTCCCAAGCTTGGGCAACGTGTTCATTATCCAATTGTTTAAAATTCATTATGTTACTTCTTAGTTGGATAATTTTAGCAGGTGGATAGTATTTTCCAATAAAAGCATCTTTGCACTTGTCCCATGAATCTATGCTATTTCTAGGCAAAGATTGAAACCAAATTTTAGCTCCTCCTCTCAAGGAGAAAGGAAAAAGCTTAAGCTTAACAATATTACCATCTATTTCTTGGTACTTTTGCATATCACAAAGTTCAACAAAATTGTTTAAGTGTAAAGCAGCATCATCTCCAGCACCGGAGAATTGATCTTTCATGACTAAGTTCAGTAAAGCAGGTTTAGTTTATACAAAGGTGCTGAAGTGGCAGGTGTAGTGATAGGCGTGCAAATAAAGTCATCGTTGTTGTGACTAGTGAAGTCACAAAACTTGGTGTTCTCGGTGGAACCCATAGTAGCAAGCAAGCAAGATAACTATTTTTGTGATTTTCGATAAAAGATACTAAAGCAAAACTGAAAGGTAAACTAACAAGACTAAAAAGCAAAGGTAAAAGATAGCGTGCAACTCCCCTATCTTGAAGAGTGGAGTCCCCGGCAACGGCGCCAGAAAATTTTGCTTGATGGCTTCTCGCCCCTCGTTGGTTACCCCAAGTGGAAGGTTTGAGATGCAGTGTAGCGGAAGTTTTCCCTTGGCAAAGATACCAAGGATCGATTTCCCCTGAGACTCCTAGTTTCAACAAGAAGGTGTCAACTGCTAACGGCGCCAGATATTAGCAATCAACGTGGACCTGCACACAGATACAAATAACTTTGCTCCCAACGAGTACAGAGAGGTTGTCAATCCCTCCGGCCTTGTCGTTTACAATGGATCAAACACAAGTGATAATAGTGATAGGTATTGCTGCAAATAGTAAGTAAAAGCACAAAGTAAATAGCAGATGTGATCAGTGATGGTAATATGGACCGGGGTCCCATGATGTTCACTAGTGATGTCTCTCTCCCAAAAGACGATAAAACAGCTATGTGAGGTAAACGAATTACAGCTGGGCAATTGACAGAATTATGGGCGCAGACCAATGCTAACTATGTTGTAAGAAAGGTAGAGGTTCAAAGCATGGGCGGTACGCCAAGGCAAGTAGACCGAAATCCATCTGCATCTACTACTAATCATCCACCTTGAGATATCTATCCAGAACATCTCGCTGGTATTAAGTTGCGAGTCCCACCCATAGTGTAAACTCAAAGCAACAGACAACTGCATTAAAAGAACTTTGCGTAAAGTAAACAATCCTTGCACCCGCGGGCACAAGCACCGTTGTTTTCCCCCTTGTGGCAACATCACATCCCCTAAACTCATGTTTCTGTCACTCAAGCTAGTCATCGAGGGGCATGAACCCACAATCGAGCATAACGTTCCCTCTTGGAGTCACTACCTACTACTTGGCCAAAGCAATAAATAGCAACGGAGAACATGCAAGAATTACTTACGAACATAAATATAAAAGAGGTGAATCAAATATATTACTCAAACACAATCTGAACATAATCTCACAATCCATCGGATCCTAGCAAACTCATCATAGCAACAGCATAAGGATTACATATGTGCCTCGATCATGTAGGGCAGCTCACGAGGTCTAATTAGTGAAGCACAAGAAGGGGAGGAGAACATCACATAGCTACTGGTCATGGACCCATGGTCCAAGGGAGACTACTCACAACTCATCCGGGAGGCGTCCATGGTGGTGGAGAGGCTCCCGGTGGTGATCCTCCCCTCCGGCAGGGTGCCGGGAAGAGTTCTCCTGGTGCTCCCGATCTTGGAAGCGCGGCAGCGGCGGAACAGAGATGAGATCGCGAAAAAGGGTTCCCGTCTCGAGGGTTTCGGGACGCGTGTTAAATATATGCCAAAGGGGGGCATCAGCGGAGGCCTGGGGGGCCCAGGCACACCCTCGGCGCGGCCATGAGGGGGGCCGCGCCACCAGGGCACCTGGAGCCCTGGTGGCCCCCCTCCGGCTCTACTTTGGCTGCCGGGAAGCTTCTAGAACGCTGATTATTTATATAATTTTTCCGGGATTTTTCTGGCAGTTTTCGTAATGGGAAAACCTGAAATACAAAAACAGCAGAAAACAGAAACTGACACTGGGGTGCACTGAGTTAATAGGTTAGTCCAAATATGATCAAAAGTGTATGGAAGTGTATAAATATCATAGCAATATCACCCAAAAGAGGCATGGAGCAAGCAGAAATTATAGATACGTTTTGGACGTATCAAGCGGCTGGGCCTGAAAGAGGCCGGATGGGCCGGCTGGGGGGAGACCGCAGACCGGCGGCTGGCCTGGCTGTTGGGCCATCTCTCTCTATTCTAAAAAGATAAAATAGAAACAGAAAAGGGAAAGAATAAAAAGGGAGGTCAGGGGTGGAATTTGGGCAAGAGGTTATTTTCCTGGACTCGCAAAAATGTCCACGGACCACGAAAAAATAGGAGAGGCGAGAATGTAAGAGTAAAATTCAACCTCATTTGAATTTAATTCAAATGGCTTGAATTAGGGCAAGGTTTAGGAAGTGTCCAAAAATGTTCGAATTTTGGAGGAACCTCGATAAAAGGAAAAGGAAAACTTGGCAAGGTTTGACGGTGAAACTTGAAGTAGAAAAGGCATGGGGAAAATTATGCAAGTGTGTATGGCTTAATTCCAAACAAATGGAATATTTTAATAATAGCTCCATAAATATTAGGAGGATATGTTATAAAGAGAAGTCACTCTTCCCTCGATTTAAATAGATCAAAAGATCTATGCAATATTTGGTTGAGATGCAAAAAAAATGACATGAAGGCATGATGACAAGATGCAATGCAAAAAATAAATAACACAAGCACAAAAGAAACACACGGGAGAACCCGGAACATCTGGAATCTCTGGAATCTTCTGGGACGTCGGTCTTCGGGCGTCACAACTCTCCCACACTAACAGAGGATCTCGACCCGAGATCCTAGAGATGGCACCGGATAAAAACGGAAGAGGAAGAGGTAAAACAAAGTTGCTTCTTGGACAAACGAGTGAAACCACAAACCTTGAGAGTTTAAACAAGTTGAATAAAGAATACAATAGAGATGAACGAAGATGAAACACTCCGTTAGAAAGAGTAACAAGGAACATTATGAGAACCTTATAGGTTGAAAGACATGAAACAAGAGCTTACAAACCAAAAGAATATGAAACCGCAATGGTACAGCCAAGGAAAAAGAATGACAGAATTTGGACAACACTCCGTCTGAAAATGGAAGGAATTAACATGAGCTTGAGGAGATTGGACGATCTTGATGAAATCGACACCACATTGCCTCCGAAACAATTGAAAGAATGGCACGAGGGGTAAGAAAGATTCAGACAGCACTCCGGTTGAAAAGAGAGGCAAAACTTGATAAGATGACGGAACTAGAATGGAGGTCACGACATTCCGGTTAAATAGACAAGCAAGGGAAGAATATGATCTTGATAAAAGCGAGAAGATGGTCAACGAGAGCAATATCGCAATGCCTCCGGAATGAAAGAATATATACTAGGTCGTTGGAAAGAAAAGAACGGAGAAGAAAATGACAACTTCTCCCACGAATGAATTAGGAAATCCTCCTCACAAAGAATGGTTGAATGGGGTTGATGGAAAAATCAACACGAAATGAATAAGCTTGTTGTGGCCTTATGGAAAACATCTCAAAATTATGAGGTGACAACCAGCCACTAACAGAAACGAATTGCTTGATTGAGATCAACAAGCAGACGAAAAACTTATTTCACCGGAATGATAAATGAAGAACTTGGGTCATTTATAAGCACCATAATAGCAACAATTCTCAGGGAAAGCTTTTAGGTGAAATACAACCCAAGATTACTCCAACAAATAAATTGAATGGTTGGAAAGATCTCCCGAACAAAGAAAATGATGGGTTTAAATATCTCATTCCTGACAACTTGTGAATCATGAAACATGAAGGGAAATTGTCAAAAATGGCATACCACCATCTCAAACAATAAAGGTAGAAGGAATTGCACTTGGAAAGCATGATGAAGAATGCTTGAGCTCCAACAAGAATCTTGATGAAGACTTCGAGGATGAATTAAAACATGATGAACCACCATGAGAACTCCGGTAATGAAAGCATGAGAAGTGAAAGATGAAAAGAATAAGATTCAAGGCCTGCGATGAATTAGATGGAGCTTGAAATGATATAATTGAAATAACTTGGAGCTCCGGAAAACAAGATGGAGAACTTAGAACCGAGAATATAATATGATGAACAAGCTTCGGGAAAAAGAGATTAATCACTTCGGGGAAAAGAATAAGATTTACTGTATGCTTATCCTTCATCAAATTAAATTGATGACAAGCAACGGATTTGGCCTACTACTTATTCTTCTTGAAAAGGATTGGAGATAGATAGAGCCAAACTTGAGAATAATCTTGAACGACTCACCGGTAGGATTATGAAAGAACAAATGAATTAATACGATAACAACGGAAGAGTAATCTTGAAAGAACCACCGTAAGAATATTGAGACGAACGAAGAGGCATCAATGAAGAATAGTTGGAGGGCGAAGTTGAAAACTGAGAACGAAGAATCTTCTGAAATGATGGCCTTCGGAGGATCACAAAGAAAAGAATTCATGAAATGCTTCAGATGGTATACAAGAATTCCTCACAATCGGAACAACTATGAGGATGGCATGAAGCTAGAACCACGAATCTTGAAGAGAACGGGTCAAAATTTAAGAGAAACTCTTCTCCGGTCTTCAAATGTTGAGAGTGAAGACGAGAAATGCCATGAAGAATTTCGAGATACTCCGGACGAATGACAAGAGGAAGGTGGAGCAAAAGATGGAAATAATTGAAAACAAGCTTGGAGAAGGCATGTGACTGATGGAGATCATTCTTACGTCACACTTTGAAAAGAATTTGAGTATAACTCCGGAAAATAGAAGAGTCAGGTAAGATCCTGGGAAAAGACCTGTGGGTTAGGGCCCACTAAAGAAATCATCGTTGAAAAAGATTGCTAAAGAGATATTGCACCGGTTGAATTAAATGGCTTGAATAAGATGATAATCCTCAGAATAGCTTGACGGATTAAGACTGGAAACACGAATTTTCTGAGATACCTTGAACACTCCGGATAAGAATTATATGGAGTTCAATAATCAAGAGAGAGTTTGGATAATAAATTTCAACATGGAAAAACATGTGAAACAAAAAGGAAGAGATATGATCAAGACCGAAGCTTGAATTTAATCCACCGGAGAAGAAACGAGAATGGAGAATGATGAACTTGAAGCTCTTGAGCATCTTCCTGAGAGATCACCGGATAAGAACATTGAAGGA
Source organism: Secale cereale (assembly GCA_902687465.1). Lineage (NCBI taxonomy): Eukaryota > Viridiplantae > Streptophyta > Magnoliopsida > Poales > Poaceae > Secale > Secale cereale. The sequence continues at coordinate 776,530,885 of LR738715.1, read as the reverse complement.
AAAGAATGAAGAAACATCACAAGAAGAAAATGGATACTTCATCTGAGAATTTCTGGCTCCGAGAAGAAGAAGGGTGGGAGGGTGGGGAAAACAAAGACAACTTGGGATGAATGAAACAGACACCGGTTGAAAAAGAATTTAACATGACCATCTCGATGGTCAAGAAGAATTAGCACTCCCATAGAAATATGAGAACACCGCTTAGGAAGGTATGGAATCAACATTTGACATCGAAGCAACTCGAATACCAGAATCAAAACAACAACAAAGGATAGATATGTTGCAACATGATCTTGACAACATCATCCGAACAGAGAATTGAACGAATGAATTCCGTAGGTACATCAACTTGTCGAGAAGCCACTTGGAGGAACAAAAGGTAAATAAAAAGCAACAAGGAGCAGATAAAACAAATACAAGATAGAAGCTTTGTTCCACATATTCGTGCTGAAAGCTCACGGCACGTGTTACAAAAGGGTTTTGCAATCCCCGGATCAGCATAGCCAAGGACCCTTTAAGATGCAACTCCCGATCGAAACAAGCCATAAAACCACTTCACTCAATGTAGAACCCCGAACTCCATATCCTGCATTCGTTGGAAGAATGCCTAGAACTACTAGATGAACCCACCTATTAATTTCCGAAAGTTTCCAGTTATGCAATCAGGTGTTGGGGATACAGGGGAAGCACCGCGCACTCAACTCTAATCCTACATCCAGTTGTATCCATCCTTCAACACATAACCAGTTGTTTCCGGAAACCGTTTACCTCGGACCTTCGAAACGCATCTACTATACAAGCTATGGCAATACTCCCGAACTACCTCCCCAGTACTGGGTGATGTCGGGGTTATCTTGCCACTAACCGCATAGGAGAGTTTTCGATGTCGGCCGTCTTAAGTATTCCAGAACTGCTGCGATATATTTGTGACGACAATACCCCGAAGCTCAACTCCCCGGGACACTGCCACAACCCCTAATGTCAGGAGGCATCGAGAACAATATTCTCGTCACAAAGACATCGAAACAATCCAAACAATACTCGCGAGATTCCTAAAAAAATTTGGTGCAAATTTTGAAAGTAGAAGAGGCAAGAGTAATCGTCAAGAGTCCTCACCAGAGTGAAAAGAGATGATGAGCAAAAGAAATGCTACTCTCCGATATATATATAGGACTCAAAACATTTTCAAGTGTGTGCCTAGACTCAACCGTCAACGATTCGATCAATCAGTGGGGGCTTCTAGGTCGAAGAAGGCTCTGATACCAACTTGTAATGCCCAGGATGGGACTATACCTCCTACGTGTCGAGGCACGACTTAAAGGTATAAGCCCATTCTGGAATGATCTCAAGTTTGGTATCTTTGCACGACTCATGTAAAAATAGGGATGAAATTGCAAAAAGGAGATAGTTGGCTTACACTCGCCACGTCACACAATACATTACATAAGCAAACATCATCCAAAACACCACAACCCAACTACGGGTGAAGATCCAAAAGAAAGATACCAAAAACATAAAGCCACAGGTCCGAATCGCCCCTAGTAGAAACCACTACTGATCGTCGAAAACGTCACAAGCATACGGCCACTCTCTTCATCGAGCTCCCAGTGAAGTACTTGAACCAGCTCCTGCATCATTCTCGGCTGAACCTGCATCTGGTGTTGTAGTATCTGTGAGCCACGAGGACTCAGCAATCCCATAACCATGGGTATCAAGACTAGCAAAGCTTTATGGGTAGGAAGAGGTAAAGTGGTGAGGTTGCAGCAGCGACTAAGCATAATATGGCGGCTAACTTACGAGTACAAGAATAAGATGAGCATCTACGCAAACGGTCGCAACTAGTAGTGATCGCTAAAGATCCTAAACTACATACGAGTCAAACATAACCCCACCGTGTTCTCTTCTCAAAGTGAAAAGAGACAGTCACGGTTACTCACACAGTTGTGTGTTTTACTTCGGATCCTCTGTCAAGTTTTCTACAACCGGACATTAACAAATTCCAATCTGCCACATAACCGCGGGCATGGCTTTCGAAAGATTATAACCCTGCAGGGGTGTCCCAACTTAGCCCATCACAAGCTCTCACGATTAGTTGAAGTGATAAATATAATATCATCACCCCTTATCTTAGGGAAATCCGATCAGGCTCGGTATCCCGGTGCACAAGACATTTCGACAATGGTAAAACAAGTCCAGCAAGACCTCCCGGCGTGCCGACACCCTGATAGTAGCCGCGCGTATCTCGTCTCAGGCCACGACCGGATGAGCACATCGTACAGCAGCCAAACCCCAAGTTTCCAAGGGGGGACGCCGCACACGACTCTAGTTGGGACCAACACCATCAGCACTGGCCCCCCTGCTATGTAGAATAGAGTACCCGAGGGTGCGACCCCCTATGCAAATTTAATTAATTAATTAAGTTGTTATTATGAGGCAAATTAAAACCAATGTTGGGCCTTGCTGGAGGAGTTTTATTCAAAGTCGAACTATCAAGGGGTCCCTATATACCCATCGTGTAAGGAACGCAAAATCAAGGAACATAATGCCGGTTTATCGGCGCTTAAGGTGGCATGAGTGGAACAAAACACCGAGCAAAAGGCCAAGCCTTCCACCCATGCCCAGTATATAGGTGTGTTAATAATAATAATAATAATAGATATTGTGATATTCCAACAACAAGGTCCCACCTGGAACTATCTTCATCTTCACCTGCAACTAACAACGCTATAAGAGGGGCTGAGCAAGCGAGTAACATAGCCAAACAATGGTTTTGCTAGGAAGGTTTCAAAGGTTAGAGGTTTCATGGCAACAAGGAGAGGCTGACAATATGATGGGTAGCGCGACATATAACAATAGCATCGAGACAACTAAGCATGGCAATGATAGTAAAGGTATCCAAGGGTATGATCATCTTGCCTATGATTCCGCAAGGGAGAAGAACGGGTCCATGAAGTAGTCGACCAGAAACTCACAACTCCGGAACGAATCCGAAGCTAACGATGGAAGCAAACCGGAAAGAAACAAGCAACATGGTAAACACACAAGCATAAACATGGCATACGATGCACATCCAAGTATGATGCATGACAGATCTAAACAGGAAGCATGGCTGATGCACTAAGGAAGCACTGCAGATGCACTAAGGATGCACAGAAAGACAACATAGGAAACACAGAGATACAACACAAGGAACATGGCAATATGAAAAACATGGCAAGGTATGATGCATAATAAAACTACACTATTTAGGCATTTTAAATGAGGCCGGAAATAACAACAACAATTCCGGGAAAATCCCCATATGCATGTTTAGCAATTCTTAAAGCAAACAACATTTTAAACATATTAAAGTTGTTATCATGATGCGGATGTCATGATCAAGTTTATGCAATTTTTTAGTTAAAGGTTGACAAGAGAGATATGAAGCACTTGTCACCGTGGTGAAAAGAAAGGGTGCCACGGAAACGATCCGAAATGATGCCACGCAACATATCGGTTCCGGTAACTCGTTGAGAGACCGGTGCAAAAGAAAAGGTGGCGTGAGCGAGTCGAACAAGATGAAAGGTGGGGTGATCCCGTCACCGGGTTCCCATGGGTTGGCGACGAGGCCACCGAGGAGCATGACAAAAGACGAAACGGGCACGGTGCACACAAGGGAAACATCTCATACAACACAACAAGCATTCGTCCATGGGTCATCGTCTCGGGGTTATACCTTCGAAGCGTTCATTTCGGGGCGGCTCGAGATCGTAGAGGAAGTAGTGGTACTCGCGGGTCGTGGTACACGTTCGTAGAGGGAAGTAGTCGTTCCGTTCGTAGTCGTTCACGTTTCCGAAGAGGTACTTGTCATGGCATCGGACGTCTTCGGGGCGACGGTAGTGGTACACGGTTCTTCGGCGACGGTCGTCGTACACGTTCGTAGATGTTCAAGTCGTCGGTAGAGGTACTTGGGGTCTTCGGACTTGCGGGACTCGGTTCTTGCGACGGTAGTTGTACTCGGCCGTCGTGGTACTTGGCGGGTCGTCGTCTGATGTTGGGGTACAAGAGCCATCGTGGTACTTGGGGTCTCGGGTCTTGGCGACGGTAGTTGTGCTCGTTTTCTGTAGATGTTCGGGTCGTCGTGGTACTTGTTGGGATCGTCGGAGGTTGAACTTGGCTAAAACAGCCCATGGGTGCATCTTGGCGAACTGGGTGAACTTGGCGCGCATCTGGCATCGGCGGCTGGACTTGTCGGTCTCGGAGCAGCGAGGAGGAGGGGGCCAGCAGTGCGGCCAGAGGCGAGGCGCAGGCACCAGGGAGGAAGAGGCGGCCAGTGTGCTGGAGGTTGCAGCAGCTCATCGGGGAAGCTGCGGCCGGAGGGGTGCAAGGCGCTCAGCACGGAGGAAGGAGGCCACGGGTGCTGGCGCTTGGCGATGGAGGGGCGCTGCGGGTGGCCCGTGGTGGCGCGTGATGGCATAGGAACGGCACGGGACGACAGATCCTGGCCGGCCCGCAGGGAGCCATGGCGAGGCGCGGCGAGGATGTGGGGTTGGAGATGGAGGGAGGCCGGAGGCGCGGCGCGCTGGAGACTGCTCCGCGGCTGGAGGGCGCCGAAGGAGGCGAGGCACCGGCCTGACCCGCGGCTGGAGGGCGCCGAAGGGGCGAATCGAGGCCCTGGCGAGGAGGCAGGGGCAGGCCGACTGCTCGGGAGGGAGAAGAAGAGCGCTGGGGAACGAGGGTTCGGGCGAGAGGAGAGGTGCGGCGGGTTGCGGGTAGAGCGAGGGAGGGAGATAGGGATCGAGGGGGATGGGGGCGCTGCGCGAGCGAGGGAACGAGGGGTGGCGGCGGACGAGGGAACCAGAGGGAGAGGACAGTCGAGGGGAGAGGGAAAACGGGCCAGCTAGGGTTAGGGGGCGCTGGAGCGGCTGGGCCTGAAGGAGGCCGGATGGGCCGGCTGGGGGGAGACCGCAGGCCGGCGGCTGGCCTGGCTGTTGGGCCATCTCTCTCTATTCTAAAAAGATAAAACAGAAACAGAAAAGGGAAAGCATAAAAAGGGAGGTTAGGGGTGGAATTTGGGCAAGAGGTTATTTTCCTGGACTCGCAAAAATGTCCACGGACCATGAAAAAATAGGAGAGGCGAGAATGTAAGAGTAAAATTCAAACTCATTTGAATTTAATTCAAATGGCTTGAATTAGGGCAAGGTTTAGGAAGTGTCCAAAAATGTTCGAATTTTGGAGGAACCTCGATAAAAGGAAAAGGAAAACTTGGCAAGGTTTGACGGTGAAACTTGAAGTAGAAAAGGCATGGGGAAAATTATGCAAGTGTGTATGGGTTAATTCCAAACAAATAGAATATTTTAATAATAGCTCCATAAATATTAGGAGGATATGTTATAAAGAGAAGTCACTCTTCCCTCGATTTAAATAGATCAAAAGAACTATGCAATATTTGGTTGAGATGCAAAAAAATATATGACATGAAGGCATGATGACAAGATGCAATGCAAAAAATAAATAACACAAGCACAAAAGAAACACACGGGAGAACCCGGAACATCTGGAATCTCTGGAATCTTCTGGGACGTCGGTCTTCGGGCGTCACACTCTGCACCTGAGGATCGCTCGCCATCGGTAGCCCATGCCAGGGTCGTGTAGCGTCAGTACGCCTAAGCCACTCCCAGCGTAATCTGAGTGCTAGGCCATGGCGGTTTAGATCCCTCAGCCTAAGACCACCTAGCTCTTTAGGTCTGCAAACTCTTTGCCAGGCCACAAGACATTTTCCTCCATGAATCACTTCGGACCCTTCCCAGAAGAATGCTCTGCACCGTTTATTGACTTGCTCGATCGCCCATTTAGGGGCATCCGCAATGATAAGGTGGTGAGTGGGACGCGCCAAGACCACATCGTGCACAAGCACAAGCCTCCCTGCCCTGGTGATGAGCCCCTTTTGCCAGCCTGGCATAAAATTTAGCACGTTGTCCACTATGGGCTGCCACTCAGAGCGCTTCAGTTGCCAAATGGATAGCTGAAGCCCCAAGTACTTGCATGGAAAAGACTCCATGCTCCATGGCATAGCACCCTCCACAAGTTCCTTATCGCCATCCTCTTCTCAAATCAAGATGGCCATGGACTTAGAGTAATTTATGTTCAGGCCCGATGCCATCCCGAAGATATGCAAAGCCTCCTTGAAAAATCTGAGATCCGGAGTGGTTGGTCTGACAAATAGAACCACATTGTCCGCATAGATGGAGAGTCTTTCCAAGGGGGTGCAACCCGGCATTTTACTCAAGACTCCACTCTCCTGAGCTCTCATGATAAGGGACGTGAGAACATCCATAGCGATAACAAAAAGCAACGGCGAAACCGGATCTCCTTGCCGAAGCCCCTTAGCATGAGCAAATTTTTGTCCTGCATACCCGTTGACCACCACACGGGAGCTGGCCGTAGAGAGCAAGATCGCTATCCAGGACATCCAAGTCTCCGAAAACCCTCTGGCACGAAGAACCTAAAAAGGAATGGCCAAGATAAAGTGTCAAATGCTCGCGAAATATCCAACTTGAGCAAGACTCCTTTCGCTCTCCGGCGGTGTAGGGATCTGGCCACCTGTCTTACAAGCAATAAATTGTTGTGTAGATTCCTCCCCTTGATGAATGCCGATTGGTTGGAGTGGACTAGCTCGGGCATGCGCGGCCGCAAGCGATTTGCAAGTAGTTTGGAGCCAATCTTGGGCAAGCTGTGGACTAGACTGATAGGACGGAAATCACCCACACGGCATGCGCCGCCCTTCTTAGGAATAAGCGTGATCAGGGCTTGGTTTAGCCTTCCGAAACCGTGGCCATTGCCAAGAAAGAGATGGTGGATGGCAGCAAGCAAGTCCCCTTTGATAGTGCTCCAAGCCTTCTAGAAAAAGAGGCCGATAAACCCGTCTAGGCCTGGCGTGCGATCTACTGGCATCTCCTTGATCGTGGCCCAAACCTCCTCCTCCGTGAAGCACACATCCTGATCCATCAAGTCCAGAGGCTGGATCCCAAGAAAATCTAGGTCGATGGTGCTCTTGCGCCCCGTAGCCGAGCCAAGCAATTGCTGGTAAGTTTGGTAGAAGATTTCCTCCTTGCCGTGCTGGTCCGAGATGAGGTTACCCTCATGCATAATCGACGGAATAAAGTTATTTGTCTTCCTACCATTAGCCATGAGGTGAAACATCTTGGTACTAGCATCTCCTTCCTGAAGCCAACGAATTCGTGACCTTTGTCTCGCGATAGTGGAGTCTTGAGTAAAACACCATGGTGTACCGTCGACGGGGGTGACGTACCCTGTAAAACAATGCGTATCACGGACACAGTTTGTAATGCTCACTAAAGCCAAGTTCCAAGCTAAAAGAATCCCACCCCTCATATCCGAGGCCGGCAAGTAGAAAAAGCCATCATACAGCGGGCCAAGGCATTGCATAACCGTAAAAGTATCAATACAAGCTAGCTTAGTCTCCTGAATGCAAAACATAGCCGGGCGCGTCGAGTCCGCGAATTCACGAAGCGCCTTCTTCTTCGCCGGGCTGTTCATGCCCCGCACATTCCAGCACACCAACTCCAGCTTGATCGACGACATGATGTCGACGATACACACCAGTACTGGCTACCTAGGCAGGCAAAGCCACCTTGGGGGCAATCTCCTGGCCAAGGTCAAAAGGGATGGCCTTGCCAAAAATAGCAGCGATATCACACAACTGCGGCTCCTGAATCGGAGAGTCGAACATTTGTCTGAGTTGTGTAAGGGCCTCATCCGTAACCGCCAAGCCCTCTGGCGTGATGCCAAGCGCTTTCAGAAGAACCGTCTCAGCAGTCGTCGCTTTAGACTTCCATGGCGCATTGACAGTCGCGGACCGGGTGGTAGGGCGAGGTGTGTACTCCAACCCGTATCCCTTCCCACGCGCAGCTTCAATCTCCTTGAGAAGCGGAGGAGCAAGTTTTTTCAATAAGCCCGCACAGAACGCCTTGATATTAGCCACCGCAATCTGCTCCTTGGGGGGCAGCGTGACGTCGCTGGAGTTTCCGGGTACGTGCATGAAAGTGTCCACATCCATGCAAACCGGACCAATCGCCGGGGCTGGGACAATCATGCTATCCAGGCCGCCAATCCCATCTTGCCTCTTGGCGCTCTCATCTGTTGGGCCCGCCACGCACTCGTCCGCCAGCCCGGTAGTGGGGGGCAGCAACTCCTCAACCGGGTCCCATCCGGGGGCCGTGTCCTGCGTCTCACCAACCGGACCAATCATCTGAGGTAGACCGGTCTCCACCTCGGTCGGAACTCCCAGCAGCTTGTCCGCCTCACCAGGCAAAGGGTCCACCGTAACCGCCGGCGCAACAGCGTCCTCATTGGTTGGCCCGTCTCCACCCCTGGAACCAATGCAACGGACAGCTCGCGCGAGGCGCCAATCCCGCTACACTGATTCCGCCGCACCATAGTGGGCCCCTCAGGTGCACCAATCGGCGGCTGGTGTTGCGCGAGGAAACGACCGCGTGGTCTCTGACCGTTCCAGCTCCAGGCCCACAGCCGCCTCCCCAGGATTCTCTGTGGCCGGCCGCCTCTGATTCATAGCGGCCAAAGGTACCTGGCGGCCAGGCACTCGCGCCTCCGTCTCCACCCTGGTGCACGCCGGCCTCATGACGGGAGGATCAGCTGCCGCCGGCGAGGGAAACACCAACCTCGACGCCAAAGCAACCCGAGGACAGGCCGCGCCAATTGGCGGAATGCGCCAGTCTGAAGGCCCCACGCGTCCAGCAGCGCCTGACGATACGAACGTCCGACGACATCTCGTGCCGGCGCACCGCCCCGAGTATCCTGCACACCCCGCGTCCAGGGGAGTACACGCCATTCACCACTCCCCGAGTAGCTGCCGGAATCATGTTAGATAAGAATTTTGGGACGGAGGGAGTCTGTTCTTGTGTATTACATCCCTGATCGATTGATCGTTTTTAATTCAAAACCGTGCTCTTCTCGAGCTTATTTCTAAAAAAAAAACTCCTCGTGTCTCGCCATGTCACTGATCCGCGCCACCCGTCCTTCCCCACTCTCAGCCATTCATCTCTCATCTGACGGCTTACGTCCGCATCAGGCGGATCACGCCCCTCTTCTCCCCGGAAACCTCGCAGCGATAAATCCCCCACACGGCCGCAGCAGCCACCACCAGACCGCCAACAGACAAGCCAAGCGAAGCTCGCCGGAGAGAGAAGCGTCGAGGATGTCCGGCCGCGGCAAGGGAGGGAAGGGGCTGGGGAGGGAAGGGGCTGCGCGACAACATCCAGGGCATCACCAAGCCGGCCATCCGTCGTCTGGCGAGGAGGGGCGGCGTGAAGCGCATCTCGGGGCTCATCTACGAGGAGACCCGCGGCGTGCTCAAGATCTTCCTCGAGAACGTCATCCGCGACGCGGTCACCTACACCGAGCACGCGCGCCGCAAGACCGTCACCGCCATGGACGTTGTCTACGCTCTCAAGCGCCAGGGCCGCACCCTCTACGGCTTCGGCGGCTAGCCCGCGCCGCGCCTGTCCAGTCGAATCCTCGTCGCGCCGCCAGCCAGATTCGTAGCATAGCTAGCTATGGTTGTCCAGTGTTCCATTTTCTTCAGTGTAATGGCCGCATCTTGCTGCTGTTGTTCAGGGTTCAGTGATAGGATGGAAATCGCAGTGTTCAGTGTTCAGTGTTTGGATGTAGTATATGATACAGCAGGATGGAAATCGCAGCATTTTACCCTCGATTTCTTCTGCAACATCTTGCTCTGTCGCTGTAGTGCTAGTGCGCTTTGTTGAAACTTATCAGTGCGTTCCCCCATTTCCATTCTGTCGCTGTAGTTTTCTGCCCCCAATCGGCTTCACCAGTGTAGTTCATTGTCTTCAGTGTAATGGCCGCATCTCGCTTCTGTTGTTCAGTGTTCAGTGATTGGATGTACATCAGTGATAGGATGGAAATCGCAGCATTTTACCCTCGAATTCTTCTCCAACACCATATTGGCACCAATTACCCTCGAATTCCAACAACATTTTACCCTCGAATTCTTCTCTGTGCTACCGTGCTTTGTGAAAATTGCCCCATTCCCATTCTGTCGCTGTAGTTTTCCAACCTTTACATTTGAGTGTCAGAGTGCCTACTCCTGGTTCTCCCCTCTCCATCTCTGGTTCATGATCTATCTCACTGAATATGTGTATTCATCAACTGAAACAAGAAAATGTGAATTCAATGAAGTCAACACCATTGTTGTCAAGTATTGAACGAAAATTGCAGCAGTTGCAAAATTCAGAGAGAGCAAGTGCACATGAGCTTTTCGGTGCCCTCCTGATATGGCAAACAAATTCTTATGTATGTATGGACCATGGAAGCAGTATAAATGAACATTACTTCGAGTGGATCAACATTGTCAAGACTCAGGAGTGTCTTTGCTTTGAGTGCCTGTCGACGTTACACGCTGTACATTATGCTAAAGAGAGGAGGTCAGGCGATTACACACAACTCCCTTTATTAGTACAGAAAATTCAAACAAACGAGCTAATGGCCTTTATTACAGAGTACTTGAAAAGAACAACGAAAACAGGTACAGAGCTAACCTTTCCATTAGAGTGTCATATGTGAATTCATCAACTAAAAATAATAATATGTGAATTCAATAAAGTAAACTCCATTGTTGTCAAGTATTGATTGTCTCTGCAATGTGACATGAAATTGGTCTGATATTGGCACCAATTATTGAACGAATACTGCAGCAGTTGCAAAATTCAGAGAGCAAGTGCACATGTGCCATTTGATACTCTCCTGATATGACGAACAAATTCTGCATTGTTGAGATGTAAACTTTTTCTTCTGAAAAACAAGAGTCTCTTGGAACAGTTGGAGGGCAAAAGCAATCTTCTAGGTGTAATCGTGTGCCTGATATTACTCATGAAAAAATTGTTATGGAGCTTACATCAGATGAAAGCATAGAAAGAGATCTAGTGGCAGATGTTTGCATTAATCAGATCCAACGCTTTTACATTACTAAAAATCCCTTGCATCTCCTAATAGTTCGAACGGTAGGAACTATTGTCAGTAGCGTCGCACCGACTGTGATGGCTAGTATTTTGAATGTATTGCTGGAAGTTTTGCCTTGAGAATTGCAGATAAATGACTGGCGATGGCCAAATGGAGGCAAAGTTGGCTGTTGGTGTCGCTGGCCAAGTTTTGACCGTTCAAGATGATCAGACTATCTTTTAACTGGGATGGTAGTTCGTTTAACTGTTGACGACAAGTTCTATTTAACTGTTGACGACAAGTTCTATTAACCCTGAAGTTCAGAGCTGCTACAAGTTAGACAACCAGAAACATGACTGTTTTGTGTCTACATTATCTTGACGTTGCAAGCTATGCTAAAAGTAGGCCTAGCCACAAGATTCCAACAGAGGAGGAAGAATTGCAATACCTGTGTATGTTGCCAAAGTTTCTCATTGTAGGCTGTAGCTGAGTTGATTTTGAATGAAGCTGTGTAGTTTGAAGTCAGATGATGCATCATGCATTGTAATTCCCTTACCTCAGTGGATCCATGTCTATGAATATGTTAATTAAATGCAGTAAACACCATTGCCGTCAAGTATTGATTTTCTCTGCAGTGTGACATGAAACTGGTGTGGCATATATACCAATTGTACTGAATGAAATTTGCAGCAGTTGCAAAATTCAGACAGCATATCTGTTCTTCTCCAGGAGATAGCATATACACCAATTGTACTGAATGAAACATGCTTTTTGATGCCTTCCTGACGCGACAAATAAATTCTGCATAGTTGAGGTGTAAAATTTTCTAGCGCCTTCCTGATGCGACAAATAAATTCTGCATTGTTGCGGTGTAAACTTTTCTAGACGGAGTACACATATCTGTTCTTCTCCAGGAAAATAGCAGTAATCTGGAGTAGTAGTTCAAGGCTTCAAGCACAGAAGTGATCATCACATCCAATGCTTTTACATAAAACATACTACAACAGACTGAAAACATAGAAAGAGATCTGGTGCTACTTCCATACATGAGGTCCATTGAACAATCCCTTGCATTCATTGATCAATTGTGATCATACTCCTACATACTTGCAGCCAAGACTACCACTGCGGACTCTGCTTCCTCTGCTTTGCTCAGCTAAGCGAGACTAGCACCAGGACCAACAAGGCTGCTCCCTCTGATGATTTCTTCCTCTGCTTCGATCACTTGAGCACTCATCCGTGGATTTGCATCGCTTGAGCATAGTCCCGTCGACGAGCCATCTCGATGAGGCGAGCTTGATAACGCCATGCTTGCTGTCGTGCTTGGAGCAGCTCCTCAGGGGACTTGGTCACGTCGGAGAAATGGATCCAAGGGTCGTTGAACTGCACGGTATCCGCCATCTGCTCCACCTTTCGCCGGGCCTCTGCTCTTCTGCGCTCGATGTCCTGCCGACGGCTGGCCTCTTCTTTGGAGGCAGAGCGATCCTTGTCGAGGAGAGCCATGGTGAGGCGAGCTTTCTCGATCAGTTCGCGCATGCTCATCTGCGGCTTCGGCTGCGTCGCGCTCGCCGGAGAATCGGCGACCTGGTTCTTGATCACGGAGGAGTGGAGCGGATCCTTGCCGCTGCTGGGAGACGGAAGCTTGCTGCCGTTCTTGATGTTGGCGGGGATCGCGACATGGAGCTCGCCCCCGGAGCAGGCACCGCGTACGCGCTTCGCCGGCCGCGGTTGCTCGCCGCGCACGGATCCGGGACGCTTTGGCCTCTTGGCAGCCGCGGGGTTCGCCATCAAGGCGGGGTTCACGCGCACGCGGGAGGAGCAGGAGTGCAGGTCGGCGCTGCGGCGCGGGAGCAGAGACGACGGGAGCACCGTGGTGCCGCCCATGGTCGCGGCCGCGGAATCGCGAGAGCAACGATCTCCGGCGTCGGGAGAGGGAGGAAGGGGAGGCGCGGGAGGGCGATGGGAGAGCAAGGTGAGATGGATCGGGAATTGGGGAAATTGGGGCGAGCAAGAAAGAAGAGACGCGGGAGAGAGAAAAGTGGCGGCAAGCAATTTGAATCCGAGTCGTGGTCGGCCCAGGCATCGCCAAAACGCGTTGGGATTTGAATCCGAATCGCGCTGGGATTTGAATCCATCTTTCCAACTACAAACATATACAGTACTACATGTTTTTTTGACCCCAATACCGAACTGATGTTCTTTCCTGGGAGCAAATTCAGAAATTCAGGTGATTTCTTTCCTGGGAGCAAATTCAGTAATTCAGGTGATTTCTTTCATGGGAACAAACTATCATTCCTTACTTTTTCTTTCTTCAGGTTGAAGGAGAAAGAAATCTACAAAATGCAAAGTTGACGGAGTTCACTAATTTGCTGAACAAGGCACGTGCAACACCAAGCTTTCCTACTACAGGCTCCTTCCCAGAAGTGAAAAATAACTCAACCTTTGGGAGTTCTCAAACTAATGGACCACCTGTGTTTAGTAGTTTCAATCAACTTGGAGCAGCAACAAATTTTGGATCTGGGCCAAGGTAATACTCTGATTGTGGTCTTGAATAAATTGTTGATTCGGTTACTCTGCTAGTAGTCGGATTGAACGAACTGCAAGTCGAAAATTGTTTTTTTTTTGGGGGAGCAAGTGGAGAAATGTTGTTGTGATTTAGATAAGTTACCAGCATTGCTAGGAGATACTGTATTGATTTCTCGAATAGCTCTAATAGACTATCTTCCTCTTCACATTAGGTATCAGAAAATGTTTCATTACTACATTCAGTGATTATTTTCCTAGGAGCACATTCAGTGATTTGTCTATGATGGATGTCTTTTCCTCGTATGTCAACGCATGACCTTGTAAGAAGGCCGCTGGAAACAATGTCATGGGTGGGTTATCGCATTGAATAGATTTTTTGTAGGCATTTTTTAGTCTTGGCAAGTTAATTTCATTGCAGTAACCATAAATTGGACAAATCAATAACTGTGGAGAATTAGTGTTATGCTCTATCCAGTTTATACAACTTATGTACATGATCCATGGCAGATGGTGCAAGGTATTTGTGGGATTGGACTATTTCAGTTTGGATTAATGATCCTCCACCTAGCACTGAGGTCTGGGGTGATCAAGTTTGTTCCTAGCTACACCTGAAAGTTAAGAGAATAAAAGGCAAGTGCATCCAAGTTACATTCAGATTTACACCAGTGGAGATATCGGGTTCCTGGTGACAAAGGAACGGTGTTGAAGTCATGGTTGGTTTTAGGATAACGGGCTCATTGCCGTTGTTCATAAACAAGTTTGATGCTCATTTGGTGTTTGTTTTTGCAGTACCGTTTACAGAAGAATAATTGTACTACCCCTGTTTCAAAATATATGTCGTTTTGGAACGGAGGTAGTATCTTTTAAAGCATGGTGGTTTTCTTCGTCAGTTGATATCTTTTAGACATTCTGATTTGTATGGGAAATTGTGGAGTTTTTTTGTTAATATATTGGTATGAATTTCAGTGGTCCCCATGTCCTCCCCCCGAGTCTGTCTCTAGCTCATGTTGGAGAGACGGGTTGTTTGTTCTCCTCTAGCAAGTTTGGAAGGCAAGGAACGACGTTGTCTTCAACCGCCGACGACGAGAGCACCGTGGTGCCGCCCATGGTCGCGGTCGTGGAATCGCGAGAGCAACGATCTCCGGCGTCGGGAGAGGGAGGAAGGGGAGGCGCGGGAGGGCGATGGGAGAGCGAGGTGAGATGGATCGGGAATTGGGGAAATCAGGGCGAGCAAGAAAGAAGAGATGCGGGAGCGAGAAAAGTGGCGGCAAGTAATTTGAATCCGAGTCGTAGTCGGCCCAGGCATCGCCAAAACGCGTTGGGATTTGAATCCGAATCGCGCTGGGATTTGAACATTTACAGCGTGATGACGTTCAGCAGGGGCAGTAGCCAGATCGAACGAACTGCAAGTGGAAAAATGTTGTTGTGATCGAACGAACGTTAGCTAGGCATTGTTCATTGCAGTGACCATAAATTGGACAGGTCAATATCTGTGGAGAATTGGCGCAAAGTCTTTTCTACCGGAGCAGGGAGCTACCGGTGTCCTCATCATCAAATGATGTACTGACATGCGTAAAGTTGTGGGACCAAATGCATGTATATATGAAAGTATTTGGTGGAGAGCACCTCTTGTATTTCTAATTTAGTCAAACCCATGCATGCATCATCTCTTTTCAGTATACCCATGCATTTTCTCTTTGTCTAAAATTTTAGATGCCCAATATCTTCAACAGTAATTATCTATCACCGAAATTTTTTATATATTCAAATTCCTGAACACATAATCTTTAGATCAAGACCAATCTTGAATATATTTAAACTAATTTAATTTTTGCTATTTCAATCATAAGAAATTTTCAATTTCACTCATTTCAAAATTACTTATTCGACATATAATTGTATTCAGTATTGAAAATTGAAATGATTGAAACCGTTTTCTGGAGAAAAACAATCATGCATATGAAACATATTTCACCGTCAACTTGTTATTTCATATATGCGACACTACTGGAATATACTTTTGGAAATGGGTGAAATCAGGATCCTGAAATAAGTGAAATACGTTTTTTTTAATTTAGTGATACCAACGTTTTGAAATAAGTGAAATTGTATTTTTATAAATGAGCGAAATCTGTTTTATGAAGCAAGTGAAATTGTTTTTTCAATTGGGAACATTTTAAATTGTGTGAAATATGTTTTCTAAATAATTGAAATCAGTTCTTTGCATCGAGTGAAATCAAATTTGAAATATGTTTTCTCAACTGAGTAAAATTAGTTTCTTCATACGAGTGAAATATGTTTCTTCAGATGAGTGAAATTTGTTTTTGAGCATGAAGAAATGAGTTTTTTTTTAATGGTTGAAATCAGTTTTCAGAAATAAGTGAAAAATGTTTTTTTTTAATTCAGTGAAACCAATGTTTTGAAATAAGTGGAAGTGTATTTTTACAAATGAGCGAAATCTTTTTTTTGAAGCGAGTGAAATTTGTTTTCCAAAACTAGTGAAATGAGTGAAATTTATCTTTTGAAATGAGTGAAATCAGTTTCCTGAAACGAGTGAAACATAGTATTACAATTGAGTGAGTGTAACGTGTTTCTCTAAATTGAGTGAAACTGATGTTTTGTGAAATACAACTAGAACTGAAATCTGAAAACTATAAAATAAAAATAAAATATCATTTCACAGCGAAACAATTTTGTGTTTTATGAAAGTTATTTCAAAGATAACTGGAATATATAAAATGAAATGTAGTTTAAATATATGCAAGATTGATCTCGTTTTGAAAATCTTGTCATCACGATTCCATATATATAAAAAGTTTCAAAAATGGACATTTCGTTTAACAGATATTAATCATTCAAAATATGAGGACGAAATTAAATACATGGCAATTATATGGAGAGAGAGAACGCATGCAGTGTATGTGGTGTGAGAATGCATGCATGCACTGTGTCCTCTGCACCTGCACCCCGTCCCTCTCTCCTATGTAAAAGCTGACAGTGTCTGACACAAATACTAGTATAGCTGTGTTTAATCTGCTGTATTTGCATATGAAAAGTAAGTGTATAAAACCTGCACGCATCTTGACGAAAGTGACGAACGGTGAATTGCATACCGGTACATCCCCGCACCGGTAAAAAAACTTTTTCGCGAGAATTGGTGTTTATACTTTATCCAATTTATTTGTACCACTTATTATGTACATGATCCATAGCAGATGGTGCAAGGTATTTGTAGGATTGGACTATTTCAGTTTGGATTAATGATTCTCCCCCTAGCACTGAGGTCTGAGGTGATGAATTTTGCTCCTAGCTACACCTGAAAGTTAAGAGAATAAAAGAGAAGTTAATCTTGGTATGAAATGAATTTGCTGAAAGTTTGATGCTCATTTTCTGTTTGTTTTTGTAGTACTGTTTACATATAACCGAAGCTGCAGAACAAGTAAAGAACAGGTGATCCCTGTTTCGTGTTTACCACACATAACACATTTTTCATCTCCCACCCAGCCTCTTTTAATCAAAGAGTCCTTGGTAAGGATACTCTTTTTATTCACTAGCCACAGAAACATTTTAATTTTTTCGGGGACCTTAACTTTCCACAAGTATTTTTGAGGATAACTACAGTTCTCCGCTATCATTTTCCTATATAGTGACTTGACAGAGAATTTTCCATCTGCACTTAATGTCCATATCACTCTATCCCTACCTCCCATCATCTCCACATCAGAGCATCTGTTCGTCAAGTTATTCCAAAGTTCCAGAGTGTCTCCAAGTAAGGTTCTTCTAAATTGTAAAACCACCCCATCCCATCCGAATGGCTTCTCCCACCTTAATATTGTGGTTACAGCTGAGATTATAAAGTCTGGGCTAGGCATCTTTTAAAGGCTTGTCATCTACCCAGATATCTTTCCAAAATCTGGTACCCTTTCCGTTGCCCAGTTTTTTCTTGGCATATTTATAGAAGAGGTCTTTTACCCCCAACACGCTCGACCAAAACTGTGAATCACCAGGCTTCTTTTTAATCCTGGAAATGGAAATGCATTCATCAGGAATGTATTTGTTTTTATCTGTAGTTTTTGTAATCAATATGCATGCAACCTACTAATTTATATTCAAGGAACTTGAAACTTCTGTTTACACTTAATTATCATCATCCTGCTGCATTCTTTGGGGCATGAATTTTTCTTCAACTAATCTAAGAATGAATGTCAGGTCGTCCGCACGAATTTGTGTTCACTGTATGTATTCAAGCTGCATAAAGTTTGAGGGTGCAGATTTGTATACCTTAATCCGGTGTTAACATGCTTTTTGGCGCCTTATTGATGCGACAAATAAGTTCTGCATTGTTGTGGTGTAAAGTTTTCTAGACCAAGCTTTTACATAGTAAAACAAATCCCTTGCATAAATTGATCAATTGTGATCATAATGCACAGTAACTACTGAAAAACATGCAGGCTCTGCTTTTCTCTGCTAAGTAAGAATACCACTGCAGTTTGCAGACTCTGCTTCCTCTGCTTTACTCAGCTATGTTCGTGGAATTACATGACTTGGGCAACAAGACTCTTCTGATTCGATCACTGGTGACATCCGTTGATTTGCATTACTCGAGCCATCTTCGATCACTGCTGATGCATGTCCCGTCGACGAGCCATCTCGATGAGCTGGGCTTGATAACGCCATGCTTCTTGTCTTGCTTGGAGCAGCTCCTCAGGGGACTTGGTCACGTCGGAGGGATCGACCCAGGGGTCGTTGAACTGCGCCCTGTCCGCCATCTGCTCCACCTTTCGCCGGGCCTCCGCTCTGCTTCGCTCGATGTCACGCCGACGGCTGGCCTCTTCTTCGGCGGCAGGGTGAGCCCAATCCATGGCGAGGCGGGCATTCTCGATCAGTTGGCGCATGCTGATAGGCGGCTTCGATTACCTGGTTCTTGGTTGAAATATCTGTAATCCTGTACGTGTAGGGCTTGTAGTTATATTGGAGTTGTTGTAATTCATGCGTTTGGTTTAAACTTGACATGACTCTTATCTGTATAGTTTTCTTAGGGTTTCTTATGAGTCAAGTTGAAGTTAAACCCAATGTGTCTCCTGTATTTCTCTTCGCCCTTATAAGCACGATACGAGTCCCTGCTAAGAAATATAGCAAACTCTTTGCCATCTACTCTTTTTTTGGAGAAAAATATGGCCCTAGGGCCGCATTTCATTGATTAATCAGATGGAGAGAAAGCAGTTACAGAGTTATAGAACAATGGAAGGCCATCTATGGCGATACTACAAGCGTCGCTATTTCAGATGGAGCAGTCACCTACAGTTTTAGCACAAATACATGGGACGGTGTTCAGGGTGGCTCAAAGAGTCTGCCCAACTGATGAATCCCGTCCGCAGACCAACATCTGGCCTCGTCCATGATGCGGCCGACGACTTGCCTGGGCGTGCAGTGGGTGGGTTGAAGATGCGGGCATTGCGTTCCTTCCAAAGCATCATTGCAACGAGACATATAGCCGACTTCCAAGTGTTCCTATGCGCCGGACCCGGCAGTGCACGGAGCTGGCTCGCCCAAGAGGATCGGAGAGACCAGTCATTATTGGCCGCTGTGGTCGCCACCGCCCACCGGAAGGACGGAGAAAGGGGGTCCCAGCTTGATAACCATGGAGCTCCATACCTCGGCTGAGAATGGGAAAACCGCCAGCAGGTAGGCAGCTGTCTCCGGCGCCGTCGAGCACAGTGGGCAGCTTGGGTTGTGCGGGATACCCCGGATAGTGAGATTATCAGCCGTCATGCACCGACCCGGGTAGCAAGCCAGAGGAAAGTTTTGGCACGTGGTGCCGCCTTGGCAGACCAGATGAATTCCTTATTTTTCGTGTACAGAGCTTCCTCAAATTGGCAACGGTAGGCAGACCTGGCGGTGTAAGTACCGTCTACCGTCCACTTCCAGCGAACCGAGTCACTCGCCTCGTCGATGAAGTTGATGCCGGAGGCCATCTCGGTGAGGCTGCAAAGCTGTTGCAGCATGATGGCAGAGGGGTTGGCCCTCAAGAGTCGCATCCATCTTTTTCCGGTTAGTGCGGCGCGCAAACAAATCCAACGCTTTGTGCAACGGTGGATCAGCTCCGGCCATCGGTCGACGGGGCAGAGCCCCTTGGCCCAATGTGAGTCCCAGAAAGAGGTGAGTCTGCTGTCTCCGATTATGATGGTTCTTGATGATCTGAATAACTCCTCGACCGACCTATCTCGCAGAAGAGGTATGCCCTGCCATGGCTTGGTTTGGTCCGTCCATTGCAACCATTGCCAACAGCATCTGAGCGCTCTGCCTTGACGTGCTATATCCATGATGCCAAGGCCACCGAACTCCTTGGGGCGACAAACAGATGGCCAGTTCACCAAGCACTTCCCGGCCGCTGCGTTTTGATCCTGTGCCCACAGGAACCCAAGGAGCAGCTTGTTTATTCTTTTGATCAGCTGGACGGGGGGGGGGGGGGGGGGG
>LR738715.1:776448634-776510810 GCA_902687465.1 Secale cereale | reverse complement strand
TCCAGCGCCATTAGTTGAAACACCACCATGGAGGAAAGCATCGACCGGACTAGCTCAATCCGGCCCGGCAGGGCAATATGCTTTGCTTTCCATCCCCTAGTGCGCTTAGCAATGTTGTCAATTATGGGTTGTTGATCCACCCGGCGCAGACGGTTGTCGGACAGGGGCATTCCCAAGTAGGTGATCGGGAAATGCGCCATAGGGCAGCCAGAGTCGTGGGTGATGTTGTTGATGATTGAGTCCTCGGTGGCGCCAATGGCGATGACCACACTCTTATTCCAATTGGCATGTAGCCCGTGGCATCTCCAAACAGCCCGAGCAGCTCCTGATTCCTTTGAATTCTGTGTCATTGGCATTGAGAGAGAAGAGGACACCTTCGGCATATAGGGATGCCCGTGAGGGTGACCTTGTTTTTCCCAACGGAGCGAGGACCCCATTGTCTACAGCAAAGCTCACCATGGCTGAGAGCATGTCCATTGCGATGACAAATAGGAGAGTGGAAAGGGTGTCTCCCCGTTGGATCCCTTTCGAGTTGCGGATGATATCAGTGAGATCCCCATCTACCAGCACTCTCATGGATGAGGTCGCAAGCAGCCCAACAATCCATCCCACCCACCGGTCGCTGAATCCTCTTCTTCTTAACAATTGTAGCAGGAAATCCCAAGAAAGGTTGTCAAAGGCTTTAGTTATATCCACCTTCAGGAGCATCGCCGGCCATTTTGCCGCTTTCAAGGTTCTGATGAGCCCGCGTACCAACACGAAATTGTCCATGATGGATTTTTTCTCGATGAATGCACTTTGACAGGGGGAAACCAACCAATGCATCTTTGGTTGTAATCTGCGTGCTAGCATCTTGGTGAAGATTTTGGCAATTGTGTGTGATGACCCACAAGTATAGGGGATCAATTGTAGCTCTTTTCGATAAGTAAGAGTGTCGAACCCAACGAGGAGCAGAAGGAAATGACAAGTAGTTTTCAGCAAGGTAATGCCTGCAAGTTCTGAAATTGTAAGTAGCGGAGTAGTTTGGTAGCAAGATAATTTGCAACGAGCAAGTAATGATAATAGTAACAAAAGTGTAGCAAAGTAGCCCAATCCTTTTGAGGAAAAGGACATGCCAAAACGGTCTCTTATAGTAGTAAGCAAAGCGTTCTTGAGGGTACACGGGAATTTCCTCTAGTCACTTTCACCATGTTGATTTGATTTGTGTTCGCTACTTTGATAATTTGATATGTGGGTGGACCGGTGCTTAGGTGCTGTTCTTAATTGAACAAACGTCCTACTTATGTTTAACCCCCTCACAAGTATCCGCAACTACGAGAAAAGTATTAAGAATAAATTCTAACCGTAGCATTAAACTTTTGGATCCAATCGGTCCCTTACGGAATAGCGCATAAACTAGGGATTGAGCTTCTGTCACTCTCGCAACCCATCATCTAATAACTACTCCACAATGCATTCCCTTAGGCCCAAATATGGTGAAGTGTCATGTAGTCGACGTTCACATGACACCACTAAGGGAATCACAACATACATACTATCAAAATATCGAACACGTATCAAGTTCACATGATTAATTGCAACATGATTTCTCCCGTGACCTCAAGAACAAAAGTAACTACTCACAAATGATAACCATGCTCAAGATCAGAGGGGTACTAAATAGCATATTGGATCTGAACATATAATCTTCCACCAAATAAACCATATAGTAATCAACTACAAGATGTAATCAACACTACTAGTCACCCACAAGCACCACTCTATAGTTTTGGTACAAAGATTGAACACAAGAGATGAACTAGGGTTTGTGAGGAGATGGTGCTGTTGAAAATGTTGATGGAGATTGCCCTCCCCAAGACGGGAGAGTTGTTGGTGATGATGATGACGATGATTTCCCCCTCCGGGAGGGAAGTTCCCCAGGTGGAATCGCTCCGCCGGAGGGCAAAAGTGCTCCTGCCCAATTTCCACCTCGAGACGGCGGCACTCCGTCCCAAAAGTCCTCTCCTTATTTTTTTTGCTAGGTCAAAATGACTTATATACCAAAAGATGGGCACCGGAGGTGGGCCTGGGTGAGCACAACCCACTAGGGCGCGCCTGGGCTCCCTGGCACGCCCAGGTGGGTTGTGCCCACCTGGTGGGCCCCTCTAGTACTTATTGGCTCCAATATTCCTCAAATATTCCATAAAAAATCTTCGTAAATTTTTAGCTTGTTTGGAGTTGTGCAGAAAAGGTGGTCTGACGTAGCTTTTCCAGGTCCAGATTTCCAGCTACCGGAATTCTCCCTCTTTGTGTGTACCTTGCATATTATGAGAGAAAAGGCATTAGAATTACTCCAAAAGGCATTAATATGCATAAAAACATCATAAATAACAGTAGGAAACCATGATGCAAAATGGACGTATAAACTCCCCCAAGCTTAGACCTCGCTTGTCCTCAAGCGAAAACCGAAATCGAAAAACATGTCCACATGCTTAGAGAGAGAGAGAGAGAGGTGTCGATAAAAACAAAATACGGACATAGAAGCATCATGTTGATTATTATAACAGCAACAAGCTTAAACATAATACTTTTATCATAGAACTTTTATCATAAACTTCTCATTATTAAGTGACAATTCATCACACAATTGAAGTATAAAGCATAAACTCTATTAGAAACCAACAAACCATGTTCTTAGTCAGCTTTGCAACTACAATTCATCATCTTTTTAGGAAGGATCACGTAATGGAGCCTTTAGGTAAGTCCACATACTGAACCATCATATAGTCTTCTATGATTGCTGCTACCTCTTGAGCTTGCGTTGTTTTTTCCCTTGAAGAGGAAAGGGTGATGCAACAAATTAGAGTAAGTATTTCCCTCAGTTTGAGAACCAAGGTATCAATCCAGTAGGAGATTACGCACAAATCGCCAAATACCTGCACAAACAATCAAACAACTTGCACCCAACGCTATAAAGGGGTTGTGAATCCCTTCATGATTATTTGCAAAAGTGAGATCCGATAGAGATAGATGAACTAGTAAAGTAAATATTTTGGGGTTTTTGGTTTATAGATTGAAAAGTAAAGGATTGCAAAATAGTATATCAGAAACTTATAAGATGGAAAATAGACCCGGGGGCCATAGATTTCACTAGAAGCTTCTCTCATGATAGCAAATATTACGGTGGGTGAACAAATTACTGTCAAGCAATTGATAGAAGAGCGAATAATTATGACGACATCTATGGCAATGATCATGAATATAGGCATCACGTTTGTGACAAGTAGACCGAAACGATTCTGCATCTACTACTATTACTCCACACATCGACCGAAACGATTTTTCATCTAGAGTATTAAGTTCATAAGAACAGAGTAACGCTTTAAGCAAGATGACATGATGTAGCGGAATTAACTCAAGCAATATGATGAAAATCCCATCTTGTTATCATCGATGGAAACAATACAATACGTGTCATGTCCCTTTCTGTCACTGGGATTGAGTACCGCAAGATTGAACCCAAAGCAAAACACTTCTCCATTGTAAGAAAAACCAATCTAGTTGGCCAAACCAAGCCGATAGTTCGAAGAGAATTAGTAAGATTTTAAATAATGCAAATAATAATTCAGAAGAAACTCAAATATTATTTATAGATAATCTGATCATGAACCCACAATTCATCGGATCTTGACAAATACACCGCAAAAGAAGATTACATCAGATAGATCTCCAAGAACAACGAGGAGTACATGGTATTGTCGATCAAAGAGAGAGAGGAAGCCATCTACCTACTAGCTATGGACCCGTATGTCTGTGGTAAACTACTCACACTTCATCGGAAGGGCAATAAGGCTGATGTAGATGCCCTCCATGGTTGATTCCCTCTCCGGCAGAGTACCAGATAAGGCCTCCAAATGGGATCTCGCGAGAACAGAAGGTTATGACGGCAGAAAAATGGTTTTGATGGATGTTCTGATGTTTTTGGAATATATGAGAATATATAGGCGAAAGAAATAGGTCGGTGGACGCTCGAGGGCCCCACAAGGGTGGGGGCGTGCCCTCCGTCCTTGTGGCTGCCTCGTAGCTCCCCTGACATGTACTCCAAGGCCTTGTGGTGTCTTATGGTCCAAGAAAAATCCTCGTAAAGTTTCGTTCCATTTGGACTCCGCTTGATATTCCTTTTCTGCGAGACTCAAAAACAAGAAAAAAACAGAAACTGACACTGGGCTCTGGGTTAATAGGTTAGTCCCAAAAATTATATAAAATAGCATATAAATGCATATAAAACATCCAAGATGGATAATATAATAGCATGGAACAATAAAAAATTATAGATACATTGGAGACGTATCAAGCATCCCCAAGCTTTATTTCTGCTCGTCCTCGAGTAGGTAAATGATAAAAACAGAATGTTTGATGTGGAATGCTACCCAACATATTTATCAACGCAATTCTTCTTTAAAGTGGTATGAAAGTTCAGACCCATAAGTTTCAAGCAAAAGTTTATGTTGACATGAGAACAATAATATTTCAAGAATACTAGATAGTAAATCATCAAGCTTCAAAAATAACATGGCTAAAGAAAGTTATCCCTACAAAATCATATAGTCTTATTATGCTCCCTCTTCTCAACACAAGGTGATCATGCCCACCCTGGTGTCAACCAAGCAATTGGTTCATACTTTTTAACGCGCTTCATCCTTTTCAATATTTCACGCAATATATGAGCCTGAGCCATGGAGATATAGCACTATGGGTGGAATAGAAGGTGGTAATAGACAAAAGTGGGGAGAAAGTCTCACATCAACTCGGCAAATCAATGGACTACGGAGATGTCCATCAATTGATATTAATGGGAGCGAGTAGGGATTGCCATGTAACAGATGCACTAGAGCTATAAGTGTATGAAAGCTCAAAAAGAAAACTAGTGGTCGTGCATCAACTTGCTTGCTAATGAAGACCTAGGGCATTTTAGGAAGCCCATCACTGGAATATACAAGCCAAGTTCTATAAAGTAAATTCCACTAGTATATGAAAGTGACAACATAGGAGACTCTCATCATGAAGAACATGGTGCTACTCTGAAGCAGAAGTGTGGAAAAAGATAGTAACATTGTCCCTTCTCTCTTTTTCTCTTTTTTTTATTTGGTGGGCTTCTTTGGCCTCTTTTGTTTATTTGGGCTTCATTGGCCTCTTTTATTTTTGATAACCTCACATGGGACAATGTTCTAATAATGATGATTATCACACTTTTATTTACTTACAACTCGATGCTAGAACAAAGATATGACTCTATATGAATGCCTCCGGCGGTGTACCGGGATGTGCAATGACCAAGAGTGACATGTATAAAAATATGAACGATGGCTTTGCCACAAATACTATGTCAACTACATGAGCATGCAAAGAAATATGACAATGATGAAGCGTGTCATAATAAACGGAACAATGGAGTTACATGGCAATATATCTCAGAATGGATATGGAAATGCCATAATAGGTAGGTATGGTGGCTTTTTTGAGGAAGGTATAAGGAGGGTTTTATGCACCGGCGAAAGTTGTGCGGCACTAGAATGTCTAGCAAGGTGGAAGGGTGAGAGTGCGTATAATCCATGGACTCAACATTAGTCATAAATAACTCACATACTTATTGCAAAAGATTTATTAGCCCTCGAAGCAAAGTACTACTACGCATGCCCCTAGGGGGGAGGTTGGTAGGAGTTAACCATCACGCGCCCGCGACCTTCACACAAAGGTGAACAATCAAGACACAAGCATTTTGTTTCGGTTGCACTTTTTGTAGACCATACGTGCATGCTACGGGAATCACGAACCTTAACACAATTATTTTCTCTACCCTACTATTTACTACTGGCATGATTCTAATATTACCATCCTCATATCTCAAAACGATCACAATTGTCATATGGAAGTTTTTATTATACCTACTTTGGATGCCTATCATAATCCAAGCTAATTACCATGTTGTTTTATAGACTCTCAAAATAATATAAGTCAAGTAAGAGAGTTCAACAATTTCTACAAAATAAAACCACCGCTGTGCTCTAAAAGGATATAAGTGAAGCATTAGAGCAAAATTGCCTAGCTCAAAAGATATAAGTGAAGCACATAGAGTATTCTAACAAAGCACGATTGAAGTGTGTCCCTCTCAAAAGGTGTGTATAGCAAGGATGACAGTGACAAACTAAAAATCAAAGACACATATCATACAATACGCTCCAAGCAAAACACATATCATGTAGTGAATAAAAATATAGCCTCAAGTAAAGTTACCGATGGATTAAAACGAAAGAGGGGATGCCTTCCCGGGGCATCCCCAAGCTTAGGCTCTTGGCCATCCTTGAATTTTACCTTGGGGTGCCTTGGGCATCCCCAAGCTTAGGATTTTTCCACTCCTTATTCCATAGTCCATCAAATCCTTACCCAAAACTTGAAAACTTCACAACACAAAACTCAACAGAAATCTCGTGAGCTCCGTTAGTAAAACAAAGCAAATAACCACTCAAGGTACTGTTGTGATCTTATTCTAATTTTATATTGGTGTAATATCTACTATATTCCCACTTCTCCATGGTTCATACCCCCCGATACTAGCCATAGATGCATCAAAATAAGCAAACAACACATAGAAAACAGAATCTGTCAAAAATAGAACAATCTATAACAATCTGAAAACTTCACATACTTCTGTAACTCTAAAAATTCTGAAAAATTGGAAGAAGTGGGGAATTTATATATAATTTTTTTTGTAAAAATGTCAGAAGGTTTTCATGTTCCAGCGAATTATTGAATTGTCTGCACCGGGCGCAAAAGTTTCGGTTTTTATAGCAAAATAAAATCAACGATCACCGTAAGCCATCCCAAAGGTCTTACTTGGCTCAAACACTAATTAAAACACCAAAACACAATTACTACAGAATTAATAATGCGTGTTCTAACAAAATCATAAAATAAAAATATTGGGTTGTCTCCCAACAAGCACTTTTCTGTAAAGCCATTTAGCTAGGCGTGGGTAATTTTAATGATGCTCACATGAAAGATAAGAATTGAAGCATAAAGAGAGCATCATAAAATACGTGACAAACCAATCTAAGTCTAACATACTTCTTATGCATAGGCATTTTGTAAGCAAACAAATCAAGGAAAACAAAAATTAGCATATGCAAGGAAGAAGAAAGAGATGATAGCAATCTCAACATGAAGAGAGGTAATTTAGTAACATGAAAATTTCTACAACCACATTTTCATCTCTCATAATAATTACATGTAGGATCATAAGCAAATTCAACAATATAGCTATTACATAACATATTCTCAACACGATCCACATGCATGCGAAGTTGACACTCTTCCAAAATGGTGGGATTAACATTAACTAAAGTCATGACCTCTCCAAACCCACTTTTATCAAAAACTTCATAAGATTGAACATTCTCCAAATATGTGGGATCTAAAGTTGACATTCTTTCAAACCCACTTTCAATATTATTGCAAACATTATTATCAATCTCATATTCATCATGGGGCTTAAATAAATTTTCTAGATCGTAAGAAGCATTACCCCAATCATGATCATTGCAACAAATAGTGTGCATAGCAAAATAAGTATCCCCAAGCTTAGGGTTTTGCATATCATTAGCACAATTGACATAAATAGAATTTATAATAACATAATTTCAATTATGCTTTTCATTCAAGGAGCTATCGTGAATCACTTCATAAATTTCATCACAACTTTCAGATTCATAAATTTCAAGCAAAACTTCATAGAAATAATTAGTGCACTCAACTGACTAGCAATTGGTTCATGATAATTGGATCTCTTAAAAAGATTAGCAAGTGGATAAGGATCAATAAACATTGTTTCTGATTTTCAATAAACACTCAATTATACCAAGCAAACGAGCAAACAAACCAAGAAAGACATAAGGGCAAACAAACAGACGAACGGAAGAAGGGCGAAGAAAAGGCAAATCTTTTCAAAAATAGTTTTAGAAGTGGAGGAGAGGAAAACGAGAGGCGAATGGCAAATAATGTAAATGCAAGAGATGAGAGTTTTATAAAGGGTACTTGGTATGTCTTGACTTGATGTAGATATCAACAACACCAGAGATTGGCGAGTTGACAGAAGACAAATCTTGACTCTTGACTTGGCGTAGATCTCCCCGGCAACGGCGCCAGAAATTCTTCCTGCTACCTCTTGAGCTTGCGTTGGTTTTTTCCTTGAAGAGGAAAGGGTGATGCAGCAAAATAGAGTAAGTATTTCCCTCAGTTTGAGAACCAAGGTATCAATCAAGTAGGAGATTACGCACAAATTGCCAAATACCTGCACAAACAATCAAACAACTTGCACCCAACGCTATAAAGGGGTTGTCAATCCCTTCACGGTTATTTGCAAAAGTGAGATCTAATAGAGACAGATGAGCTAGTAAAGTAAATATTTTTGGGATTTTGGTTTATATATTGAAAAGTAAAATATTGCAAAATTGTAGATCGGAAACTTATAAGATGGAAAATAGACCCGAGGGCCATATATTTTACTAGAAGCTTCTCTCATGATAGCAAATATTATAGTGGGTTAACAAATTACTATCAAGCAATTTATAGAAGAACGAATAATTATGACGACATCTATGGCAATGATCATGAATATAGGCATCACATATGTGACAAGTAGACCAAAACGATTCTGCATATACTACTATTACTCCACACATCGACCGAAATGATTCTGCATCTAGAGTATTAAGTTCATAAGAACAGAGTAACACATTAAGCAAGATGACATGATGTAGCAGAATTAACTCACGCAATATGATGAAAATGCCATCTTGCTATCCTCGATGGCAACAATAAAATATGTGTCATGTCCCTTTCTGTCACTAGGATTGAGCACCGCAAGATTGAACCCAAAGCAAAGCACGTCTCCCATTGCAAGAAAAACCAATCTAGTTGGCCAAACCAAATCGATAGTTCGAAGAGAATTACTAAGATATTAAATCATGTATATAAGAATTCAGAAGAAACTCAAATATTATTCATAGATAATCTGATCATAAACCCACAATTCATCGGATCTTGACAAACACACCGCAAAAGAAGATTACATCAGATAGATCTCCAAGAACAACGAGGAGAACATGGTATTGTGGATCAAAGAGAGAGAAGAAGCCATCTAGCTACTAACTATGGACCCGTAGGTCTGTGGTAAAATACTCACACTTCATTGGAAGGGCAATAAGGTTGATGTAGATGCCCTCTGTGGTTGATTCCCCCTCCGTCAGAGTACCGGGTAAGGCCTCCAGATGGGATCTCGCGAGAACAGAAGGTTACGGCGGCAGAAAAGTGGTTTTGATGGATGTTCTGATGTTTCTGGAATATATGAGAATATATAGGCGAAAGAAATAGGTCGGTGGATGCTCGAGGGGCCCACAAGGGTGGGGGGCGCGCCCTACCCCCAGGGTGCGCCCTCCGTCCATGTGGCTGCCTTGCAGCTCCGTGACATGTACTCCAAGTTCTTCTGTTGTCTTTTGGTCCAAGAAAAATCCTCATAAAGTTTCATTCCGTTTGGACACCGTTTGATATTACTTTTCCGTGAAACTCAAAAACAAGGAAAAAACACAAACTGGCACTGGGCTCTGGGTTAATAGGTTAGTCCCAAAAATCATATAAAATAGCATATAAATGCATATAAAACATCCAAGATGGATAATATAATAGCATAGAAAAATAAAAAATTATAGATACGTTGGAGACGTATCAATTGCTAACACTCACCACATACACATGAGCAAAACATTTCAACCGGACACGTAGAAAGATAGGGGCTTATAGTTTCGCCTCCCAATGCATTCACCTCAAGGGTGGTGTCAACAATAATAACTCATGCCATCCATATTCAACTGGACATATGTGCCTAGATCTTTCCTCACCACATGATGCTTGCCAAAGGAGAAAATAAAAAAGGAGTAGAGAGAAGAAACTTTGACTCTTGCAAAAAAGTAAAAGATAGGCCCTTCGCAGAGGGAAGCAGAGATTGCCATGCGCTTATTTGTTTGTATGCTCAACCCCTTAGTGCAAGAAAATGTTATGTTGCCCCTTGTGATAGCGACCTTTATTATGCAGTTTGTCGCTTTTATTCTTCACCATCACAAGTTTGTACAACACTCAATTTTCTCTTATACTAAATGATCTCACAATTTTGGAAGCAATTTTTATTGCCTTATTGCACCGATGACAACTTACTTGAGGGATATTGCTCAATCCCTAGGTAGGTATGGTGGAATCTCGAAAATAAGATTTGGGTTTAAGGGTTTTTGATGCACAAGTAGTATCTCTACTTAGTGTGGAATTTTTGGCTAGCAAAGATAGGAGGCAAGCACCACATGTTGATGGATCTATGACAATATAACTTCTATGTGAATATGAAAAAACATAAATCAATACATTATCTTCCCTGTCCAACGTCAACAATTTTGGCATATAATATTTTGATGGGGGCTCACAATCACAAAATATTTCTAGGATAGTATATTTATATGTGAATCTTCTCTTCCCTTATTTTTTTTCATGAGTTGCATCATTGACCAATGCTATGTTTGTCAATTTCTAATAAAATTTCCTACTTATACTTTTCCTTATGTGGTATCATCACTTACCATAAGATTAGCCTATGATCCTTTTAATTTATTTCCTTCGTTTTTATTGCAACATGAAAGTAAAGAAAGCAAAACTCAGACTAAACTTTATTATATATCTCACACATGATTACAAGGATAGATCACTAAGCAAACTATCGAAAAGAAAGGATCGAACTAAACTTTTATTCATCTTAAAGCAAAAGATAACTATGGATCGAACTAGAATAAGTAAAGGCAAAACATAGTGGGGATGATACGATACCGGGGCACCTCCCCCAAGCTTAGCGGAGGCCAATGGGAGTGCCCATACCCGAAACTCAATTTCCTTTTAGCGATGAAGAAGAGGGTAGTGGTGATGAAGAAGATGTGATCTTGTCCTCGGGTTTCCATGACAGAGGTCCACCATCGTAAGAGGAAAAATGAGTCTCACGGGTCCTCCAACTGGCAGCCAAACTCATACCTTTAAACCTCGCCTCATAGTCAAAGACTTGGTTTTGAAGATCATAGATCTGGCTTTGGAGTTGATTTGCTCGTTGAGGGTGAAGACTGTGTCCTTCATGGACTTGCCATCCACCTTGAGTTCACGGGTAAGGTCCGTAATCATGAGGTGATTGGCATTGAGTCCACGCTCCACCATCCCCTTGCACTGGAAGACTTCCTTCTCCATAGCTTCAAGCATGGCCTCCACAGTTCCCGTCCCCTTGGGTCCTTGCACATCGTGGATGTGCAACACTCCCTCATGCATCTGGATTGCCTGAGGGTGCTGCACCACCTCCCGCAAATATGGGTTGATGATGTTCTTGAAGAACTTATCCTTGGAGGAGCTTGAAGCGGCCATGGTAGCTGGGATCTGACAAAAAACAGCAAGGAAAAGAAATCAGAAGATTTCTCCGTGATACGGTGGTCAATAGGTTCGGTGGGTATATAAAGATTTTTTATCTTGGGAAACAAGCAAACTGTAGAAAAACGAAGTCCGGAGGTGCCCCAGGTGGGCATAACCCAACTGGGCGTGCCTGGCTTGCTAGGCGCGCCCTGGTGTCTTGTGCCCACCAGGGTACGCTTCCTGGTTGTTTCTTATTTTCCTAATTTTCTAAAAATTCCAAAACTGAGAAAAAATATTTTTGCGGATTTTTCGAAGTCCGTTTACTTACCGTATCACGTACCTCCTTAGTTTCACGATTCTGGAGTGTTCCAGAAGGACTCTTTTATGTGTTCTTCCGGTGTTAATGTTTGGATAATGTTACTTTCAACATTAATGGGCGTACCTGAGATATAATGTTTTATTCGTTGCCCATTGACAACCTTCGGCATTATTTATTTTGATAGCTCTAGACCGATAAACTTCCTCGATAACATAGGGTCCTTCCCATTTGGAGAGGAGTTCTGTTGCAAAGAACCTGAAATGAGAGTTGTACAAAAGAACATATTCTCCGACTTAGAACTCACGCTTTTGGATTCTTTTATCATGCCATCTTTTAACTTGATAATTTGGCATTTTCATAAGCTTGGGTTCTCCATTTATCTAGTGAGCTAATATCAAATAACCTCTTTTCACTGGCAAGTTTGAAATCATAATTGAGTTCTTTGACTACCCAGTATGCTTTATGTTCTAACTCAAGAGGCAAATGACAAGCTTTCCCATAAACCATTTTATAAGGAGACATACCCATAGGATTTTTATATGCTGTTCTATAAGCCCAAAGTGCATGATCTAATTTCTTAGACAAATTCTTCCGGGACCTATTGACAATCTTTTGTAAAAATAATTTTATTTCTCTATTGATAAGTTCAACTTGACCACTAGATTGAGGATGATAAGGTGATGCAATTCTATGGTTACCATCATACTTGGCAAGCATTTTACGAAAAGCACCATGAATAAAGTGTGAACCACCATCAGTCATTAAATATCTAGGGACTCCCAACCTTGGAAAAATAACTTACTTAATCATTTTAATAGAGGTGTTGTGATCAGCACTACTGGTTGGGATAACTTCTGCCCACTTAGTAACATAATCAACAACAACCAAAATATGTGTATACTCGTTAGAGGAAGGAAAATGTCCCATGTAATTGAATCCCCAAACGTCAAATGGTTCAATAGCAAGTGAATAATTCATAGACATTTCTTGACGCTTACCGGTATTACCTATTCTTTGGCATTCATCACAAGATAAGACGAACTTACGTGCATCGTTGAAGAGAGTAGGACAATAAAATCCAGATTGCAATATCATGTGAGCAGTTTTGTTTCCAGCATGATGCCCTCCATAAGCTTTGGAGTGACATTTCCGTAGGATTTGTCCCTGTTCATGCTCAGGTACACAACGTCTAATAATACCTTCTACTCCTTCTTTATAAAGATGTGGGTCATCCCAAAAGTAATGTCTTAAGTCATAGAAGAAATTTTTTCTTTTGTTGGCAAGTAAAGCTAGGTGGTAAATATTTAGTAAGAATGTAATTAGCATAGTCAGCATACCAAGGAGTATTATTAGAAACATTTATTGCAGCTAAATGCTCATCAGGGAAACTATCATCAATAGGTAGTGGGTCATCAAGCACATTTTCAAGCCTAGACAAGTTATCAGCTACTGGGTTCTCAGCTCCTTTCTTACCAGTAATATGTAAATCAAATTCTTGTAGCAAGAGAACCCATCGAATAAGTCTAGGTTTAGCATCTTTCTTTTCCATAAGATATTTTATAGCAGCATGATTGGTGTGAACAATTACTGTAGAGTCAACAATGTAAGATCTAAATTTATCACAAGCAAACACTGTTGGGGAACGTAGTATTTCAAAAAATTCATATGAACACGCAAGATCTATCTAGAAGAAGCATAGCAACGAGCGGGAGAGTGTGTCCACGTACCCTCGTAAACCGAAAGCGGAAGCCTTTAGTAACGCGGTTGATGTAGTCGAACGTCTTTCGTGATCTAACCGATCCAAGCACCGAACGTACGGCACCTCCGCCTTCAGCACACGTTCAACTCGATGACGTCCCACGAACTATTGATCCAGTTGAGTGTCGTGGGAGAGTTTCGTCAGCACGACGGTGTGGTGACGTGTCACATCCCCAGCTTCACCTTGCATTAGGATAGCACTTGTTTGTTGCATCATGTTTAAGTTTTCTAGAAAGTTGAAATGGGGTTTGATCAAACCCTAGCACCAAAAGAACTCAACTAGGTTCAACCTAAAAATATTTTCATTGACCCAAAATGCCTTTGAAAATGTTCATGATTTTTGAATTGGTCTAGAACCTCTGTCAAAAATGGTGCACACTTTTATAGGGCCATTCTGGATTTTTGAATTAAATCTTAAAGTATTTGCATTTGGGCATTTAAATGCTATATACTATTTTAAATGTCCAAATATTCATGAACTAAAATGTTTACTGTTGGAAATAATCCAAACAGTAGCCTCAAGCAGTTTCATGAATTTTGAGCTTGTTTTAGTATTTTAGATAAAGCCAAAACAAATGCAGAAAATAGAAAAACAGAAAGAAATTAGAAAGAGAGAGAGAGAAGAGTTACCTGGCCCACCTACCTGTAGCCGGCCCAGCTCACTGGCCCAGCCCACCTGGCCCCTCCCCTGTCGTCTTCCTCGTGACAGAAGGACGCCGGGCGTGTGCCCCGTGCGCGTGGCCACGCGCCCCGGCCACCTCCTGCTTCCCGCCGCTGCCCGACGCGCCTGGACTCCTCCGCGAGTGCCACACAGCCCCCCGACCCCTCTCTCACTCTCCCTCGTCCTCATCCCGTTTCCCTGTTCTCTCCCTCGCACGCGCCCGAACGCCACCGTCGCTGCCATTCGCCATAGCCGCGGCCACCGTCCACCCCTCGCCTCGCCAACGCGCCCAGAGGCTCCGCCTCGTCCCTCTCTTCCTCCTCGCCAAGCCGCCCGACGTCCGAAGCCCCTGGACGCTGTCTGCACCGCCGTTCCCCTCGTCGGCTGCTGGCGATCCTCACCGTCGATTCGTCGTCTGTAGGCCTTCCCCGAGCCCGTTTCGACGCCCCTGCACGCGTTGTGAGCCCCCGAGTCGTTTCCCCCTTCTCCCCTGGTCGTGTTTGACCTCTAGGCCATAGCCCCGTTGCGGCCGAACTCCGGCCGCCGCTGAACCTGTCACCGTCGTGGCCCCAGCCCCTCTGTTCGTTTTTGAGCACGTCATCGCACTCACCGTGCTCCCAGGAGCCGAGCGCACGCACCATCTCCTCCCCTAGCGCACCACAACCCCAAACCCGCACCCCACTGTGCGCCGGTCGCCGCCGCAAGCTTGATTCCGGCGAGCTCCGGCCACCCCAGCTCCTCCCGCTTGCCCTACCAGCTGCGCGCGAGCCCCAGCTACGCGTAGGACCAAACAACGGTCATTTTGGTCGCCGTGGGAAGAAACCCAAGCCCTCCGCTGCGTCTGTCACCGCCAGCGATGAGCCGCCGACGTTTTTGACCCGTTTGACTGGTGGGTTGACCACCCCGGCCCCACACCCTTAGTCAACCACTGACTCGCTGACAAGTGGGGCCCGCCCTGTTAATTAACCTAGGTTAGTACTAATCGTTTGGTTAGTTAGTTAGTCACTGATATGTGGGCCCTGCCCTGTCTAATTATAGTTTAGGATTTAGTTAGTGCTAATTAACCCTGTTAATTAGCAGAGCCACTGACGTGTGGACCCCACACGTCAGGTTTGACCTGGACCCGCCTGTTGACTTGCTGATGTCAGCATGACCTAGTGCTGACGCAGTAACTATTTTCTGGGATTTTAAATAAATCAGAAATGATTTATTTATTTCAGAAACTAGCCAAAACTTCTAAAAATCACAGAAAATAATCTATAACTCCAATGAAAATAATTTATATATGAAAAATGATCAGAAAAATTCAAGGAATCTGCTTATGGCATTTTCATGCATGTTTGAACAAGTTAAACCTGCTGATCAGGTCAAATCAGTTAAATGACAATTAAATAATCACATATGGAGTTTGAATTTGAACCTTTGGTTCAAACCAACTTCATTTAATATGGTTGCTAGTTGCATTAGCTCAATCAACAGCATATTGCCATGTCATGATCATGCATCATATTGTCGCATTACATTGATTGTGTTCTCTCTTGTTTGCCGGTGTTTGTCCCCTCTTAGTAGACACTGTTCCGATGATGTGATCGATGACACTGATGAAGACACAGTGCTATCTTCAGAAGTGCCAGGCAAGCAAAACCCCATTGAGCATTCCGATACAATCCCACTCTCTCGCTCTTGCTCTCTTTTACTGCATTAGGACAACAACACTTCAACTGTTACCTGTTGCGGTAGTTGAACCCCTTTTCCTCTGCATGACCTGTCATTGCCACAGTAAATAGTTGAAACCCACTAGCATGAGTAGGAGTTGTTTGAGCCATGTTGTGCCTACTCATTCATGCTTTTTGGTTATGACTGCTATTGCTTAGAGTTGTGTCAGGTCTGATTCATCGGGGATGAATTGGAATGGTGATGAACATGTCCTACTTTGTATGAGCTAAGTGTGTGAACACGATTTGGTAAAGGTAGCGATGAGAGGCCATGTAGGAGTACATGGTGGGTTGTCTCATTGCAGCCGTCCTCAGGAACTGAGTTCTGTGTTTGTGATCCATGAAACAGCTACTACCACACATTGGGATCCTTAATTGACTCTCTCGACTTATTAATCAACATGATCTCTGTCCAGGAGTTGCAATTAGTTTCTGGTGTTTGTAGTTTACTGGAGGTCGTGCGCAGCGCTGACCCTCGGGGTGGGCTGTGACGTGGCAGGTACGTAGCATGGTGTACCGGTCGCCCGTTTGGTGACTCGGGAACCCTGTACACATCGTTTGGGGCCGTGAGCGACACCCCGGCCGGATCTCCCCACGGATGGAACCCAAATAGGCGATAAACCTGGACTAGAGACTTGTGTGGTTAGTCAGGTCATGGCCGACACCCTCGCCAGGCTTCCGCTTGAAGGTTGCTGAGATACATGACGTGTACATGGCGGTAAGTGGAGAGAGCGTGTGTGAAGAAGTACACCCCTGCAGGGTTATATATGATCTATTCGAATAGCCGTGTCCGCGGAAATGGACTTCTGGGTTACCTTTACAGTTCATAGACAAGTGGAAGTGGATACTCTAAAACACGCAAGATAAGCGTGAGTGCTATGGATGGCCTTCTCGTAGGGAGACGGGAGCGGATCCATAGTGGTGTATTGATTGGTGAATATGTGGACTCGTGTGCGCCACCTCAAAAGAGTTACTTGCAGTCATAGTTCAGGATAGCCACCGAGTCAAAGCTGGCTTGCTGCAGTAAAACCCCACCATCCCTTTGTTGATACTGATGCATATGTAGCTAGTTCTGATGTAAGTCTTGCTGAGTACCTTCGTACTCACGTTTGCTTAATTTATGTTTTTGCAGAGAGACTTCAGTCTCACTAGTGGTTCCGCGTGGACTTTGATGTTTAGCTGGTTACCTCAGCTACGATCTTGTACCCTTGGGAGGGTCTTGTAGATAGTCAGGCTTCTCAGCCTTTTTCATTTGTAGTTGTCTGTACTCAGAAACGTTATGCTTCCGTTGCCTGTATGCTCTGTATGTTGGGTCATGTGACCTCTGTTTGTAATAAATGCTATGATGGCTCTTCTGGGCCTTTATCTATATGAGTTGTTGAGTTATGTTGTGATGCCATGTTGTACAACACATACTTGCATGTTATGCGTACGTGTAATGTGTATTGCTATGTGTGGGATCCGACACCTAGTTGTTTACCCTTGGTAGCCTATCTTACAGGGAAATGCCTCCTAGTGCTTCCACTGAGCCTTGGTAGCTTGCTACTGCTCCGGAACACTTAGACTGCCCGACATGTGTCCTTCTTCATTCCTGTGTCCGTCCCTTAGGGGAAATGTCACGCGTTGTTCCTTTAAGTCCTTGTAGCTTGCCACGATTTGGGTTCATACGTTGATGACCGACACGTTCATTGCTGGGTCATGTATGCCTGTCTCTGTAATTTAGTGCCACTTTTGGTTTATAACTAGTCATGTCGGCCTGGGTTCTCTGTCATATGGATGCTAGCGACACTATCATATACGTGTGCCAAAATGCGCAAACGGTCCCGGGCCAGGTAAGGTGGCACCCGTGGGGATACCGTGCGTGAGGCCGCAAAGTGATATGATGTGTTACAAGCTAGACCCGTGTGACTTAGGATCGGGGTCCTGACATGACGGTGATGATGAAGTTACCGGCGTAGGGCTTCGCCTAAGTATTGCAATGATATGACCGATCTGTGTAATAGTGGAGGGGGCACCGCACACGACTAGGAACAATTGATGTGTGTCCAAGGGGTATCCTCCCCATGTATATAAAGGAGGGAGAGAGAGAGAGGAGGCGGCCGGCCTCGGAGGGGGCGTTCCAAGGGGGAGTCCTACTCCTACTAGGAGTAAGACTCCCCTTCCCTAGTAGGAGTAGGAGAAGGGGGAAGGGAAGAAGAGAAAGAGAAGGAAGGAGGGGGCGCCGCCCCTCCCCCTAGTCCAATTCGGACTAGGCTTGGGGGGTGCGTGGCCCAGCCCTAGGCAGCCCCTCTCTCTCTACTCTAAAGCCCAATAAGGCCCATATACTCCCCGGGGGGTTCCGGTAACCTCCCAGTACTCCAGTATTTATTCGGTGACCCCCGGAACCCTTCCGGTGTCCAAATATAACCTTCCAATATATCAATCTTTATGTCTCGACCATTTAGAGACTCATCGACATGTCCGCGATCACATCCGGGACTCCGAACTACCTTCGGTGCATCAAAACACATAAACTCATAATACCTATCGTCATCGAATGTTAAGCGTGTGGACCCTACGGGTTCGAGAACTATGTAGACATGGCCGAGACTCATCTTCGGTCAATAACCAATAGCGGAACCTGGATGCTCATATTGGTTCCCACATATTCTACGAAGATCTTTATTGGTCAAACCGCATAACAACATACGTCGTTCCTTTGTCATCGGCATGTTACTTGCCCGAGATTCGATCGTCGGTATCATCATACCTAGTTCAATCTCATCACCGGCAAGTCTCTTTTCTCGTTCCGTAATACATCATCTCATGACTAACTCATTAGTCGTTTGCTTGCAAGCTTATTACGATGTGTATTACCGAGAGGGCCCAGAGATACCTCTCTGACACTCGGAGTGACAAATCCTATTCTCGATCTATGCCAACACCACAACCACCTTCGGAGACACCTGTAGAGCATCTTTATAATCACCCAGTTATGTTGTGACGTTTGATAGCACACAAGGTGTTCCTCCGGTATTCGGGAGTTGCATAATCTCATAGTTATAGGAACATGTATAAGTCATGAAGAATGCAATAGCAAAAAAACTAAACGATCATATTGGTATGCTAATGGATGGGTCTTGTCCATCACATCATTCTCCTAATGATGTGATCCCTGATACGTCTCCAACATATCTATAATTTTGGATTGTTCCATGCTATTATATTATCCATCTAGGATGTTTTATATGCATTTATATGTTATTTTATATGATTTTGGGACTAACCTATTAACCTAGAGCCCAGTGCCAGTTTATGTTTTTTCCTTGTTTTTGAGTTTTACAGAAAAGGAATACCAAATGGAGTCCAATTGACGAGCCAATTTTTGATGATTTTTTATGGACCAAAAGAAGCCCCCAGAGTAAAAGAGTTGGGATAGAAGAGTCCCGGGCTGCCCACGAGGGTGGTGGTGCGCCCCCCTATCTCGTGGACATCTCGGAGACCCCTCTGACTTGTGCCCTACGCCAAAAATCCTATAAATACCCAAACTTCCAGAACATAACCTAGATCGGGAGTCCCGCCGCGGCAAGCCTCTGTAGCCACCAAAAACCAATCGGGACGCTGTTCCGTCACCGTGCCGGAGGGGGGGGGGGGAATCCCTCTCCGGTGGCCATCTTCATCATCCCGGCGCTCTCCATGACGAGGGGGGAGTAGTTCACCGTCGGGGCTGAGGGTATGTACCAGTAGCTATGTGTTTAATCTCTCTCTCTCTCTCTCTCTCTCTCTCTCTCTCTCTCTCGTGTTCTTGAGATGGCACAATCTTGATGTATCGCGAGCTTTGCTACTATAGTTGCATCTTATGATGTTTCTCCCCCTCTACCTTCTTGTAATGGATTGAGTTTTCCCTTTGAAGTTATCTTATCGGATTGAGTCTTTAAGGATTTGAGAACACTTGATGTATGTCTTGCGTGGGATACCCGTGGTGACAATGGGGTATTCTATTGATTCACTTGATGTATGTTTTGGTGATTAACTTGCGGGCTGCGTGACCTTGGGAATCTATGCATAGGGGTTGGCACATGTTTTCGTCTTGACTCTCCGATAGAAACTTTGGGGCACTCTTTGAAGTTCTTTGTGTTGGTTGAATAGATGAATCTGAATTGTGTGATGCGTATCGTATAATCATGCCCACGGATACTTGAGGTGACAATAGAGTATCTAGGTGACATTAGGGTTTTGGTTGATTTGTATCTTAAGGTGTTATTTTAGTACGAACTCTAAGATAGATCGAACGGAAAGAATAGCTTCGTGCTATTTTACTACGGACTCTTGAATAGATCGATCAGAAAGAATAACTTTGAGGTGGTTTGGTACCCTACAATAATCTCTTCCTTTGCTCTCTGCTATTAGTGACTTTGGAGTGACTCTTTGTTGCATGTTGGGGGATAGTTATATGATCTAGTTATGTTATTATTGTAAAGAGAACTTACACTGGTGAAAGTATGAACCCTAGGCATTGTTTCCTAGCATTGCAATACCGTTCACGCTCACTTTTACCACTTGCTACCTTGCTGTTTTTATATTTTCAGATTACAAAAACCTATATCTACCATCCATATTGCACTTGTATCACCATCTCTTCGCCGAACTAGTGCACCTATACAATTTATCATTGTATTGGGTGTGTTGGGGACACAAGAGACTCTTTGTTATTTGGTTGTAGGGTTGTTTGAGAGAGACCATCTTCATCCTATGCCTCCCATGGATTGATAAACCTGAGGTCATCCACTTGAGGGAAATTTGCTACTGTCCTACAAACCTCTGCACTTGGAGGCGCGACAACGTCTACAATAAGAAGGTTGCGTAGTAGACATCAAGCTCTTTTCTGGCGCCGTTGCCGGGGAGGTGAGTGCTTGAAGGTATATCTTTAGATCTTGCAATCGAATCTTTTAGTTTCTTGTTTTATCGCTAGTTTATTTTATAAAAGAAAACTACAAAAAATGGAATTGAGGTTGCCTCATATGCTTCATCTCTTTTATGCCTTTCGTGAAAATGATGGGAAGGAAAATTGTGCTCAAGTACTATAAGAAGAATTACATAGAATGCTTGGCATAAAATATGTGAATGATGAGAATGATTGCAATGTTGTTAGTATGAATTCTTTGAATACCCAGGATGCTAATGATATGCAAAGCCACAAGCTTGGGGAAGCTATGTTTGATGAAGATGATATTTTTAGTCCCCGAAGTTTTGATGAGAATATTTATTATGATAAAAGCATGCCTCCTATTTATGATGAT
The DNA here is from genome assembly GCA_902687465.1 of Secale cereale. Lineage (NCBI taxonomy): Eukaryota > Viridiplantae > Streptophyta > Magnoliopsida > Poales > Poaceae > Secale > Secale cereale. The sequence goes on along the minus strand of LR738715.1, from coordinate 776,489,615 downwards.
TATATTGATGAAAGTGGATTTGGAGAGGTCATGACTTTATTTAGTGATGAATCCACTATTTCGGAAGAGGTTCCAATTGATTACGAGGATAAAGTTGCTATTTATGATGAATATTGTGATGGCTTGTATGCTATTAAGAATAATGATAACCATGAAACTTGTCATCATGATTTTAGTTTTCAATTGGATTATGCCTCACATGATAATTATTTTGTTGAGTTTGCTCCCACTATTATTCATGAGAAGAAATTCGCTTATGTGGAGAGTAATAAAATTTATATGCTTAACATCATGAAAAGAATGCTTTATGTGATGGTTATATTGTTGAATTCATTCATGATGCTACTGAAAATTATTATGAGAGAGGAATATATGCTTGTAGGAGTTGCAATAATATCAAGTTTCCTCTCTATATGCTTAAAATCTTGAAGTTATGCTCGTTTTCCCTTCATATGCTAGTTGATTCAGGCTCCCTTAAATTGTTTGCTCACAAAATCCCTATGCATAGGAAGTGGGTTAGGCTTAAATGTGTTAGTCATATTCTTCATGATGCTCTCTTTATGTTTCAATTCTTATCTTTTATGTGAGCATCATTGAAATCATCATGCCTAGCTAAAAGGCATTAAAGAAAAACGCTTGTTGGGAGACAACCCAATATTTACCCCTATTGTTTTTGTGTGTTCACATGATTAAGCTACTGTAGTAATCATGTTTTATAGCTTTTGTTTCAATAAAGTGCCAAGTAGAACCTTTGGGAAGACTTGGGTGAAGTCTTTGCGATCTTGCTGTAAAAAACAGAAACATTTGCGCTCATGAGATTAGCTGCCATTTTTTACTGGAGAGTGCTTTTAAGTTGATTATATTTTCACAAGATTAATAGAAAAATTACTCACGTCCACCAATTTATTTAAGAATTTTTTGAGTTACAGAAGTATTCGAAAGTTACAGATTGCTATAGACTGTTCTGTTTTTTGACAGATTCTGTTTTCTATGTGTTGTTTGCTTATTTTGATGAATCTATGAGTAGTATCGGAGGGTATGAACCATGGAAAAGTTGGAATACAGTAGATATTACACCAATATGAATTTAGAATGAGTTCACAACAGTACCTAAGTGGTGGTTTTATTTTTTATACTAACAAGCTTACCAGTTTTCTGTTGAGTTTTGTGTTGTGAAGTTTTCAAGTTTTGGGTAAAGATTCGATGTACTATGAATAAGGAGTGGCAAGGGCCTAAGCTTGGGGATGCCCAAGGAACCCCAAGGTAATATTCAAGGACAACCAAGAGCCTAAGCTTGGGGATGCCCCGGGAAGGCATCCCCTCTTTCGTCTTCGTCTATCGGTAACTTTACTTGAGGCTATATTTTTATTCACCACATGATATCTGTTTTGCTTGGAGCGTCAATTTATTTTATTTTGTTTTGCTTGCTGTTTGAATAATATCCAAAGATCTGAAATTCTTAAATGTTAGAGAGTCTTCACATTTTTACATAATTATTCGACTACTCATTGATCTTCACTTATATCTTTCGGAGTAGTTTGTCGTTTGCTCTAGTGCTTCACTTATATCTTTTTAGAGCACGGTGGTGGTTTTATTTTGAAGAAATAGATGAAATCTCATGCTTCACTTACATTATTTTGAGAGTCTTTTAGCACATCATGGTAATTTTCTTTGGTTATGAATTTAGTCCTAATATGATAGACATCCAAGATGGGTATAATAAAAACTTCCATATAGAATGCATTGAATACTATGAGAAGTTTGATGCTTGATGATTTTTTTGAGATATGAGGATGGTGACATTAGAGTCATGCTAGTGGAGTACTTGTGAATTCAATAAACACTTGTGTTAAAGTTTGTGATTCCCGTAGCATGCACGTATGGTGAACCGTTATGTGATGAAGTTGGAGCATGATTTATTTATTGATTGTCATCCTTTGTGTGGAGGTCGGGATCGCGCGATGGTTAACTCCTACCAACCCTTCCCCTAGGAGCATGCGTTGAATACTTTGTTTTGATGACATGTAGATTTTTGCAATAAGTATATGAGTTCTTTATGACTAATGTTGAGTCCATGGATTATACACACTCTCACCCTTCCACCATTGCTAGCCTCTCTTGTACCGAGCAGCTTTCGCCGGTACCATACACCCACCATATACCTTCCTCAAAACAGCCACCATACCTACCTATTATGGCGTTTACATAGCCATTCCAAGATATATAGCCATGCAACTTTCCACCGTTCTGTTTATTATGACACGCTTCATCATTGTCATATTGCCATCCATGATCATGTAGTTGACATCGTATTTGTGGCAAGTCCACCATGCATAATTTTTCATACATGTCACTCTTGATTCATTGCACATCCCGATACACCGTCGGAGGCATTCACATAGAGTCATATTTTGTTCTAGCTTTGAGTTGTAATTCTTGAGTTGTAAGTAAATAAAAGTGTGATGATCTTCATTAGTAGAGCATTGTCCCAGTGTGGAAAAGATGATGGAGACTATGATTCCCCCACAAGTCGGGATGAGACTCCGGACGAAAAAAAGAAAAAAAAGAGGCAATACAAAAAAAGAGAAAAGGCCCAAAATAAAAAAATAAATAAAAAAAGATCAGAGAAAAATAGAGAAGGGGCAATGCTACTATCCCTTTTCCACACTTGTGCTTCAAAGTAGCACCATGATCTTCATGATAGAGAGCCTCCTATGTTGTCACTTTCATATACTAGTGGGAATTTTCATTATAGAACTTGGCTTGTATATTCCAATGACAGGCTTCCTCAAATGCCCTAGGTCTTCGTGAGCAAGCAAGTTGGATGCACACCCACTTAGTTTCTTTAGTTGAGCTTTCATACACTTATAGCTCTAGTGCATCCGTTGCATGGCAATCCCTGCTCACTCACATTGATATCTATTGATGGGCATCTCCATAGCCCATTGATATGCCTAGTTGATGTGAGACTATCTTCCTCCTTTTGTCTTCTCCACAACCACCACTCTATTCCACCTATAGTGCTATATCCATGGCTCACGCTCATGCATTGTGAAAATTTAAAATGTTTGAGAATACTAAAGTATGAAACAATTGCTTGGCTGAAACCGGGGTTGTGCATGATTTAAATATTTTGTGTGATGAAGATAGAGCATAGCCAGACTATATGATTTTGTAGGGATATATTTCTTTGGCCATGTTATTTTGAGAAGACATAATTGCTTTGTTAGTATGCTTGAAGTATTATTATTCTTATGTCAATATTAAACTTTTGTCTTGAATCCTTCGGATCTGAATATTCATGTCACAATAAAGAAAATTACATTGATAATTATGTTAGGTAGCATTCCACATCGAAAATTCTGTTTTTTATCATTTACCTACTCGAGGACGACCAGGAATTAAGCTTGGGGATGCTTGATGCGTCTCCAACGTATCTATAATTTTTGATTGTTCCATGCTATTATATTATCCATCTAGGATGTTTTATATGCATTTATATGCTATTTTATATGATTTTTGGGAGCAACCTATTAACCTAGAGCCCAGTGCCAGTTTCTGTTTTTTCCTTGTTTTTGACTTTTACAGAAAAGGAATACCAAACGGAGTCCAATTGACGTGCCAATTTTTGATGATTTTTTATGGACCAAAAGAAGCCCTCGGAGTAAAAGAGTTGAGACAGAAGAGTCCCGGACTGCCCACGAGGGTGGGGGCGCGCCCACCCCCTGGGCGCGCCCCCCTATCTCGTGGACAGCCCGGAGACCCCCCTGACTTGTGCCCTATGCCAAAAAATCCTATAAATGCCCAAACTTCCAGAACATAACCTAGATCGGTGTCGGGGAAACTGATCGCCCACGAACACCTATGGGACCGGAGCCCCTTTTCAGTACGGCAAGGGAGCGGAGGGTGCACGAAGAGCGGATCGAGGCGTGCACGCGAGCAGTTTACCCAGGTTCGGGCCGCACGGATGCGTAAAACCCTACTCCTGCTTTGGTTTGTATTGTGTTCTTGGCTCGGGAGCGGGAAGAGCTACAGTACGTATCGCTAGCAACACCGAGCGTGAGAGTGATCGAAGATCGGAACCCCCTCTACATTGCGCATGGGCCTCCTTTTATAGGTCAAAGGGGTCACCGAGAGGCGGCAACACAGTTGATGGTAAAAATGTAAAAACGATGGTAGTTGGAACAGTGTATGCATAGTGCTCTATACCTAACCCTGACGGCAGGGGACAAGGGCATTAAATGCCCATCGTCGTCGCCCCAAACAGTGCAAAAAGCGTCCGTCAGGGCGTCTCCGTTCGCCACGATGGTGGCCTCGTCATCGCAGCTCGCCACCGTGTACCCGAGGCTGCACAGCCTTCCGCCACGTGCGCCTGGAAGGGCCCCAGGGCGACGCGTGGCCGGATGAGCTGGAGCGCGGGTACCTAGTGGAAGTTTGCCGCGGCAAGCGCCTTGCCGCGGTGCCATCTTGCCGCGCCCGGGAGCTTGTCGCTCTCCGGGCCTTGCCGGGACGCGTGGCGCATCGCGACAAGTCTCTTGAAAATGCCACGTTTGGCCTTCCCGGCAAGCTCCTCTTGCCAGGGTCTTGTGCAAAAGAAAGTGGTCTTGAGCCTGGGGCGGCCTTCCCGGCAAGCTCCTCTTGCCGGGGCCTTGTCTCTTTAACTTGAATACTTTGTCCTTGAATGGCTCCAAAGGAAACACAGTGGGCCTTGGCGGACGCGCGGCAAGCCCTGCCACGGGACGCTGCGACTGCCCATGCACAAGTTCGAGATACTAAGGTACCCCTACTTTGGTACACCGACAGGAGCCCCCGGGCCTGGGCCACACACGGTGCCGAGCGCTGTTGGGCCAGGCCCAAAACAGTGCACGGGCACACGCGGCCCACGGCGCGTCGTATCCCACTCCGTATCCACCGCGCCCCTCCCCAACGGCACGCGTCAATCGCGGCGTCGTGGGAGAGATCGTGGCTTGTTTCTTTAATGGGGAAAATGCGGAACGTCCCCTCCTCATCCTTAAAAGCAGGAGAAGCAGGGGCAGTTCTTTCCATTCGCCCGCTGCTTCTTCAACCTCCAGAAACCCCCGCCGCTCCCCTCCTCCTGAGGATCGAAAGAGAGCAGCGCTCTGCCCCCGTCCGCCGCCGCCAACACCTCCGGCGCCGTTGGCTTCCCTCGTCGTCCCTGCCATGGCCCCGAAGGGCGACAAGGCGAAGGCCGCGAAGACTGCCAAGGCGCTGCGGCTAGCGTCAATGCGGAAGAAGATGGCGGTCTTTCCGCCACAGCTAAGCGTGGAGGAGCTGAAGGAAAACTTCTATCTCTTCTGGTCGAGGGAGACCAAAGCGCATCCACGCACCAAGGTACTCCCCGCCGTGGCCTACGACATGACCCCGGGCGGATATGCCTTTTTTGCTCTGTTCTTCTATTGCGGACTCTGCCCGCCATATTCCGAATTCTTCTGCGATATCATGAATACCTACGGGTTTCATCTTCTTGACTTCACCCCAAATGCTGTCTTGACCATGGCCGTTTTCGCACATCTGTGCGAAAACTTCGTCGGAGTTTACCCCAATGTAGCCCTCTTCCGTCATTACTTCATTCCTCGAGTTGAGTCTGGGTCTCCTCTGTCCAGCGGGATCTCTTGGATCTTTAGGCTTCATAAGAAAGAGGCTTACTTGACAGGGGAGCTCCGCGGCAAGTGGGATGAGTGGAGGGCCAACTGGTGCTGGATCATGGAGGACGACCCACAGCAGTTCACTTCCCGGCGCCAAGTTGCAGTAGTGCGCGACAATGACTGGAGTGACCTGGCTCCTGAGGACGACAAGCTGAAGATAGCTACCACTAGGATCCTTCGCCTCCGGCAAGCCAAGCTCACTGTAGGTGCCGTCGGGGCAGACTTCCTTCGCCGCCGCATCGCTCCCTTGCAAGAGAGGAAAATGCCTGCTTGGGAGTTTGATAATGCGGCAGACATCATGAGGTTGCGCCCGGGCCTCAACTATAATTTCACTGTCATGGAACTCAACGGGATGCTCCGAGCGCTATTCAAGTACGACCCCAAACATCCAGAGTGGTTCGCGCTGCCGCGGGGCATAGTTCCGCTATGCAACAATTCGTCGCTCAGCGCTATCCGCGCGGCGATGCCGTGGTGTGACTCCCATGGGATTGACCCCACTTGGCGGGAGCCTTCTGACGAAGCCGTGCAAACGTTCTTCGACAACCTGGTGGAGCAACCGGTCAAGCCCGACGAGAAGAGGGGCCTCACCCGTGACACCACCGATGAGGAGATGGCGTATATTGCCACCAGGTTGGAGGAGGCAGCTGCAGCCAGGGCCGCGGGCGAATTTGGATATACTGTGGAAAAGGCGGACGCAGCGGAGGCGGTAAGTTTGGCCGAGGAGGAAGAGTTCCTAAAAGTGGCAAAGCTTGCCGGGCAACCTGCTGGGACAAGCGAGGCCGCCGAGCAAGGCACAGAGTCGAGCGGGCCCGCTGAGCAGGGCGTCGGATCAAGCGATCCTGCCGAAGACTCAGGCGGGTCGCTGAACCTCGACTCCTGTTCTTCGTCCTCGGGGAGCTCACCACCACCACCAAGTCCTCCGGTTGCGCCTAAAAAGCGCCTTCGCAAGGCCGCAGACGCGACGGTGCGGCAGACGAGCCAGCAGCCGCAGCGCCGCCCGAAACGCGCCACCATGACGAGCAAGGCCGTCAAGGGAGGGCCTCGTGCTTCAGCAGCGGCTGGAGGAGGGTCTTCCCGGGCCGGGGCCAACGCTCCTGCTGCCCCTCGGGCCTCGGCGACAACCGGAGCGGGGTCTTCTCAGACCGCCGTTCCTGCTCCCGCCAAGCGGCCGAGGGAGCCTACTCCTCCAGCTCCTCGCGCCGAGACGCGTGAGGCGGACTTTGATTTTTCTGCGCTCAGTTCCGATGAGGATGAGGAAGAGTAAGTACTGGCAACTTCTTGTTTCCTTTGATTTTTGTTGCTCTTGTTTTGAATTTCCTTTGCCTGATTCTGATTTGGTCTGTCCTCCAGGACTCTGGCCTAGAGGGCGGCGAAGAGGGCCAAGATCCCGGTGGTCGATCTTGAGGATGAGCCCGCCACCGCAGCAGGGGATGTGCCTGTGACAAGCTTGCCGGACCAGGCAACTGCTCCTCAGAGCAGCCCCCAGCACAGCCCCCAGCGTGAGTCTTCTGTCTATTCTCCGCTCGTCGGGCGCGCGCGCGCGGGCTTCTTATCCTTGTTGACGCTTCGTTTGTTTTGTTGACTTGCGCAGAAGCAGAGCAGCAGCCTCAGGAGCGCCTAGAGGTTGCTCCCGACGAGCCGCACGTCTCGACCTCTCCGCCAAGGAGGAGCCCCCTGGCGAGGGAGGATAGTCCGCCAAGGGCGAGCACCCCGCCAAGGGCGAACACTCCGCCAAGGGAAGGCACCCCGCTAAGGGAAGGCACCCCGCCAAGGGAAGGCGCAAGTGGCCCTCCGCCGGCGGGAGCTACCACCGCGCCGCCGAGGGAGAACTCCCCGGCAAGGAACCCTATCGAAGAGGAGGTCCGCGCAGGTAAAATCCTTGGACTTTTCTTTTTCTGAATTTCTCTTTTTGGATATTTGCTTGACTATTTTCCTTCTTCTTTTTCTTCTGTCAGATCCGTCCGTCGCAGAGCTGATGGAGACAGAGGCCACCACCGAGGAGGGCGCGCACGACAACACCGGCGACGTTGCAGCCGACGAAGGGGTGGCCGGTGCTAACGAGCCTGCCGCCGACGAGACCGCCGAGGCTGCTGGCGTGGCAGCTGAGGGGGAATCCGGCAGTCGCACTGACGGCCCCGAGGCCGCAGGAGCGTCAGACGTTGCGCCGGCTGCCGACCCCTCTGCTGCCGCGGCTGAGCCCGGTGTCTATCTGGAGGCTGGCAATGGAGTCTTCATCCAGCTCTCGTGGGCGTCTACGTCAAGGGCGCCCGCGGAGGGAGAGGTCTTCGACGGGGAAGTCCTCGCCTCCGCCGGGCTGAAGTTCGTTAACGCGCCCGGCAGCAGTAGCGAGCCCGAGGAGGAGCGGCTTCTGCGGAGGCTTCTAGCCCTGTACCGCGCCAGGCAGGCCAAGTTGGAGTCCCGAGAGGCCCTGGCCGCCAAGGCGGGCACTGACTTAGAGAAGCGCGCCGAAGAGCTCCGGGCCGCCAACCAAGCAGCCCTTCGATCCTTGGCGGAGGAGCGAGAGGAGCTCGCCGAGGCGCATCAGGCGTTCATCCTTGAGAAGGCCGAAGCAGAGGAGCAGCAACGGCTCGCCGCCGAGGAGTTGTCCCGGCGAGAAGGCGAACTAACGCAGCGGAAGGTCGACCTCGACAGCCACGAGGACGACCTTGCCACGCGCGAACAGTCTCTTGGCGGGGCTCTGCAGGAGGCGAAGGACGCTGCTGCAGCTGCTGAGACCGCCAAGAGAGACTTGGAGGAGAGGGTGGCACAACTGGAGGTCCACTTGAAGACGAGCGAAGAGAAGGTTGCTGCACTTGCGTCGGAGAGGGAGAAGGACGCCCACAGTCACTCCGAGCTGCAGGTCCGCCTCTCCGACAAGGGCAAGGAGCTTGCCGTCGCCAAGGACTCCATCGCCGATCTGGAGTTGAAACTTTCCACCGTCACCGCATCGCTCGACGGCGCCAGAGAGTGGGAGACGAAGCTGAAGGAGGATCTCAGGGACGAGAGTGCACTGTTGGAGAGTGCCGCTATCTCCCAAAACAACTTCAGGCTGACGGTGGAGCAATGGATGGAGGGGCTTGTCGCCGCCGCCGCTGATATTGACCAGGAGTTGGCGGGGCTGGGGACGGAGCACCTCGGGTACTCCACCGACGAGAATCTCCCTCATAGCGCCAAGCTAAGCTTGTTCTTCAGGGGAGTGGCGCCGGCCCTCCAGAAGCTCCAGGAAAGGATCCCCACGCAGCTAGCGAACGAGGCACGCAGGCTCTACACGGGCGTCTTGGAGAAGGTGCTGATGAAGATAGTCTTCCGCAACCCGGGACTCAACCTCAACAACGTCCTCAGGACCTTGCCGCCCGACGCCGACCAGGAGACGCTCAAGGCCCTTGTCCCACCTATCGTGGCCAAGGTGGGCAAGATCAAGAGAGTCGAGGGTGACCGTGCAGATTAGGTTATCTTTCCTTCTGTTTCCTTTGTCGCTGCCAATCATGTTATGAACAATAGTCTATTAGAACAGCGACAAGTCATTTTGTAACATAACTTTATTTTGGGTAGTTAATGCAGTGTTATTTCCTTTACTTGACTTCTTCACTTTGTATGCTTTTACCCTACGCTTTTAGGGAACTTGCCGGCTAAGGGACCCTTGCCGCGAGCGCTGAGTGCGGAACTTCAGCAGCCTGCTGGCAGTGCCGTTGCCGACAAGAAACCTCGTCGCAGCTAGTCGCAGCACACTTATATTGTTGAGCGAACTCGAAAACGAAGTAAGGGCGCAACATTTGTCGCAGCACGCTTAAGCCGTTGAGCATGCTCGAAACAAAATAAGGGCGCGGCTAGCCACGAGTTGGTTCCTCCGCGCACAGGTTTTCCATACAAAGTGCGGCCGTTCAAGGAAAATAACTTAAAAATTTAAAATTTTGATTGCTCAAACTTTGGCAACTTAGCTTTTGTATTGTCTGCTTCCTGACAAGGCGAGGCTTTCTTGAACGGCACTTGGTTCATACCACTGTCTCCTTCCCCCCAGCAAACTTGTGCATGAGGAAGACTTCTTCTGTTTGAGCTAAAAGAAAAGGGAGGAAACATATACATGGAGCCTTGCGGCTCGTTATTGCTTACCGGGGATGCGTGCTGCACAAGGTGTCATATAGTATATGCGAGAAAAACGAAGAGGCATGAAACGACAAGCTGTGCGAGGCACATAAGTTTTACTGATGCACGGGGTCTGCGCCCGGCTTTGTACAAAGGTTTACATGCAACAACGGCAAGACTTGTACAAAAAGGTGGTTGCCGGAGCGGGTCACGGCAACCGCGCCTTATGGGTAAAACTTGCGAAGTTGCTCAATGTTCCAAGAGTTGCTCACCGGTAAGCCCTCTTCGGTCTCAAGGCGGACAACGCCGGGCCTTGTGACTTGTCTCACCCGATAAGGGCCTTCCCACTTCGGCGTCAACTTGTTGGAATTCTTGGCGGACTGAACGCGCCGAAGAACAAGGTCGCCTTCCTCGAGACTTCTGGCTTTAACTTTGCGGCTATGGTAGCGGCGCAAAGCTTGCTGGTATCGAGCAGCTCTTACAGCAGCCTGAAGACGGTCCTCCTCAAGGAGCAGTGCGTCATCTTGCCGCAGCTGCTCTTGCTTGAGCTCATCGCAAGCGAGCACTCGAGGCGACCCGTATACGAGTTCCGTGGGGAGAACTGCCTCTGCTCCATAGACAAGAGCAAAGGGTGTTTGTCCAGTGGCTCGATTTGGCGTCGTTCTGATCGACCAAAGAACCACTGGCAGCTCCTCGATCCAGTTTCTTCCGCACTTGCGCAGCCTGTCGAAAGTTCTTGTCTTGAGCCCGCGCAGCACTTCAGCGTTTGCCCTCTCGGCTTGACCGTTGCTTCTCGGGTGAGCAACAGAAGCGAAGCAGACCTTGGTGCCAAGATCTTGGACGTATTGCATGAAGGTGCGACTGGTGAATTGTGTGCCATTGTCGGTGATGATCCTGTTAGGGATCCCGAAACGGCAAACAACCGACCTGAAGAACTTGACTGCTGACTGTGTGGTCACCTTCCTCACTGGTTCCACTTCTGGCCACTTTGTGAACTTGTCGATGGCGACGTACAAGAACTCAAAGCCCCCGACTGCGCGGGGAAAGGGGCCGAGGATGTCGAGCCCCCAAACCGATAATGGCCAGGACAAAGGGATCGTCTGGAGAGCTTGAGCTGGTTGGTGTATCTGCTTCGAATGGAACTGGCACGCTTCACACTTGGTTACTTGTGCAGTTGCATCTTGGAGGGCTGTCGGCCAAAAGAAACCTTGCCGGAAAGCTTTTCCGACAAGTGCTCTCGCGCCAATGTGGTGACCACATATGCCTCCATGTATCTCTGCCAACAGCTTCTGTCCATCTTCCCGGGGAATACACTTCAATTTCACACCGTTGAGGCTTCTTCTGCACAGTGTGTTGTCGACGAACTGGTACATACTTGACTGCCGGGTTACTTTTTTCGCTTCTTCTTGATCTTCGGGAAGTTCTCCTGTTTGGAGAAAATGGACGATCTGCTGCGCCCATGCTGGAGCTTGTGGCTTGACAACAAGGGCTAAGGGCACATCTGGCGCTGCGGGAACACCTTCTTCTACGGTGAGAACATGTGTCTTGGCTGGAGCTTGATGTTCCCCGGCAAGCTTGCCGGAGCAAAACTTGTCGGGAGCGTCTGCTTCGACTGTACAAACCCTAGGGCTTGCAGGAGCAGATTGCTCCTCAGCATTTCCGGTGTTGATCTTGGGGACTTTCTTGGCGGCGGCTTCTGGAAGCTCAGCCGGAAAGTAGTCGCCAGAGACCAACTTCCTCTTCTTGCTCTGTTCAGTTGATGGTGCTACTGATGGTTGAGTTAGCTTGAGCACAAAGATTCCTGGTTCCACAGGTAGCTTCAGTGCGGCACACTTTGACAGGCCATTTGCGATGTCATTCTGAGCTCTTGGAATGTGCTCCATCTGTAGGCCTTCAAAGTGTTCTTCAAGTTTTCTCACTTCGTTGATGTAAGCTTCCATCAACGAACTCTGGTAGTTCTTGTTTACTTGGCGGACGACAAGCTGCGAGTCCCCCCTCACAATCAGCTTCTTGATCCCAAGGTCTGCTGCGATCCTGAGACCGGCAAGAAAACCTTCATATTCTGCAGTATTGTTTGTTGCTTGCTCCTTGGGAAAGTGCATCTGGACCACGTACTTGAGGTGCTCTCCGGTGGGTGCGACAAGCAACACACCGGCACCGGCGCCTTGCAGCGAGAAGGCACCATCAAAGTACATTAACCATTCTTTGCTTGCTTCCTTGACGGGGATGCTCGTCTCTGGAAACTCCTCGTACAGCGTTGGCTTCCACTCTGCTACAAATTCCGCCAATGCTCTGCTCTAAATAGTTGAAGTACTTTCAAACTTGAGGCCAAAGCTTGACAGCTCCAGTGCCCACTCGACAATCCTGCCTGTTGCTTCTGAATTTTGTAGTATCCTCTTCAGCGGAAAGCGAGTGACCACTGTTATCTCATGTGCTTGGAAGTAATGGCGCAGCTTTCTCGAGGCCATAAGGAGGCCGAAAAGCAACTTCTGCACTCCAGAGTACCTTGACCTAGCCCCCTGGAGAAGGGAGCTGACGAAGTAAACTGGGCGCTGCACCATCTTCTTCGGTATCTCCTCTTGCATCTGCGCAGACCCATCTTTGCCGGGGCCGGAACTTGTCGGGGAAGCCCCCTGCTTGTCGCTGGACGTGCTTGTCGGGGCTGTGGGTTCCTCATCTGCCTCCCTTTCCGCTACCAACGCAGCACTAACCACTTGATTGGTTGCTGCTAAGTACAGCAGCAACTTCTCTTGGGGCTTAGGTGCGACAAGTATTGGAGTGGAGGACAGGTACCTCTTCAAGTCTTGTAGCGCTGCGTCCGCCTCCGGAGTCCATTTCATTGGACCTGCCTTTTTCAAAATTTTGAAAAACGGCAGGGCGTGTTTTGCGGACTTAGAAATGAACCTGCTGAGAGCAGCCACGCAGCCGGCAAGCCTTCGCACATCCTTGACGCGCTTCGGAGCTTCAATCTGCTCGATGGCTTTGATCTTGTCGGGATTGGCTTCAATCCCCCTCTGGGACACAAAGAACCCGAGAAGCTTGCCGGAGGGGACTCCGAACACGCATTTCTCGGGGTTAAGCTTGAGTTGTATCTTGCGCAGATTCGCAAAGGTCTCATCTAGATCTTGAATCAGAGTATCCTTGTCCTTGCTCTTGACCACTATATCATCCATGTAAGCTTCTACATTCCTGTGTATCTGTGGCTCAAAAGCAGTGTGGACTACCCTCGCAAACTTTGAACCGGCATTCTTCAATCCAAAGGGCATGCGTATGAAGCAGTAAGTGCCAAATGGAGTAATGAACGCGGTCTTCTCTTCATCTTCTTCAGCCATGAATATCTGGTGGTATCCCGAATAGGCATCAAGAAATGAAAGCAACTCACATCCAGCCGTGGAGTCAACGATCTGGTCAATGCGCAGCAAGGGAAATGGATCTTTGGGACAAGCTTTATTTACATCGGTGAAGTCTATACAAAGCCTCCACTTCCCATTTGCCTTGCGCACGACAACAGGGTTGGCCAGCCACGTGGGATGAAGTACACCTCTGACAAGGCCTGCCACTTCCAGCTTCTTGATTTCTTCAGCGATAAACTCCTGACGCTCCACCGCTTGCTTTCTGACCTTCTGCTTGAAGGGCCGCGCGTGAGGACAAACAGCAGGCTTGTGCTCAATCACTTTCCTGGGAACACCGGGGATGTCAGACAGTTGCCATGCAAACACGTCGACATTCGCCCGCAGGAAAGCAACGAGCGCGCTTTCCTATTTAGGATCAAGCGTAGCACTGATGGTGAAAGTACCACCAGTGCCGTCCTCCTTGGCGGACACCGTCTTGGTTGTAGGTGGAGCTGCCATTGCCTTCTTGCACTTGCCGGTGGAGCTCGATGGTGCGTCCTCGACGGCAGCGCAGCACTCCGAGGAGGTGCGTTTGTGAAGGAAATATGCCCTAGAGGCAATAATAAAGATGTTATTTGTATTTCCTTATATCATGATAAATGTCTTTTATTCATGCTAGAATTGTATTAACCGGAAACTTAGTACATGTGTGGATACATAGACAAAACAGTATGTCCCTAGTATGCCTCTACTAGACTAGCTCATTGATCAAAGATGGTTATGTTTCCTAGCCATAGACATGAGTTGTTATTTGATCAACGGGATCACATCATTAGGAGAATGATGTGATGGACAAGACCCATCCGTTAGCATAGCACTATGATCGTTTAGTTTAATTGCTATTGCTTTCTTCATAACTTATACATGTTCCTATGACTACGAGATTATGCAACTCCCGAATACCGTAGGAACACCTTGTGTGCTATCAAACGTCACAACGTAACTGGGTGATCATAAAGATGCTCTACAGGTGTCTCCGAAAGTATTCATGGTATAGATCAAGATTAGGATTTGTCACTCCGAGTGTCGGAGAGGTATCTCTGGGCCCTCTCGGTAACACACATCATAATAAGCCTTGCAAGCAAAAGACTAATGAGTTAGTCACGAGATGATGTGTTACGGAACGAGTAAAGAGACTTGCCGGTAACGAGATTGAACTAGGTATAAAGATACCGACGATCGAATCTCGGGCAAGTAACATACCGTTTGACAAAAGGAACAACGTATGTTGTTATGCGGTTCTGACCGATAAAAGATCTTCGTAGAATATGTAGGAGCCAATATGAACATCCAGGTTCCGCTATTGGTTATTGACCAGAGATGAGTCTCGGTCATGTCTACATAGTTCTCGAACCCGTAGGGTCCGCACGCTTAACGTTTGATGACGATCGGTATTATGAGTTTTTGAGTATTGATGTACCGAAGGTAGTTCGGAGTCCCGGATGAGATCACAGACATGACGAGGAGTCTCGGAATGTCCGAGACATAAAGATTGATATATTGGACGGCTATATTCGGACACCGGAAATATACCGGAAAAGTTTCGGATTTATCGGGAATGCCGGAGGGGGTTACCGGAACCACCTACGAGAGGGGATGGTCCATAGTGGGCCTAAAGGGTGAGAGAGAGGCAGCCCATAGGGCTGGCCGGCGCCCCCACCTAGGAATCCTAGTTGGACTAGGATTGGGGGGGCGCCACCTCTCCTAATCCTTTCCCCCTTCTTCCTTTCGGTGAATCCTACTAGGAATAGGATTGCAATCCTATTCCTAGTAGGAGTCCCCTCCCTAGCCGCACCATAGAGGTTGGCCGGCCCCTCCTCCCTTGCTCCTTTATATACGGGGGCAGGGGGGCACCCAAAGACACAAGTTGAATTGTTTAGCCGTGTGCGGTGCCCCCCTCCACAGAATCACACCTCGGTCGTACCGTCGCGGAGCTTAGGCGAAGCCCTGCGCCGGTGAACACATCATATCCGTCACCACGCCGTCGTGCTGACGAAACTCTCCCGTGAAGCTCAACTGGATCAAGAGCTCGTGGGACGTCATCAAGCTGAACGTGTGCTGAACACGGAGGTGCCGTACGTTCGGTGCTTGATCGGTTGGATCGCGAAGAAGTTCGACAACATCAACCGCGTCACTTGACGCTTCCGCTCCCGGTCTACGAGGGTACGTAGACACACTCTCCCCTCTCGTTGCTATGCATCTAGTAGATAGATCTTGCGTGATCGTAGGAAAATTTTAAAAATACTACGTTCCCCAACAGTGGCATCATGAGCCAGGTCTATGCGTAGATGATATGCACGAGTAGAACACAATGAGTTGTGGGCGATACTAGTCATACTGCTTACCAGCATGTCATACTTTGCTTCGGCGGTATTGTGAGATGAAGCGGCCCGGACCGACATTACGCATACGCTTACGCGAGACTGGTTTCACCGTTACGAGCACTCGTTGCTTAAAGGTGACTGGCGGGTGTCTGTCTCTCTCACTTTAGCTGAATCAAGTGTGGCTACGCCCGGTCCTTGTGAAGGTTAAAACAGCACATACTTGACGAAACATCGTTGTGGTTTTGTATGCGTAGGTAAGAACGGTTCTTGCTAAGCCCGTAGCAGCCACGTAAAACTTGCAACAAACAAAGTAGAGGACGTCTAACTTGTTTTTGCAGGGCATGTTGTGATGTGATATGGTCAAGACATGATGAGTTATACGGCTTTGTATGAGATGATCATGTTTTGTAAAGTTATCGGCAATTGGCAGGAGCCATATGGTTGTCGCTTTATTGTATGAAATGCAATCGCCATGTAATTGCTTTACTTTATCACTAAGCGGTAGCGATAGTCGTGGAAGCAATAGTTGGCGAGACGACAACGATGCTACGATGAAGATCAAGGTGTCAAGCCGGTGACGAAGGTGATCATGACGGTGCTTTGAAGATGGAGATCAAAAGCACAAGATGATGATGGCCATATCATGTCACATATTTTGATTGCATGTGATGTTTATCTTATTATGCTTCTTATTTTTCTTAGAACGACGGTAGCATTATAAGATGATCCCTTACTAAATTTCAAGGTATAAGTGTTCTCCCTGAGTATGCACCGTTGCGAAAGTTCGTCGTGCCGAGACACCACGTGATGATCGGGTGTGATAAGCTCTACGTTCAAATACAATGGGTGTAAGCCAGTTTTGCACACGCAGAATACTCGGGTTAAACTTGACGAGCCTAGCCTATACAGATATGGCCTCGGAACACTGGAGACCGAAAGGTCGAGCGTGAATCATATAGTAGATATGATCAACATAAGATGTTCACCATTGAAAACTACTCCATCTCACGTGATGATCGGACATGGTTTAGTTGATTTGGATCACGTGATCATTTAGATGACCAGAGGGATGTCTATCTAAGTGGGAGTTCTATAAATTAATATGATTAAATTGAACTTTAATTTATCATGAACTTAGTCCTGATAGTTTTGCATATCTATGTCGTTGTAGATCAATGGCCCGTGCTACCGTTCCTTTGAATTTTAATGCATTCCTAGAGAAAGCTAAGTTGAAAGATGATGGTAGCAATTACACGGACTGGGTCCGTAACCTGAGGATTATCCTCATTGCTGCATAGAAGAATTATGTCCTTGAAGCACTGCTAGGTGACAAGCCCCCTTCCGCTGATGCAGACGCTTTGAACGTCTGGCAGTCGCGGTCTTATGACTACACGATAGTTCAGTGTGCCATGCTTTACGGCTTAGAACCGGGACTTCAACGACGTTTTGAACGTCATGGAGCATATGAAATGTTCCAGGAGTTGAAGTTAATATTTCAAGCAAATGCCCGAATTGAGAAATATGAGATTTGCAATAAGTTCTACAGCTGCAAAATGGAGGAGAATAGTTCTATCAGTGAACACTTGCTCAGAATGTCTGGGTACTATAATCATATGACTCAACTTGGTTGCAAAGTTGACGAGGATAGTGTTATTGATAGAGTTCTTCAATCACTGCCACCAAGCTATAAAGGCTTCGTGATGAACTATAACATGCAAGGGATGCAAAAGACAATTCCCGAGCTCTTCGCTATGCTCAAAGCTGCGGAGGTAGAAATCAAAAAGGAGCATCAAGTGTTGATGGTTAACAAGACCACTAGTTTCAAGAAAAAGGGCAAGGGAAAGAAAGGGAACTTCAAAAAGAATAGCAAGTCAGTTGCTACTTCAACGAAGAAACCCAAATCTGGAGCCAAGCCTGAAACTGAGTGCTTCTACTGCAAGGGGACTGGACACTGGAAGCGGAACTGCCCCAAGTATTTGGCGGATAAGAAGGATGGCAAGATGAACAAAGGTATATGTGATATACATGTTATTGATGTGTACCTTACTAATGCTCGTAGTAGTACCTGGGTATTTGATACCGGTTCGGTTGCTAATATTTGTAACTCGAAACAGGGACTACGGATTAAACGAAGATTAGTTAAGGGCGAGGTGACGATGCGCGTGGGAAACGGTTCCAAAGTCGATGTGATCGCCGTCGGCACGCTACCTCTACATCTACCTTCGGGATTAGTTTTAGACCTAAATAATTGTTATTTGGTGCCAGCGTTTGTCAGGCTCATTTCTGGGAAATAAATCACAGAATAGCCCTAAGTCACACTGGCCCCCAAGAACAACCAGTGGACAACCTTGATATAGATAACCAGTACAATATAATATTACACAGGGTTGAGTCAGGGTGACTCAACAATTTTATTACAACAACTCAACGCACTAAGGTGGCGGAATGTGACAGTGGATGGTGGGACTCAACACTAATATACTAGCATAGAGTCAAGCGTCAGTATGAAGCTTGACTATTTTATTGGTGTGGCGGAAGCTTGACGGATGATACAAGTGATAGACTCCTGTACTGACTGGTTCATGCGACGCTTGCGAGCCTCATCCATATTGCGGTGTTCATTTTCCAGAATAATAGCCTTATCCACAAGTGTCTTAAAGTCTGGAAAGGTATGAACCATCAGCTGGCACTTTAGGGATGAAATAAGTCCGTCGAGAAATTTTTCCATCTTTTTGTTCTCTGTCATATATTCGTCGTTGGCGTACCGGGCCAACTGAGTAAACTGATCCAGATATTGGGATACTGTGGAGCCCCGCTGTTTGAGATCCTCAAATTCCCTCTTCTTCAATTTCATAATGCTATTAGGGATATGTGCTCCTCGGAAATTCTCCTTGAATTGCTCCCATGTCATGTTTGCTCCGTCAGGGTGGGTGTGACATAAGTTTTCCCACCACGAAGCAGCTGTTCCAGAAAAATAGTGTGGTGTGTATAGCACCTTTTCCTGGTCAGTACACTGGGCAATGACCAATTTTCTTTCCATGTCTCGAAGCCAGTCGTCTGCCTCTAGTGGCTTGTCAGTGTGAGTAAAGACCGTCGGGCGGGTCTTTTGTAACTCAGACAGTTTGGACCTGGGTTGTTGTTGTTCATGGTGATTTCCCATGTTAATCAAATGCTGCATCATCTCCTGATGCTGTTGCTGACTCTGCTCATATAGGCGACACACTTGCGAGAAAGCTGAATCACTGCTTTGCTGACTTGTCTGCCCTTGAGTAAAATTATTTCCCATCTGTCCAGAGTTGTTCTCAGGTGGAGTTGGCATAGAACGGGTCCAGGGACGATGCATTTTATTTCTGGGGTATTTGCATAACACCAAATAAAATAATCAAATAGCATAAAATAAATTTCCAAATAAGTTTTTCCCCCCAGGACAAGGTAAGACAAGGCAGCCAGTTATATTACACACGTAATTTAATTATACAAACATGATTTAATTATACAGGATATAATTATACAGGATGCATGCGGAAACTGTATCATACAAGATCACTTATTTCTACTAGCACACTCTCCGCGCTCTCATCGACTTGCGGTCCTAACATCGCTATCTTACAAGGGATAAGTAGAACAGGAGATAAATATATTACATCCGTGTTCCCAAGCGGTCGTCTGGTGAGAATAACTGCGTTAGCCCACACAGCTCATCCTAGGTCCTGCTGAGAGTGAGAGTCAGACACGGCACCCAGGATGCGATCTCGCCCTCCTCCTCCTCCTCGGGAATCGCTTCTAGTCGGGTAGTCGTTGATGCCGTGCCTGCTGGTGGTGGCACCGTGCTCGTCAGTGGAGAAGCTCTGGTCGGAGTGGGTGCAACCAGACGGCTAGCATCGCCAGTTGAGGTCGAGCGCTGAGCCGCGGGACTAGCCAAAGAAGTATTTGGTGGAGTGGAAGTGCGTGGAGCACGAGGCGAAGGAGAGCGGTACTCGCTCCTGCGAATAACTCTCGCACGAGACAAGTCCATCCGCGCAGTGAGGTAATCATCTACCAGGGAGGTGAAAGCGGACTCCAAGGCCATGATGTACTGGACAAGTGGCTCGATAGCCATATCCCTTTCCCCTATGGTGCAGGAAAAGGCATAGTGGCTAGTATATGGAACGTGGCATGGCAGGTAGTAATAGGGACGGTTCTGCATAACAGGCAGGATGTCCCTGAGACGTGCGATAGCCTCACGTGTGGCCATCTGGATAGCATGCCTCTCAGTGGGCATGGCTCTCCCCATGAAGCGATAGTTGCGGAAAGACACGGAAACACCACCCCGAATATATACCGAAGCCTGGTACATAGTCAGGGTCTCTGAGATCTTGTCCGGGTAAATGACGTACTCCGGACGCCCGAGAGATCCCATCGCGTCCCTCGCGATGCTCGCGAGAAGACGGGAGAATCCCGCAGGCTCGTTGGTGAAAACCTGCGATGGGCAGCTGCCACCAGCCATCTACAACAGTAGACAAAAATCCAAGTAGCCATGTCATAAGTGTATGATGACTAAGAGAAATTTGCTACGATGCATGAGATGCATGCTGAAAAAAATGTCAGCACTGACTCGGTGACTAGCGATCGCGCCTAAAGCTCCTACAGTCAGCCTGGCTCTGATACCAAGGTCTGTCAGGCTCATTTCTGGGAAATAAATCACAGAATAGCCCTAAGTCACACTGGCCCCCAAGAACAACCAGTGGACAACCTTGATATAGATAACCAGTACAATATAACATTACACAGGGTTGAGTCAGGGTGACTCAACAATTTTATTACAACAACTCAACGCACTAAGGTGGCGGAATGTGACAGTGGATGGTGGGACTCAACACTAATATACTAGCATAGAGTCAAGCGTCAGTATGAAGCTTGACTATTTTATTGGTGTGGCGGAAGCTTGACGGATGATACAAGTGATAGACTCCATGACACAGGTGTGCTGACTGGGAACCTTCTAAGCGTCGGCCTCGCTAGCGCAATTCTCCTCCAAAAGCTCGTCCTCCTCCAAGTCTGGCCAAGTAAATAGCCAGGGACAAGCCAGTGAGTACTTTTGAATGTACTCGCAAACATTATGAACATAAGATATACCAAATGCGAATGCCATGGTAGATGAACTACATGCATGCAACAATTATCACCACTTGGTATGGTATAACATGGTTAGTACAGAAATAAATATTAGTGTCAACAATAAATATAAATAAGAGAAAAGCCGGTCGGATGTCAAGTGACACCACGATAGGACTTGAAAATAATTGCCAGTCGGGTATCCACAAGAGTAGTGGCGTGATAAACCGCCTGGCACTCGAGGGACGCCACAAAAGGACATAAAAGAAATGCCAGTCGGGTATCCACACGAGTAGTGGCGTGATAAACCGCCTGACACTCGAGGGACGCCACAAAAGGACTTAAAAGAACTGCCAGTCGGGTGTCCACAAGAGTAGTGGCGTGATAAACCGCCTGACACTCGAGGGACGCCACAAAAATGGCTTAAAAATAAATGCGAGTGTCCGGGGTAGACTCGCCAACCCTTGGGACACTCTGGAAGTAAAATTAACATCATAGGGTTAGTCCATAAGCATGATTTTTATCATAAATAAATTCATGATAATACTAACTGCGACAAGAATTTTATGCAAACATAAACATGCTCAAGTATATTATTTTTCCTCCAGAGACTGACACCGGGACCGATACTTGACCCACCCAACCAAGTCCTTGACCGTGGACACGGCTATTCGAATAGGTATAACTCTGCAGAGGGTGTACTCTTTACCCACGCGTATGGGATTTCCTTAGACAGCATCGTGCACTGGCTAATACCCAATACGAACTTTGGATTGAAAACACGCCTGACGCGTACACACCGACCGGATGCCAGGACTCACCCAAAGCATCGCTCCAGAAACCTTAAGTCAGGGAGGCTACAACCTCCGAAAAGCATGGGATCACTATTACACGCGCGGATTACAAGGGGTGCCCCCCTCTCGGCTACAACCGGAAACACCCATGCCCCTGACCCGATGACAGGCTACAACCTTCATCGTAGTTATCTGGGTGGCGTGCACCTGTACAGGGGTTATCAACTTACTAGGCCATACCCTCCTTTCGGAAGGACCCGTGGCAGCACGGTGTACAGCTAGGTGTATAGAGCAAGACTCGATCTAGGCAGACTCAGGAGGTATTATAAAATATCACCAGTATCCTCTATCACTATCACACGACACCGCTGTGTCAACAAAGGACCGTGCCTACCAGCACCACGTCCAAACCAGCAGCAAAACTTCTGCCATCAAACAGCCATATATATGTCAGAGAGCTGCTAGTGTGGTATGCAAGCAAGGAAAAAGGTTGACATGACCATACACACACAAGTGATGTAACATGCAACATATGCATTGCAATACCAAACTATGTAACCATGCAAAAATGCAAACACCATATCCCAGGTTCAATAATGCTTGCCTTGTCCAAAATAATCAGGAGAAAACCCCTCTGAATTTCCAGCAAAAGATCCTTCTTCCTTTTCTGAAAATTCAAATTTGAATTCGAATAAGAATTCCCACACAGAACAGAAAAATGTTCTCAAAATATTTTTAAATAAATCTTAAAAAAAACTAGAGAGGAAAAGAATTTTTTTGCAAAAAGAATCAACTCATTTGGATTAATAGTTTAAAAGCTATTAACTTTTTAAAACCAGGGGTCTTTCTGCAAAACAGAAGCCCCTGGGCTGTTTTAAAAGAAAACGGTTCGGCAGCGAATACGCCTTCCAGTGGAGAAGGCGTAAAGCGTAGAGTACGCCTTAGCTAAATACAGAGAATAGAGAGAGAGAGAGAGCTGACGGGTGGGGGCCACCCGTCAGGTTTGAATTTGAGCGCGCTCGCGCGCGTGTACAGAGGGGAGGCGGCGATCGCCGGCGACGATCACCGGGGTTTTAGAGCCTGGCGCTGGTCGTAGTGTGACCAGCGTGGACTTCCGCATCCGTGGGTGGTGGTGGTGGCCACCGGCGATCACCTGAACGGCGGTGAGCTCGACGCCGGAGGACGGTGGTTCGGGTGAAGTTGGGGCTCGTCGGAGAGGGCTCGGGGAGTAGAATTGGCTTAGGGGTTCGGCATAGTGGTGAAAAAGAGGTGGGTAGGCGGAATTTGGGTGGCTCTGGTGGAGTAGGGGCGAGGTTTGGCTCATGGACAGAGGCGGCGGAGCGGTGGCCGGAGAGGGAGAAGATGACCTCCTCGTGGCCGGGTGGGTGGCTAGGAGGAAGAGTGGGTGGTGGTGGAGGTGAAAGGTGAAGCTGGAGGGGCTCGGGGGCCCTTTTTATAGGCGAGTCGAGGATGGCCGAGACGGGCGGAGGTCGCCGGAGTAAATTAGGTCGCCGGGGTTCGTTTTGGCCGGTGGTCTGGGGCGACGGGGCATTTAAGAGGCCGGTGGAGTTCGCCCGAAGCCTCCGCTTGGACGGGCTCGTGCTCGCTTGCCACGTCCGTGATGCGCTGTCAGCACGGGCGCGGCGGCGTGGCCGGCTCCGGCGACTGCCATACGGGCCCCGGGCGGCGTGGTCGGTGCGTCCGTTGTGCGGAGAAGCGAGGGGGAGCGACGCGTGGGAGGGAAGGTAGGTAGGGGAGGTGCGGCGCAGTGAATGGAAGCCGATGGCCGAGGCGATCCGCTCGGCCTCGCCGTGGGTGAGCTCGGGGTGGCTGCACCGGCCAGCTGCCAGCTCACCGGCGTGGAGAGGCTGGGCGATGGGCCAGGGGAGCGGCGGTATTGAAGGCGGGCGTCGACGCCGTGCGGGAGGGGAAGGCGAGGAGTGCACGGCATCGCCGGCCCCTGTCGGCTGAACTAGTTCAGTTAACTGAATTAAATTCAGTTATGAACAGTATGCCAGCCAAGTGTTTGATGAAATGCTATGGGGTGTTAAACATCTTAGTTGATCAAGGGATTTGCTGTGGTGGTGTGTGGTTACTCAAAAATGAATTTGCCAGAAGACCAAGATTTTTGGTGGAGTTTGGAAATGATTTGGAGCAAAAAGTTGATTTCTGGACCAAACTTGAATTGAATAGAAATTGAAATTTTTGAACTGTGGGACCAAAAGTTTTTGAAGAAATGGGTTAAGGGTACCATGTATATGCAGGGATAATTTTGGTGTGGCAAGAGAGTTCTAGAAAAATATAGTTCCTTTGTAAAGTCAAGAAACTATGATTATTTCAAATTCCATCTTTGGAATTAAAAATATATAGAAGAAATATTTTTGTGGAGTGGAAAGGAGTTGGATAATATCATAGAAGATGTGTATGACTTGTGAGGTCAGTCTTGGGGTGGCAGAAAAATATTTGGAGTGGTTTAGGGTGCTAGAGGAGGTGGAAAAAGGCTTTTGCTTTTGAAAATCAAATAACCAGAACCAAAAATTCTTCAGAAAGAAATAGTTTTGAAAACCTCCAAAATAATTAAATCAAATAAATCCACCCTTCAAACAGAACCCTCCAAGAAAATTTTAAATCTTAGCTAAAATTTTGAAAAAGTTTTCAAAACTCCAAATAAATATTTTTGGGGTGTTACAACACCTACCCCCTTAAGAAAAATCTCGTCCCCGAGATTTCAGCTGTCCCTCAAACAGGTACGGATACTCAGTCCTTAAGTGATCTTCTCTTTCCCAGGTTGCCTCTTCCTCGGTGTGATTGCTCCATTGGACTTTGCAAAATTTTATTACGTTTTGTCGGGTTCTCCGTTCAGACTCCTCCAAAATTCTTATAGGACGTTCCCGATAGGTAAGATCGGGTTGAAGGTCTAATTCTTGGTGCTGGATTTGTTTTTCCGGGTTGCTAACACACTTCCTCAGTTGAGACACATGGAACACGTCGTGAACATCTGATAATTCTGCTGGTAATTCCAGTTGATAGGCAACCTTGCCCCTTCTTGCGGTTACTTTGAATGGTCCAATAAATCTTGGTGCTAATTTCCCCTTAACCTTAAATCTCTGTAGCCCCCTTGTCGGAGATACTCTAAGATATACGTAGTCATTGGGCTCAAAGTGGACCTGGCGGTGTTTTTGATCATAATAACTCTTCTGTCGGCTTTGAGCTGCCCTTAGTCGGTCCTGAATAAGCTTTACTTTGGTTTCTGCCTCTATTAGTATTTCTGGTCCAAAAATTCGGCTGTCTCCGGTTTCAGACCAATTTAATGGGGTCCGGCATCGTCGTCCGTATAATGCTTCGAAAGGTGACATTTTTAGGCTAGCTTGATAACTGTTGTTGTAGGAGAATTCTGCATAAGGCAAACTATCCTCCCAACTGACTCCGTAGGTAAGCACACATGCTCTCAACATGTCTTCTAATATTTGATTTACCCGCTCTGTCTGTCCTCCGGTCTGCGGGTGGTATGCTGTGCTGAAAGCCAGTTGCGTGCCTAAGGCTTGCTGTAGATGTTCCCAAAATCTAGAGACAAATTGGGTGCCTCTGTCAGAGACAATTATTTTGGGTATCCCGTGTAGACAAACAATCCTGGATAGGTACAGCCTGGCTAGCCTCTGTGTTGAGTAGGTGTTTTTTACCGGAATGAAATGTGCTACCTTGGTTAGCGAATCTGTTATTACCCAGATAGCATCATTCCCATGGCGTGACCTTGGCAAACCAACAACAAAATCCATTCCAATTCTATCCCATTTCCATTCAGGCACCTTAATTGGTTGCAACAACCCTGCTGGTCTCTGGTGTTCTGCCTTCACACGTTGGCAGGTATCACAACATGCCACATATATGGCTATATCCCTTTTCATCCCGTGCCACCAGAATCTCTCCTGTAGATCCTTATACATTTTGGTCCCTCCGGGGTGAATGGAATATGGAGTGGTATGCGCCTCTGCCATTATTTGCTGTTTTAAATCTTCAATGTTTGGTACGCATAATCTCTGTCCAAACCAAATAACTCCTTGGCTGTCTTCAATAAATTCGGGCGCCCTGCCCAGTTTCATCTTTTTCCTAATCCCTTCAATACTTGGGTGTCCCTTCTGGGCTTCTCTGATCTGGTCCTCTAATGTTGGTTTTATTTCCAACTGGGAAATGGTCCCCTCCATGACTAGTGCCATGTTGAGCTTGGCAAATTCCTGGCTGAACACATGTTGCGAGAGTTGTACACTGCCATTACCGGCGCATGGATTCCTGCTGAGGGCATCTGCCACAACATTGGCTTTACCTGGGTGATAGTGAATTCCTACGTCATAATCCTTAATTAGCTCAAGCCAACGTCGTTGTCTCAAATTTAATTCTGGCTGCGTGAAAATATACTTAAGACTTTTGTGGTCCGTGTATATTTCACATCGATTCCCCAGAAGGTAGTGTCGCCACTCTTTGAGTGCGTGTATTACTGCAGCAAGTTCCAGATCATGAACGGGGTAATTTTCTTCATGTCACCGTAGCTGTCTTGAGGTGTAAGCCACTACTTTTCCTTCCTGCATTAACACACATCCAAGGCCTTTCCCGGATGCGTCACAATATATATCAAAATTTTTGTGCACATCGGGCACAACCAGAACTGGTGATGTTGTTAACCTCTTTTTCAACTCCTGAAAACTCTTTTCACAAGCTTCAGTCCATTCAAACTTCTTATCTTTCTTGAGTAACTGGGTCATGGGTCTGGCTATAGTGGAGAACCCTTCAATAAATCTTCGATAATAGCCCGCTAGGCCAAGAAAACTTCTGACTTCCGTTACGTTTGTGGGTTGCTTCCATCCCAACACATCCTTTACTTTTCCCGGGTCCACAGCGATTCCATCTTGGGTCAATACGTGCCCAAGGAAACCAACTTCCCTCAACCAAAATTCACATTTGCTGAATTTGGCATATAGCTGATGTTTCCTTAACTCTTCCAGTACTATCCGAAGATGTTGCTCATGTTCTTCGGGCGTCTTAGAGTAAATAAGTATGTCATTGATAAATACCACCACAAATTTATCCAAATATTTCATAAAAACTTTGTTCATGAGATGCACAAAATACGCCGGGGCATTGGTTAAACCGAACGGCATCACTGTGAATTCATATAATCCGTATCTGGTAGTAAACGCCGTCTTAGGTATGTCCGTCGTCCGAATCTTTAGCTGATGATAACCTGATCTTAGATCTATCTTCGAGAAGACTTTAGCTTCTGCTAGCTGCTCAAACAAATCGTTGATTCTGGGCGGTGGATATTTATTCTTGATAGTGACCATATTAAGTGCCCTGTAATCAATACATAGCCGTAGGGTACCATCCCTCTTTTTGGCGAATAAAACTGGCGACCCCCATGGTGACGAGCTGGGTCGCACGTAACCTTTCTCCATCAGCTCCTTAATTTGCTTCTTTAATTCTGCCAATTCCGTTGGGGCCATACGGTACGGCTTCTTGTATATGGGTGTCGTTCCGGGTGCTAGTTCAATAACGAACTCAATTTCGCGGTCCGGAGGCATTCCTGGTAACTCTTCAGGGAATACATCAGGATATTCACAGACTACTGGAACCTTACTTAATTCCACCGTATCCACTTGATTTAATTTCCCTTGGAATGTGGCAATCTTCCTTGTACCCACTTTTATTGTCTTTCCTTGGCAATTGGTAAGAGTTACCGTGCGGTTATAGCAGTCTATGAAACCTTTGTTTGTGGTTAACCAATCCATTCCCAGAATAATGTCCAAATCAACTGCGTCCAATACGATGAGATTGGCTAGGAATCCCATTCCTTCAATTTCGATGTTTACATCCTTGCAGTACCATTGAGTATTTTGCTTTGATCCCGGGGACTGAATAACCATGGAATTTTGCAACGGCAAAAAGGGAAACTGATTCTTCGAGGCAAATCTTTTAGAAATGCAAGAGTGGGAAGCTCCGGAATCAAATAAAATTGTAGCATCTACTGAGTTGGCGGGGAACGTACCAAACACGATATCCGGTGTGTTCTGAGCTTCCTCAAAAGTCACGTGGTTGATATGTCCTTGCTTGTGGTTGTTATTGGGGTTGAAGTTATTGCGTCGCGGAGCGTTGGTCGCACCGCGGCCATTGTTGTTGTTGTTGGCTTTGGGAGGGTTGTTTCCTTGTTTTGGGCATTGTTTAGCATAATGCCCCTCTCCTCCACAGGAATAACAGGTGACTCCAGGATAAAAAGCTGTATCCTTGGTCCTATTGTGGAATGCACTGCGGTTCTGTGGTGGAGCTGTAGTTGTTGGTCGGGTTATTACTGGCTTTTGAACATCATTCCTGGGCCTGTTGTTGCGAACCTGTACTGACTGGTTCATGCGACGCTTGCGAGCCTCATCCATATTGCGGTGTTCATTTTCCAGAATAATAGCCTTATCCACAAGTGTCTTAAAGTCTGGAAAGGTATGAACCATCAGCTGGCACTTTAGGGATGAAATAAGTCCGTCGAGAAATTTTTCCATCTTTTTGTTCTCTGTCATATATTCGTCGTTGGCGTACCGGGCCAACTGAGTAAACTGATCCAGATATTGGGATACTGTGGAGCCCCGCTGTTTGAGATCCTCAAATTCCCTCTTCTTCAATTTCATAATGCTATTAGCGATATGTGCTCCTCGGAAATTCTCCTTGAATTGCTCCCATGTCATGTTTGCTCTGTCAGGGTGGGTGTGACATAAGTTTTCCCACCACGAAGCAGCTGTTCCAGAAAAATAGTGTGGTGTGTATAGCACCTTTTCCTGGTCAGTACACTGGGCAATGACCAATTTTCTTTCCATGTCTCGAAGCCAGTCGTCTGCCTCTAGTGGCTTGTCAGTGTGAGTAAAGACCGTCGGGCGGGTCTTTTGTAACTCAGACAGTTTGGACCTGGGTTGTTGTTGTTCATGGTGATTTCCCATGTTAATCAAATGCTGCATCATCTCCTGATGCTGTTGCTGACTCTGCTCATATAGGCGACACACTTGCGAGAAAGCTGAATCACTGCTTTGCTGACTTGTCTGCCCTTGAGTAAAATTATTTCCCATCTGTCCAGAGTTGTTCTCAGGTGGAGTTGGCATAGAACGGGTCCAGGGACGATGCATTTTATTTCTGGGGTATTTGCATAACACCAAATAAAATAATCAAATAGCATAAAATAAATTTCCAAATAAGTTTTTCCCCCCAGGACAAGGTAAGACAAGGCAGCCAGTTATATTACACACGTAATTTAATTATACAAACAGGATTTAATTATACAGGATATAATTATACAGGATGCATGCGGAAACTGTATCATACAAGATCACTTATTTCTACTAGCGCACTCTCCGCGCTCTCATCGACTTGCGGTCCTAACATCGCTATCTTACAAGGGATAAGTAGAACATGAGATAAATATATTACATCCGTGTTCCCAAGCGGTCGTCTGGTGAGAATAACTGCGTTAGCTCACACAGCTCATCCTAGGTCTTGCTGAGAGTGAGAGTCAGACACGGCACCCAGGATGCGATCTCGCCCTCCTCCTCCTCCTCGGGAATCGCTTCTAGTCGGGTAGTCGTTGATGCCGTGCCTGCTGGTGGTGGCACCGTGCTCGTCAGTGGAGAAGCTCTGGTCGGAGTGGGTGCAACCAGACGGCTAGCATCGCCAGTTGAGGTCGAGCGCTGAGCCGCGGGACTAGCCAAAGAAGTATTTGGTGGAGTGGAAGTGCGTGGAGCACGAGGCGAAGGAGAGCGGTACTCGCTCCTGCGAATAACTCTCGCACGAGACAAGTCCATCCGTGTATTGAGGTAATCATCTACCAGGGAGGTGAAAGCGGACTCCAAGGCCATGATGTACTGGACAAGTGGCTCGATAGCCAGATCCCTTTCCCCTATGGTGCAGGAAAAGGCATAGTGGCTAGTATATGGAACGTGGCATGGCAGGTAGTAATAGGGACGGTTCTGCATAACAGGCATGATGTCCCTGAGACGTGCGATAGCCTCACGTGTGGCCATCTGGATACCATGCCTCTCAGTGGGCATGGCTCTCCCCATGAAGCGATAGTTGCGGAAAGACACGGAAACACCACCCCGAATATATACCGAAGCCTGGTACATAGTCAGGGTCTCTGAGATCTTGTCCGGGTAAATGACGTACTCCGGACGCCCGAGAGATCCCATCGCGTCCCTCGCGATGCTCGCGAGAAGACGGGAGAATCCCGCAGGCTCGTTGGCGAAAACCTGCGATGGGCAGCTGCCACCAGCCATCTACAACAGTAGACAAAAATCCAAGTAGCCATGTCATAAGTGTATGATGACTAAGAGAAATTTGCTACGATGCATGAGATGCATGCTGAAAAAAATGTCAGCACTGACTCGGTGACTAGCGATCGCGCCTAAAGCTCCTACAGTCAGCCTGGCTCTGATACCAAGGTTTGTCAGGCTCATTTCTGGGAAATAAATCACAGAATAGCCCTAAGTCACACTGGCCCCCAAGAACAACCAGTGGACAACCTTGATATAGATAACCAGTACAATATAATATTACACAGGGTTGAGTCAGGGTGACTCAACAATTTTATTACAACAACTCAACGCACTAAGGTGGCGGAATGTGACAGTGGATGGTGGGACTCAACACTAATATACTAGCATAGAGTCAAGCGTCAGTATGAAGCTTGACTATTTTATTGGTGTGGCGGAAGTTTGACGGATGATACAAGTGATAGACTCCATGACACAGGTGTGCTGACTGGGAACCTTCTAAGCGTCGGCCTCGCTAGCGCAATTCTCCTCCAAAAGCTCGTCCTCCTCCAAGTCTGGCCAAGTAAATAGCCAGGGACAAGCCAGTGAGTACTTTTGAATGTACTCGCAAACATTATGAACATAAGATATACCAAATGCGAATGCCATGGTAGATGAACTACATGCATGCAACAATTATCACCACTTGGTATGGTATAACATGGTTAGAGCAGAAATAAATATTAGTGTCAACAATAAATATAAATAAGAGAAAAGCCGGTCGGATGTCAAGTGACACCACGATAGGACTTGAAAATAATTGCCAGTCGGGTATCCACAAGAGTAGTGGCGTGATAAACCGCCTGACACTCGAGGGACGCCACAAAAGGACTTAAAAGAAATGCCAGTCGGGTATCCACACGAGTAGTGGCGTGATAAACCGCCTGACACTCGAGGGACGCCACAAAAGGACTTAAAAGAACTGCCAGTCGGGTGTCCACAAGAGTAGTGGCGTGATAAACCGCCTGACACTCGAGGGACGCCATAAAAATGGCTTAAAAATAAATGCGAGTGTCCGGGGTAGACTCGCCAACCCCTGGGACACTCTGGAAGTAAAATTAACATCATAGGGTTAGTCCATAAGCATGATTTTTATCATAAATAAATTCATGATAATACTAACTGCGACAAGAATTTTATGCAAACATAAACATGCTCAAGTATATTATTTTTCCTCCAGAGACTGACACCGGGACCGATACTTGACCCACCCAACCAAGTCCTTGACCGTGGACGCGGCTATTCGAATAGGTATAACTCTGCAGAGGGTGTACTCTTTACCCACGCATATGGGATTTCCTTAGACAGCATCGTGCACTGGCTAATACCCAATACGGACTTTGGATTGAAAACACGCCTGACGCGTACACACCGACCGGATGCCAGGACTCACCCAAAGCATCGCTCCAGAAACCTTAAGTCAGGGAGGCTACAACCTCCGAAAAGCATGGGATCACTATTACACGCACGGATTACAAGGGGTGCCCCCCTCTCGGCTACAACCGGAAACACCCATGCCCCTGACCCGATGACAGGCTACAACCTTCATCGTAGTTATCTGGGTGGCGTGCACCTGTACAGGGGTTATCAACTTACTAGGCCGTACCCTCCTTTCGGAAGGACCCGTGGCAGCACGGTGTACAGCTAGGTGTATAGAGCAAGACTCGATCTAGGCAGACTCAGGAGGTATTATAAAATATCACCAGTATCCTCTATCACTATCACACGACACCGCTGTGTCAACAAAGGACCGTGCCTACCAGCACCACGTCCAAACCAGCAGCAAAACTTCTGCCATCAAACAGCCATATATATGTCAGAGAGCTGCTAGTGTGGTATGCAAGCAAGGAAAAAGGTTGACATGACCATACACACACAAGTGATGTAACATGCAACATATGCATTGCAATACCAAACTATGTAACCATGCAAAAATGCAAACACCATATCCCAGGTTCAATAATGCTTGCCTTGTCCAAAATAATCAGGAGAAAACCCCTCTGAATTTCCAGCAAAAGATCCTTCTTCCTTTTCTGAAAATTCAAATTTGAATTCGAATAAGAATTCCCATACAGAACAGAAAAATGTTCTCAAAATATTTTTAAATAAATCTTAAAAAAAACTAGAGAGGAAAAGAAATTTTTTGCAAAAAGAATCAACTCATTTGGATTAATAGTTTAAAAGCTATTAACTTTTTAAAACCAGGGGTCTTTCTGCAAAACAGAAGCCCCTGGGCTGTTTTAAAAGAAAACGGTTCGGCAGCGAATACGCCTTCCAGTGGAGAAGGCGTAAAGCATAGAGTACGCCTTCGCTAAATACAGAGAATAGAGAGAGAGAGCTGACGGGTGGGGGCCACCCGTCAGGTTTGAATTTGAGCGCGCTCGCGCGCGTGTACAGAGGGGAGGCGGCGATCGCCGGCGACGATCGCCGGGGTTTTAGAGCCTGGCGCTGGTCGTAGTGTGACCAGCGTGGACTTCCGCATCCGTGGGTGGTGGTGGTGGCCACCGGCGATCACCTGAACGGCGGTGAGCTCGACGCCGGCGGACGGTGGTTCGGGTGAAGTTGGGGCTCGTCGGAGAGGGCTCGGGGAGTGGAATTGGCTTAGGGGTTCGGCATAGTGGTGAAAAAGAGGTGGGTAGGCGGAATTTGGGTGGCTCTGGTGGAGTAGGGGCGAGGTTTGGCTCGTGGACAGAGGCGGCGGAGCGGTGGCTGGAGAGGGAGAAGATGACCCCCTCGTGGCCGGGTGGGTGGCTAGGAGGAAGAGTGGGTGGTGGTGGAGGTGAAAGGTGAAGCTGGAGGGGCTCGGGGGCCCTTTTTATAGGCGAGTCGAGGATGGCCGAGACGGGCGGAGGTCGCCGGAGTAAATTAGGTCGCCGGGGTTCGTTTTGGCCGGTGGTCTGGGGCGACGGGGCATTTAAGAGGCCGGTGGAGTTCGCCCGAAGCCTCCGCTTGGACGGGCTCGTGCTCGCTTGCCACGTCCGTGATGCGCTGTCCGCACGGGCGCGGCGGCGTGGCCGGCTCCGGCGACTGCCATACGGGCCCCGGGCGGCGTGGTCGGTGCGTCCGTTGTGCGGAGAAGTGAGGGGGAGCGACGCGTGGGAGGGAAGGTAGGTAGGGGAGGTGCGGCGCAGTGAATGGAAGCCGATGGCCGAGGCGATCCGCTCGGCCTCGCCGTGGGTGAGCTCGGGCTGGCTGCACCGGCCAGCTGCCAGCTCACCGGCGTGGAGAGGCTGGGCGATGGGCCAGGGGAGCGGCGGTATTGAAGGCGGGCGTCGACGCCGTGCGGGAGGGGAAGGCGAGGAGTGCACGGCATCGCCGGCCCCTGTCGGCTGAACTAGTTCAGTTAACTGAATTAAATTCAGTTATGAACAGTATGCCAGCCAAGTGTTTGATGAAATGCTATGGGGTGTTAAACATCTTAGTTGTTCAAGGGATTTGCTGTGGTGGTGTGTGGTTACTCAAAAATGAATTTGCCAGAAGACCAAGATTTTTGGTGGAGCTTGGAAATGATTTGGAGCAAAACGTTGATTTCTGGACCAAATTTGAATTGAATAGAAATTGAAATTTTTGAACTGTGGGACCAAAAGTTTTTGAAGAAATGGGTTAAGGGTACCATGTATATGCAGGGATAATTTTGGTGTGGCAAGAGAGTTCTAGAAAAATATAGTTCCTTTGTAAAGTCAAGAAACTATGATTATTTCAAATTCCATCTTTGGAATTAAAAATATATAGAAGAAATATTTTTGTGGAGTGGAAAGGAGTTGGATAATATCATAGAAGTTGTGTATGACTTGTGAGGTCAGTCTTGGGGTGGCAGAAAAATATTTGGAGTGGTTTAGGGTGCTAGAGGAGGTGGAAAAAGGCTTTTGCTTTTGAAAATCAAATAACCAGAACCAAAAATTATTCAGAAAGAAATAGTTTTGAAAACCTCCAAAATAATTAAATCAAATAAATCCACCCTTCAAACAGAACCCTCCAAGAAAATTTTAAATCTTAGCTAAAATTTTGAAAAAGTTTTCAAAACTCCAAATAAATATTTTTGGGGTGTTACAGCGTTGAGCATGAACATTATATCTGGATCTTGTTTATTGCGAGACGGTTATTCATTTAAATCAGAGAATAATGGTTGTTCCATTTTGATGAATAATATCTTTTATGGTCATGCACCCTTAAAGAGTGGTCTATTCTTATTGGATCTCGATTGTAGTGATACACATATTCATAATATTGAAACCAAAAGATGCAAGGTTAATAATGATAGTGCAACTTATTTGTGGCACTGCCGTTTAGGTCATATTGGTGTAAAACGCATGAAGAAACTCCATAAAGATGGACTTTTGGAATCACTTGATTATGAATCACTTGGTGCTTGCGAACCATGCCACATGGGCAAGATGACTAAAACTCCGTTCTCCGGAACTATGGAGCGAGCAACAGATTTGTTGGAAATCATACATACTGATGTATGTGGACCAATGAGTGTTGATGCTCGCGGTGGGTATCGTTATTTTCTGACCTTCACTGATGATTTGAGCAGATATGGGTATATCTACTTAATGAAACACAAGTCTGAAACATTTGAAAAGTTCAAAGAATTTCAGAGTGAATTAGAGAATCATCGTAACAAGAAAATAAAGTTCCTACGATCTGATCGTGGAGGAGAATATTTGAGTTACGAGTTTGGTCTTCATTTGAAACAATGTGGAATAGTTTCACAGCTCACGCCACCTGGAACACCACAACGTAATGGTGTGTCCGAACGTCGTAACCGTACCTTATTGGATATGGTACGATCTATGATGTCTCTTACCGATTTACCACTATCGTTTTGGGGTTATGCTTTAGAGACAGCTGCATTCACGTTAAATAGGACACCATCTAAATCCGTTGATACGACGCCTTATGAACTATGGTTTGGCAAGAAACCAAAGTTGTCGTTTCTTAAAATTTGGGGCTGCGATGCTTATGTGAAAACACTTCAACCTGATAAGCTCGATCCCAAGTCGGAAAAATGTATCTTCATAGGATACCCAAAAGAGACTGTTGGGTACACCTTCTATCACAGATCCGAAGGCAAAATATTCGTTGCTAAGAACGGATCCTTTCTAGAAAAAGAGTTTCTCTCGAAAGAAGTGAGTGGGAGGAAAGTAGAACTTGATGAGGTAATTGTACCTTCTCACATATTGGAAAGTAGTACATCACAGGAAATTGTTCCAGTGATTCCTACACCAATTAGTGAGGAAGTTGATGATAATGATCATGAAACTTCGGATCAAGTTTCTACTGAACGTCGTAGATCAACCAGAGTACGTTCCGCACCAGAGTGGTACGGCAACCCAGTTCTGGAAATCATGTTACTAGACCATGATGAACCTACGAACTATGAGGAAGCGATGATGAGCCCAGATTCCGCAAAATGGCTTGAAGCCATGAAATATGAGATGGGATCCATGTATGAGAACAAAGTATGGACTTTGGTTGACTTGCCCGATGATCGACAGGCCATCGAAAATAAATGGATCTTCAAGAGGAAGACCGACGCAGACGGTAATATTACTGTTTACAAAGCTCGACTTGTTGCGAAAGGTTTTCGACAAGTTCAAGGAGTTGACTACGATGAGACTTTCTCACCTGTAGCGATGCTTAAGTCTGTCCGAATCATGTTAGCAATTGCCGCATTTTATGATTATGAAATCTGGCAAATGGATGTCAAAACTGCATTCCTAAATGGATATCTCAAAGAAGAGTTGTATATGATGCAACCAGAAGGTTTTGTCGATCCAAAAGGTGCTAACAAAGTATGCAAACTCCAGCGATCCATCTATGGACTGGTGCAAGCATCTCGGAGTTGGAATATACGCTTTGATGAGGTGATCAAAGAATATGGTTTTATACAGACTTTTGGAGAAGCCTGTATTTACAAGAAAGTGAGTGGGAGCTCTGTAGCATTTCTAATATTATATGTAGATGACATATTGTTAATTGGAAATGATATAGAATTTCTGGATAGCATAAAAGGATACTTGAATAAAAGTTTTTCAATGAAAGACCTCGGAGAAGCTGCTTACATATTAGGCATCAAGATCTATAGAGATAGATCAAGACGCTTAATTGGACTTTCACAAAGCACATACCTTGATAAGATTTTGAAAAGGTTCAAAATGGATCAGTCAAAGAAAGGATTCTTGCCTGTTTTACAAGGTATGAAGTTGAGTAAGACTCAATGCCCGACCACTGCAGAAGATAGAGAGAAAATGAAAGTCATTCCCTATGCCTCAGCCATAGGATCTATCATGTATGTAATGCTGTGTACCAGACCTGATGTGTGCCTTGCTATAAGTCTAGCAGGGAGGTACCAAAGTAATCCAGGAGTGGATCACTGGACAGCGGTCAAAAACATCCTAAAGTATCTGAAAAGAACAAAGGATATGTTTCTCGTATATGGAGGTGACAAAGAGCTCGTCGTAAACGGTTACGTCCATTCTAGCTTTGACACTGATCCGGATGACTCTAAGTCACAAACCGGATATGTATTTTTATTGAACGGTGGAGCTGTCAGCTGGTGCAGTTCCAAGCAGAGCGTCGTGGCGGGATCTACGTGTGAAGCGGAATACATAGCTGCTTCGGAAGCAGCAAATGAAGGAGTCTAGATGAAGGAGTTCATATCCGATCTAGGTGTAGTACCTAGTGCATCGGGTCCAATGAAAATCTTTTGTGACAACACTGGAGCCATAGCCTTGGCGAAGGAATCCAGGTTTCACAAGAGAACAAAGCACATCAAAAGACGCTTCAATTCCATCCGCGATCTAGTCAAGGAGGGAGACATAGAGATTTGCAAAATACATACGGATCTGAATGTTGCAGACCCGTTGACTAAGCCTCTTCCACGGGCAAAACATGATCAGCACCAAGACTCCATGGGTGTGAGGATCATCACTTTGTAATCTAGATTATTGACTCTAGTTCAAGTGGGAGACTGAAGGAAATATGCCCTAGAGGCAATAATAAAGATGTTATTTGTATTTCCTTATATCATGATAAATGTCTTTTATTCATGCTAGAATTGTATTAACCGGAAACTTAGTACATGTGTGGATACATAGACAAAAGAGTATGTCCCTAGTATGCCTCTACTAGACTAGCTCATTAATCAAAGATGGTTATGTTTCCTAGCCATAGACATGAGTTGTCATTTGATCAACGGGATCACATCATTAGGAGAATGATGTGATGGACAAGACCCATCCGTTAGCATAGCACTATGATCGTTTAGTTTAACTGCTATTGCTTTCTTCATAACTTATACATGTTCCTATGACTACGAGATTATGCAACTCCCGAATACCGTAGGAACACCTTGTGTGCTATCAAACGTCACAACGTAACTGGGTGATCATAAAGATGCTCTACAGGTGTCTCCGAAAGTATTCGTGGTATAGATCAAGATTAGGATTTGTCACTCCGAGTGTCGGAGAGGTATCTCTGGGCCCTCTCGGTAACACACATCATAATAAGCCTTGCAAGCAAAAGACTAATGAGTTAGTCACGAGATGATGTGTTACAGAACGAGTAAAGAGACTTGCCGGTAACGAGATTGAACTAGGTATAAAGATACCGACGATCGAATCTCGGGCAAGTAACATACCGTTTGACAAAAGGAACAACGTATGTTGTTATGCGGTTCTGACCGATAAAAGATCTTCGTAGAATATGTAGGAGCCAATATGAACATCCAGGTTCCGCTATTGGTTATTGACCAAAGATGAGTCTCGGTCATGTCTACATAGTTCTCGAACCCGTAGGGTCCGCACGCTTAACGTTTGATGACGATCGGTATTATGAGTTTTTGAGTATTGATGTACCGAAGGTAGTTCGGAGTCCCGGATGAGATCACGGACATGACGAGGAGTCTCGGAATGTCCGAGACATAAAGATTGATATATTGGACGGCTATATTCGAACACCGGAAGTATACCGGAAAAGTTTCGGATTTATCGGGAATGCCGGAGGGGGTTACCGGAACCCCCTACGAGAGGGGATGGTCCATAGTGGGCCTAAAGGGTGAGAGAGAGGCAGCCCATAGGGCTGGCCGGCGCCCCCACCTAGGAATCCTAGTTGGACTAGGATTGGGGGGGGGGGCGCCACCTCTCCTATTCCTTTCCCCCTTCTTCCTTTCGGTGAATCCTACTAGGAATAGGATTGCAATCCTATTCCTAGTAGGAGTCCCTTCCCTAGCCGCACCATAGAGAGTTGGCCGGCCCCTCCTCCCTTGCTCCTTTATATACGGGGGCAGGGGGGCACCCAAAGACACACAAGTTGAATTGTTTTAGCCGTGTGCGGTGCCCCCCTCCACAGAATCACACCTCGGTCGTACCGTCGCGGAGCTTAGGCGAAGCCCTGCGCCGGTGAACACATCATATCCGTCACCACGCCGTCGTGCTGACGAAACTCTCCCGTGAAGCTCAACTGGATCAAGAGCTCGTGGGACGTCATCAAGCTGAACGTGTGCTGAACGCGGAGGTGCCGTACGTTCGGTGCTTGATCGGTTGGATCGCGAAGAAGTTCGACAACATCAACCGCGTCACTTGACGCTTCCGCTCCCGGTCTACGAGGGTACGTAGACACACTCTTCCCTCTCGTTGCTATGCATCTGGTAGATAGATCTTACGTGATCGTAGGAAAATTTTAAAATACTACGTTCCCCAACAGTTTGCCGGAGTGGGCCCCAGAGCTCTTGCCGGACTTGGTCTTGTTCTTCCCCCCGGGAGCTTCAGCGGCAAGTGTCTTGCTGTCCGTTGCGGCTGCTGCATCCCGGTAGATCTTGTCGGCACAGATAAGCGCGTCCTTCTTGTCGCCGGGGACAGAGATGACGCTTATCGGGCCTGGCATCTTGAGCATGTTGTAGGCATAATGTGAGGCTGCCATGAACTTGGCGAGCGCTGGACGGCCAAGTATGCCATTGTAAGGCAATGGGATATCGGCAACGCCAAAGGTGATCCTCTCAGTCCTGAAGTTCAGCTCTCCGCCAAAAGTCACTGGCAGTGTGATTTTCCCCTTCGGCTTGCTCCTTCCCGGGTTGATCCCTTGGAATGTGCCGGTTTCCTCGAGCTCGCTGTCGGGGATCTGTAATTTCCGGACCACAGCAGAGGAGATCAGGTTCAGGCTGGCCCCGCCGTCCACCAGCATCTTGGTGACCTTGAGGTTGCGGATGGTTGGTGAAACCAACATCGGCAAACACCCGACCGCAGTTGTGCGGTCAGGGTGATCCTCAATGTCGAAGATGATGGGTGTGCTGGACCACTTCAGAAGTTTACGCGACTCGACGGGTGGCTCTGCTGCATTAACTTCCCGCACCCATTGTTTGAGTTGGCGGTGGGAAGTATGCAGAGAGGCACCTCCATCGACGCACAGAACTTCTGTGGCCTTCTGGAACTCCTGCTCGCTGTTTTCTCCGTCATCCATGTCTTCGTCGTCGTCTTCGTCTTCGTCCTTGTCGCGGCCGCGGGGAGGTCTGTCTCCTTGCCGCTGCTTGGCCTAGCCGCGGCGTCCTCCCTGGCCATTGAATGGCCGCTTCTTGCCGGACTCTCCACCACCTCCCTGGGCCTTCTCCTTGTCGCGTCGCTCGTACTCAGCTTTTTGCTGCTCGACGAGGTACTCGACCCTTTTGCAGTTCTGGAGGTCATGGCCCTTGGTGCGGTGGATCTTGCAGTACTGTTTGTCAGAGCCGTCCTGCTTGTCGGCGGCCACCACAGCGACAGCTTCCTTGCCGGAGCCACCAGCCTCCTTGCCGGACTACTCGACGACCAGTACTTCTTTGCTCTTCTTTTTCCTGTTGTTCCGCCGCCGGTTCTTCCTTGCCGGGGCGGCATCCTCACTATCTGTTCCCCCTGCTCCAGTATCTTCTCCGGGGAGTCTCCTGTAACGCCCCGGACACACCCGCCGGTGGTCGTTACTCCTGGCGGGATCTAGACTGGCCTCACATATACATACTAGTCTTTTCTGCGCACTTTGTCCTCACTCGTGCGCACCCGGAAGCAACTTCCCGGTCGGTCACCCATCCTAAAACTACTCCAAGCTGAGCACGCTTAACTTTAGAGTTCTATCCGAATGGGCTCCCGGAAAAGAAGGAATTCCTTATTGATATGAGTAGTCTATCATCCCTAATAAGCTAGGCCATCACATACACCCTCACTCAGAGGAACCGACGTCCTCGTCGGGCCACAGGAACGTTCCCTCTTGGCACAACCGTATGTGCTTCCAGGACAGCACATGTGCCATGCCGTGTGCCACGACGAATCACAAACGTCATGCACATCATGACTGCAAACTGTCCACAAACATCCATGTAACCGCGAGGGTCAGCTCTGATACCAACTTGTAACGCCCCGGACACACCCGCCGGTGGTCGTTACTCCTGGCGGGATCTAGACTGGCCTCACATATCAATACTAGTCTTTTCTGCGCACTTTGTCCTCACTCGTGCGCACCCGGGAGCAACTTCCCGGTCGGTCACCCATCCTGAAACTACTCCAAGCTGAGCACGCTTAACTTTAGAGTTCTATCCGAATGGGCTCCTGGAAAAGAAGGAATTCCTTATTGATATGAGTAGTCTATCATCCCTAATAAGCTAGGCCATCACATCTCCTCCCCTCCTCAGCACGTGCGCACTTGTCGGCCAGGGCATAGAGCTCGCTGACGTCTCGGATCTTGCACATCGCCATTTCCTCCCTCATCCTGCGGTTACGCACGTTCTGGTGGAACGCGCTAATAACCGCGGCAGGGTGGACATCTGGGATGTTGTGCTGGACGCGGCTGAACCTTTCGATGTACTTTCGCAGGGACTCTCCTTCCTTCTGGGCGAGTATATGAAGATCACTCTCCTGGCCATGGGGCTTGTGGCCGCCCGTGAAGGCGCCGACAACCTGATGGCACAGGTCGGCCCAAGAAGAGATAGAGTTTTCCGGCAAGTGCATGAGTGATACGTCCAAAACGTATCTATAATTTCTGCTTGCTCCATGCCTCTTTTGGGTGATATTGCTATGATATTTATACACTTCCATACATTTTTGATCATATTTGGACTAACCTATTAACTTAGTGCACCCAGTGCCAGTTTCTGTTTTTTGCTGTTTTTGTATTTCAGGTTTTCCCATTACGAGAACTGCTAGAAAAATCCCAGAAAAATTATATAAAAAATCAGCATTCCAGAAGCTTCCCAGCAGCCAAAGTACAGCCGGAGGGGGGCCACCAGGGCTCCAGGCGCCCTGGTGGCGCGGCCCCCATGGCCGCGCCGGG
>LR738715.1:776430159-776448507 GCA_902687465.1 Secale cereale | reverse complement strand
GGGGGGGGGGGGGGGGGGGCGCCTGGGCCCCCCGAGCCTCCGCTGATGCCCCCCTTTGGCATATATTTATATCGTGTCCCG
The DNA here is from genome assembly GCA_902687465.1 of Secale cereale. Lineage (NCBI taxonomy): Eukaryota > Viridiplantae > Streptophyta > Magnoliopsida > Poales > Poaceae > Secale > Secale cereale. The sequence continues at coordinate 776,448,426 of LR738715.1, read as the reverse complement.
AAACCCACGAGATGGGAACCCTTTTTCGCGATCTCATCTCTGTTCCGCCGCCGCCGCGCTTCCAAGATCGGGAGCACCAGGAGAACTCTTCCCGGCACCCTACCGGAGGGGAGGATCACCACCGGGAGCCTCTCCACCACCATGGACGCCTCCCAGATGAGTTGTGAGTAGTCTCCCTTGGACCATGGGTCCATGACCAGTAGCTATGTGATGTTCTCCTCCCGTTCTTGTGCTTCACTAATTAGTCCTCGTGAGCTGCCCTACATGATCGAGGCACATATGTAATCCTTATGCTGTTGCTATGTTGAGTTTGCTGGGATCCGATGGATTGTGAGATTATGTTCAGATTGTGTTTGAGTAATATATTTGATCTACCTCTTTTATATTTATGTTTGTAAGTAATTCTTGCATGTTCTCCGTTGTTATTTATTGCTTTGGCCAAGTAGTAGGTAGTGACTCCAAGAGGGAACGTTATGCTTGATTGTGGGTTCATGCCCCTCGATGACTAGCTTGAGTGACAGAAACATGAGTCTAGGGGATGTGTTGTTGCCACAAGGGGGAAAACAACGGTGCTTGTGCCCGCGGGTGCAAGGATTGTTTACTTTACGCAAAGTTCTTTTAATGCAGTTGTCTGTTGCTTTGAGTTTACAATATGGGTGGGACTCGCAACTTAATACCAGCGAGATGTTCTGGATAGATATCTCAAGGTGGATGATTAGTAGTAGATGCAGATGGATTTCGGTCTACTTGCCTTGGCGTACCGCCCATGCTTTGAACCTCTACCTTTCTTGTAACATAGTTAGCATTGGTTTGCGCACATAATTCTGTCAATTGCCCAGCTGTAATTCGTTTACCTCACATAGTTGTTTTATCGTCTTTTGGGAGAGAGACATCACTAGTGAACATCATGGGACCCCGGTCCATATTACCATCATTGATCACATCCGCTATTTACTTTCCGCTTTTTACTTACTATTGCAGCAATACCTATCACTATTATCACTTGCGTTTGATCCTTTGTAAACGACAAGGCCGGAGGGATTGACAACCTCTCTGTACTCGTTGGGAGCAAAGTTATTTGTATCTGTGTGCAGGTCCACGTTGATTGCTAATATCTGGCGCCGTTAGCAGTTGACACCTTCTTGTTGAAACTGGGAGTCTCAGGGGAAATCGATCCTTGGTATCTTTGCCAAGGGAAAACTTCCGCTACACTGCATCTCAAACCTTCCACTTGGGGTAACCAACGAGGGGCGAGAAGCCATCAAGCAAAGTTTTCTGGCGCCGTTGCCGGGGACTCCACTCTTCAGGATAGGGGAGTTGCACGCTATCTTTTACCTTTGCTTTTTAGTTTTGTTAGTTTACCTTTCAGTTTTTGCTTTAGTATCTTTTATCGAAAATCACAAAAAATAGTTATCTTGCTTGCTTGCTGCTATGGGTTCCACCGAGAACACCAAGTTGTGTGACTTCACTAGTCATAACAACGATGACTTTATCTGCACACCTATCACTACACCTGCCACTTCAGCACCTTCGTATGAAATTAAACCTGCTTTACTGAACTTAGTCATGAAAGATCAATTCTCCGGTGCTGGAGATGATGCTGCTTTACACTTAAACAACTTTGTTGAACTTTGTGATATGCAAAAGTACCATGAATTTGCCCTTGGAGCTCTTCAATTCTTTCTTCAGACGCGGTGATGCTTTTCCACATCTCCTTCATCTCCTTCAGGAAGTAGTTCTTCAGCCCGTTGATGATGTCAAAGTTAGCTTCAACACCACGCTCGATCATCTTCTTGTACTCGAAGACTTCTTGCTCCACTTCTTCCAGCCTGGCCTGGATGCTCCCCTCCTAGATAGGTCCCTTCAGATCTTCTTGATGAAGGACACCGTCCTCCATCCGAACAACCTGAGGGTGCTTCTTCACCTCAGCGAGGTAAGGGTTGATGACGTTGACGACGAACTTGTCCTTGGGGGAACTTGGAGAAGCCATGGCACCTAGATTCAGCTGAAAGATTCCCTGGCAGAAACAGAACGAAAAGAAAACACATGCAATCGCAAGATACGTTGCCGGAACAATCCGGGCAAATATATAGCAAAAATTTATGCACAGAAAGGAAGGTAACAGGCTAAAGCGGGGTCGGAGACGGACCCCCTGGCGATACGTCCAAAACGTATCTATAATTTCTGCTTGCTCCATGCCTCTTTTGGGTGATATTGCTATGATATTTATATACTTCCATAGACTTTTGATCATATTTGGACTAACCTATTAACTCAGTGCACCCCAGTGCCAGTTTCTGTTTTCTGCTGTTTTTGTATTTCAGGTTTTCCCATTACGAGAACTGCCAGAAAAATCCCGGAAAATCATATAAAAAATCAGCGTTCCAGAAGCTTCCCGGCACCCGAAGTACAGCCGGAGGGGGGCCACCAGGGCTCCAGGCGCCCTGGTGGCGCGGCCCCCCTCCTGGCCGCGCCGGGGGGGCGCCTGGGCCCCCCAGGCCTCGTCTGATGCCCCCCTTTGGCATATATTTATATCGTGTCCCGAAACCCTCGAGACGGGAACCCTTTTTCGCGATCTCATCTCTGTTCCGCCGCCGCCGCGCTTCCAAGATCGGGAGCACCAGGAGAACTCTTCCCGGCACCCTGCCGGAGGGGAGGATCATCACCGGGAGCTTCTCCACCACCATGGACGCCTCCCGGATGAGTTGTGAGTAGTCTCCCTTGGACCATGGGTCCATGACCAGTAGCTATATGATGTTCTCCTCCTGTTCTTGTGCTTCACTAATTAGTCCTCGTGAGCTGCCCTACATGATCGAGGCACATATGTAATCCTTATGCTGTTGCTATGATGAGTTTGCTGGGATCCGATGGATTGTGAGATTATGTTCAGATTGTGTTTGAGTAATATATTTGATTCACCTCTTTTATATTTATGTTCGTAAGTAATTCTTGCATGTTCTCCGTTGTTATTTATTGCTTTGGCCAAGTGGTAGGTAGTGACTCCAAGAGGGAACGTTATGCTTGATTGTGGGTTCATGCCCCTCGATGACTAGCTTGAGTGACAGAAACATGAGTCTAGGGGATGTGCTGTTGCCACAAGGGGGAAAACAACGGTGCTTGTGCCCGCGGGTGCAAGGATTGTTTACTTTACGCAAAGTTCTTTTAATGCAGTTGTCTGTTGCTTTGAGTTTACACTATGGGTGGGACTCGCAACTTAATACCAGCGAGATGTTCTGGATAGATATCTCAAGGTGGATGATTAGTAGTAGATGCAGATGGATTTCGGTCTACTTGCCTTGGCGTACCGCCCATGCTTTGAACCTCTACCTTTCTTGTAACATAGTTAGCATTGGTTTGCGCACATAATTCTGTCAATTGCCCAGCTGTAATTCGTTTACCTCACATAGCTGTTTTATCGTCTTTTGGGAGAGAGACATCACTAGTGAACATCATGGGACCCAGGTCCATATTACCATCATTGATCACACCCGCTTTTTACTTACTATTGCAGCAATACCTATCACTATTATCACTTGCGTTTGATCCTTTGTAAACTACAAGGCCGGAGGGATTGACAACCTCTCTGTACTCGTTGGGAGCAAAGTTATTTGTATCTGTGTGCATGTCCACGTTGATTGCTAATATCTGGCGCCGTTAGCAGTTGACACCTTCTTGTTGAAACTGGGAGTCTCAGGGAAATCGATCCTTGGTATCTTTGCCAAGGGAAAACTTCCGCTACATTGCATCTCAAACCTTCCACTTGGGGTAACCAACGAGGGGCGAGAAGCCATCAAGCAAAGTTTTCTGGCGCCGTCGCCGGGGACTCCACTCTTCAAGATAGGGGAGTTGCACGCTATCTTTTACCTTTGCTTTTTAGTCTTGTTAGTTTACCTTTCAGTTTTCTTTATGTCTTTTCACTAGTTTTGCTTAATGGAAAACAACAAAAATATGAGAGAGCTTTATAAGCTCTACCTTGCTTTGGGACATGATGTGTTTGAAGAGAAAATTAAAAAACCTATGGAACTTTATTATTTGCATAACATTCATGATGGTGGTGATGTCATTAGTATGCTTTCTTTGAATATCAATATTGCTAATGACATGGAATGCTCTAAGCTTTGGGATGACACGTTTGATGAACATGATATTTTTAGTCCCCCAACTTTTAAAGAGAAAATTTACTTTGATGATACTTTGCTTCCTATACATGATGATTACAATGATGAATATGATGTTTTCAGTCCAACTACTATTGAGGATAAAATTTATTATGATTATGATATGCCTCCTAAATACAATGATTACCATGATGGTTATGATTGCTTTACTCTCACTATTCCTAATAAGAAAGATTTTGCTTATATGAAGAGTAATGACACTTTTTTGCATGTGGATCATGGTAACAATGCTTTATGTGATGCTTATATTGTTGAGTTTATTCGTGATCCCACTGAAAATTATTATGAGAAAGGAACATATGCTTATAGATATTTCAATGATATCAAGTTCCCTCTCTTTATGTTGAAGGTTTTGAAGCTACACTTGTTTTGCCTTCCTATGCTTATTGCTTTATGCTTCAATGAATTATTCTATTGCAATATTCCTATGCATAGGAAGCATGTTAGGCTTAAATGTGTTTGGTATTTGCTTCTTGATGCTCTCTTTTGTTCTTCAACTCTTATTCCTACGAGAGCCATTAAAGTCTCATGCCCACCTTAAAGGCATACAAGAAAGCGCTTTTGGGAGGCAGCTCACATGAATAAAATTTTATTTTGCTTCTGTTGTGTCTTTATGTTGTTACTACAGTAGCATCATCATTGTATCTTTACTTTTCAACTTTGTGCCAAGTGTAGCCTCTGATTGCAAGAAAGTTCAAAAGTTGTGACGTGCTGTCCAGGAAACACATTCTGTCCTTGGATAGAAAATTTCGTATAAAATCACCAGATCATATTTTTGGTCTGAATTTTTTCGACAGCATGCTCTATACAATTGTCTTTCGGGCATCTGTTCTAAGTTTTTTGATTAGAGTTGCAGAAGTGCCCCGAAAAAAATCATTTACTACCTGCTGTTCTGTTTTTCACAGATTCTGTCCTGTTTTGCCTCTCCTTCATTTTGCAAACCTTGAGCTTGTTTTTTCTTTGCAAAAAACCTTTTGGCAATCTTGAGAAACAGTAGACCTTCAAGAATATCCTTATTTCCAGCAAGGAACAATTATTTTATTATGGGTACTAACCTCGCTAATCAGATTATGATGAGTTATGTATGAAGGGAGTTTTCAAGTGTGCGAGGGAAGATGATAAAAAGATTCAGGAGTGTCAAACTCTCAAGCTTGGGGATGCCCCCATGCACCCCCAAGAAATATTCAAGGAGACTCAAGCGTCTAAGCTTGGGGATGCCCCCGTGCATCCCCTTCTCCATCAACATTATCAGTTCGTCTTTCGTTCCACTATATTTTTATCACTTCATGTGTTGTGTGCTATGCTTGGAGCGTCTTGCTTTTAGTTTTCCTTTTTAGTTTTCTTTAGCTTTTCATAACGAGTCGGAACTCAGCTTTCTTTATGTGGGAGAGAAACACGCTCCACTTCTACCTAGAACATAACATAGAATTTTCATGTCTATCTTTGCTGTGTGTGTTCTTTGTCTTTCAATAGCTACTGTCATGCTTATCTTTTAGTTTTCATGCTTATCTTTTTAAAGAGCTTTTGTTTAGTTGGTTGCTTGAACTCTCTTTATTTATCATGATTATCTTATTAATAGAGTTTGCTTCCGTTGCATTGGTTGGTATGTCTATGATAAAAAAGCTACGTGTATAATGGTGCTTAGTAGTTCATGTTTTCTTATGGTTAGTCTCAAATAGCTGGGGGGTTCCCAATGTGTTATTGGAATACCAACATGATTTGTTTGCCTATGATGTAGTATGGTTTAGTAATATCTTCCTTCAAGAATTTATTTTGATTGACTTGGCGTATGCTCATATTTAAGACTGTAAAGAAAGTCTGTCAAGCCTTGATGATCTTTTGTTTCTGAGTAGCGATATAACTACCATGCCTGATTCAATGTTGCTTTGTCGCTCTGCATGATTATGACCGTCATTGCTCTCTTAGTTGGTCGCTCCCAGTCTTTTGCTAACCTCCACCTGTACTAAGCGGACTGACTGCTTGTGCATCCAAATTCCTTTAAACCAGTTATGCCATATTAGTCAACCATATCTTCCTACATGGTATTTACCTTCCATTCCTAATGAAGACTTTCATGTACCATCTCGAAATTATTCAAAAAGAAAAAAAATGCATTCCTATTTTGTGCATCTGTTTTAAGTCTATGAGGAAGTAGTAGTTAATTCATGATCTTTTTAAGATTGGACAAGCTTCACCCCGGGATTGCATGTATAATGTGCAAACCCATAATACGAGAAGGAACTGGCATTGAGTGCGCCCGGCTCAAAATTAATATAACAAACAGACCCTCCTTCACGCTTTGTTCATGAGAAATCAGAAAACTTTGGCAGTGATAAACAAAGGAGATTAAGAGGATGTGATCGTCCTCATTCGGGAGCCGTTCCTCGAAACTTGTCCATCTCAAGAAGTGATTGAGTTATCCGCTAGCATTCGTTGACGAAACATGCATGATCTAAGAAAAAAATTATTATTACCTCTGTTTTTAAAACCAAGAGCTCTGGTACATGCTTTGTCTTTGTTTCCGACTACGGGTTTTCAACCTTGCCAACAAAAGCCACGGTTCGAGAGTCTCCACCTTCTTTTAAAGCACGAACTACTGAGAGCATGATTGTCATTCTGAGTGTAATGTGCATTGTCCCAAAGTAGCATTGTCTTTTGCATGATTATAATATCGTTTATTTTGAAATCATTGTATCTAGTCATCACTTAAACCTTGGAGGTGCCCCTGCATTTATGTTTTGCTTCACTAAAGGGGGCAAGCGAGATATCACTTTATCATATTTGCACACCATGCTCATTACAAATCTATTTGATGTTTCAATACCATATTGTAAAACTTTCAGTTCTTTGTGATTTTCTCATGAGGCAACTTAATTACTACAGATTCATTGTCTCAGTAAGCTTTTGTCATATGACTATGAAAAGTCCTATATGGTTAATAGCATGTCACCACAGAAATTATTCTTGTTATCATTTACCTACTCGAGGACGAGCAGGAATTAAGCTTGAGGATGTTGATACATCCAAATCGTATCTATAATTTCTGCTTGCTCCATGCCTCTTTTAGGTGATATTGCTATGATATTTATACACTTCCATACACTTTTGATCATATTTGGACTAACCTATTAACTTAGTGCACCCCAGTGCAAGTTTCTGTTTTCTGCTGTTTTGTATTTCAGGTTTTCCCATTACGAGAACTGCCAGAAAAATCCCGGAAAAATTATATAAAAAATCAGCGTTCCAGAAGCTTCCCAGCAGCCAAAGTACAGCCGGAGGGGGGCCACCAGGGCTCCAGGCGCCCTGGTGGCGCCCCCCTGGCTGCGCCGGGGGGGCGCCTGGGCCCCCCGAGCCTCCGCTGATGCCCCCCCTTTGGCATATATTTATATCGTGTCCCGAAACCCTCGAGACGGGAACCCTTTTTCGCGATCTCATCTCTGTTCCGCCGCCGCCGCGCTTCCAAGATCGGGAGCACTAGGAGAACTCTTCCCGGCACCCTGCCGGAGGGGAGGATCACCACCGGGAGCCTCTCCACCACCATGGACGCCTCCCGGATGAGTTGTGAGTAGTCTCCCTTGGACCATGGGTCCATGACCAGTAGCTATGTGATGTTCTCCTCCCGTTCTTGTGCTTCACTAATTAGTCCTCGTGAGCTGCCCTACATGATCGAGGCACATATGTAATCCTTATGCTGTTGCTATGTTGAGTTTGCTGGGATCCGATGGATTGTGAGATTATGTTCAGATTGTGTTTGAGTAATATATTTGATCTACCTCTTTTATATTTATGTTCGTAAGTAATTCTTGCATGTTCTCCGTTGTTATTTATTGCTTTGGCCAAGTAGTAGGTAGTGACTCCAAGAGGGAACGTTATGCTTGATTGTGGGTTCATGCCCCTCGATGACTAGCTTGAGTGACAGAAACATGAGTCTAGGGGATGTGCTGTTACCACACGGGGGGAAACAACGGTGCTTGTGCCCGCGGGTGCAAGGATTGTTTACTTTACGCAAAGTTCTTTTAATGCAGTTGTCTGTTGCTTTGAGTTTACACTATGGGTGGGACTCGCAACTTAATACCAGCGAGATGTTCTGGATAGATATCTCAAGGTGGATGATTAGTAGTAGATGCAGATGGATTTCGGTCTACTTGCCTTGGCGTACCGCCCATGCTTTGAAACTCTACCTTTCTTGTAACATAGTTAGCATTGGTTTGCGCACATAATTCTGTCAATTGCCCAGCTGTAATTCGTTTACCTCACATAGCTGTTTTATCGTCTTTTGGGAGAGAGACATCACTAGTGAACATCATGGGACCCCGGTCCATATTACCATCATTGATCACACCCGCTTTTTACTTACTATTGCAGCAATACCTATCACTACTATCACTTGCGTTTGATCCTTTGTAAACTACAAGGCCGGAGGGATTGACAACCTCTCTGTACTCGTTGGGAGCAAAGTTATTTGTATCTGTGTGCAGGTCCACGTTGATTGCTAATATCTGGCGCCGTTAGCAGTTGACACCTTCTTGTTGAAACTGGGAGTCTCAGGGAAATCGATCCTTGGTATCTTTGCCAAGGGAAAACTTCCACTACACTGCATCTCAAACCTTCCACTTGGGGTAACCAACGAGGGGCGAGAAGCCATCAATGATCCAAGATCTGACGTTTGGCTTTAGCACGAGCGGGAAGTAGTTTGCTAGTATCTTCTCGTCTCGTCCCCCGGCAGCCTGCACCGCGATGGTGTAGATGCTGAGAAACTCTGACGGATGTGTCTTGCCGTCGTACTTCTCGGGTACGTCGGGCTTGAAGTTCTTCATGCTGGGCCACTGGACTTGCCGCAGCTCACGGGTGAACGCAGGACAACCCGCCGCGTACGGCAAGTCGCCTGGTTCTCCGGGCGCATGCATGTCGACAGCGGGCCCAGTGCGCTGGTCGGATTGTCGCCGCGCCTCTCTTCGACGCTCGATGAGAGTTCGAGCATCTTCTTGTCGTCTGTCGTCAAGGACTTGGCGTTGATCGCGGCGAGCTCGTGGATCCGACGACGCCGTGGAGTCGTCGTCGATGTTGATCCGGCGAGTCGGCGATTTCGGCCTTCGAGGCGGGGAGTGCACGGTAGTTGCACCCCCGGCGGTCTTGTCTCCATCAGCCCGCGCTTGGCTAACTTGCCGCGGCCGCGACGTCGTCGGCTGCTGCGGCGTGTCATTGTTGGCGAAGGCGATGAGGCTCTGGATGGTGGCCCTCCAGTATTCGGCCTTGTCCGCCGCTGGAGGGAAGTCGAGGAGCAGTTGAGCTCGAGCTAGAACTTCTGCTGGGGTGGAGGGTAGCGGTGGCGAGCGGTGCGAGGAGCGAGATATGCTCGGACTTCTAACTGCGTTAGAAGGAGCGGGGCCTTGTCCCGGCGATCGCGCCTTGCTCGTACATGCACGTTGGCCTTGAGCGTCCCGCGACCCACCAGTTTGACCTTGTCCCAACAAGCGTATGGTAACTTGTGTACCACGTCGCTGCCGGTCCGGCACCTCCTGAGAGGGGCACGGTGCGTGCACGGACGCCGAGGTCTTGGTGTGCGCCCGGTCGTCCGTCTTGTCCTTGGACTTGGCGGTGCCGTGAATTTCCTCGCCGGCGTCCGCCCTTCCGCCAGCGTCTACCCCACCGACCGTTGGCTCCGGTGGCGGCGGGATCGACGCGGACGGGCCTGCTACCTCCGAAGCCTTCTTCTTCGGCGGCATGTCGATGAAGTCGATGAAGTTGATGAAGTTGTTGAAGTTGCTGAAGATTTCGCCCGCGCGAATGCCGGATCAGGTTCACACAACCTCGACGCCCCCTACCTGGCGCGCCAAAGATGTCGGGGAAACTGATCGCCCACGAACACCTATGGGACCGGAGCCCCTTTTCGGTATGGCAAGGGAGCGGAGGGTGCACGAAGAGCGGATCGAGGCGTGCACGCGAGCAGTATATCCAAAATCGCCCGCGGCCCTGGCTGCAGCTGCCTCCGCCAACCTGGTGGAAATATACGCCATCTCCTCATCGGTGGTGTCACGGGTGAGGCCCCTCTTCTCGTCGGGCTTGACCGGTTGCTCCACCAGGTTGTCGAAGAACGTTTGCACGGCTTCGTCAGAAGGCTCCCGCCATGTGGGGTCAATCCCATGGGAGTCACACCACGGCATCGCCGCGCGGATAGCGCTAAGCGACGAATTGTTGCATAGCGGAACTACGCCCCGCGGCAGCGCGAACCACTCTGGATGTTTGGTCGTACTTGAATAGCGCTCGGAGCATCCCGTTGAGTTCCATGACAGTGAAATTATAGTTGAGGCCCGGGCACAACCTCATGATGTCTGCCGCGTTATCAAACTCCCAAGCAGGCCTTTTCCTCTCCCGCGAGGGAGCGATGCGGCGGTGTCGGTGTACTAAGGTAGGGGTACCTTAGTACCCCAACTTGTGCACGGGCACTAGCAGCTTCCCGCGGCGGGGTTTACCACGTGCTTGCCGGAAACCTTTCCGGTCCTTATTAAGCCATTCAAGAACAAAGTATACAAGTCAGAAGATCAAGGCCCCGGCAAATGGAGCTTGCCGGGAAGGCCGTGCCAGGCCCAAGACTGTCACTTTAGCACAAGACCCTGGCAAGAGGAGCTTGCCAGGAAGATCGAGGAATGCATACCTCAAGAAACGCCTCGGCGCGGCATGCGCCCCGGCAGGGCCCGGGGAGCGACAAGCTTCCGGGCCCGGCAAGGTCAAGGCCCCGGCAAGGTGCTTGCCGGGGAGAACTCACGCTGTGTGCCCGCGCTCCAGCTCATCTACCCACGCGTCGCCCTGGGGCCCTTCCGGGGACGCGTGGCGGATGGCTGTGCAGCCTGGGGTACACGGTGGCAATCCACGGTGACGAGGCTACCGCCGTGTCGAATGGAGAAGCATGGACGGACGATTTTGGGGTCGACGGTGACGGGCATTTAATGCCCTTGTCCCCCACTGTCAAAGTTAGGTGAAGACCACTGTTCACGCACTATTCCCGCACTGTTACAACTACCACCATAGTTACATTTTTGCCCTCCTCTACGTTGACACCTATCGGTGACCCCTTGGGCTATAAAAGGAGGCCCATGCACAACGTAGAAAGGGTTCGAATCCTAAGCAACTCTCTCGCTCGGTGTAGCTAGTACTGTAGCTCTTCAAGCTCCCGAGCTCAATACAACCAAGGCAGGAGTAGGGTTTTACGCGTCCGCGCGGCCCGAACCTGGGTAAACTGCCCGCGTGCGTTCCTCGATCTGCTCTTCGTGCTCCCTCCGCTCCCTTACCGCAACGTAGAAGGGGCTCCGGTCCCATAGGTGCTCGTGGGAGGACAGTTTCCCCCGACATCTTTGGCGCGCCAGGTAGGGGGCGTCGAGGTTGTGCGAACCTGATCCGGCGCTCACGCAGGCGCATTCTTCATCAACCTCTCCAGCTACATCAACTTCATCAGCAACAGCATGGCCCCGAAGAAGAAAGCTTCGGAGGTCGCAGGCCCGTCTGCATCGATCCCACCACCACCAGAACCAACGGTTGGTGGAGGAGATGCTGGCGGAAGGGTGGTCGCCGGCGAGGAAACTCGCGGCGCCACCAAATCCAAGGACAAGACGGACGACCGAGCCTCGGTGTCCGTAGACGCGCCACGTCCATCTCAGCAGACGACAACCCAGCAGCGCCGTGGTACAGGAGGTACCATCCGCTTGCTGGGGCAAGGACAAACCGGAGGATCGCGGGACGCTCAAGGCCATCGTCCTGGCACGAGCAAGGCGTGGTCGCCGGGGCGGGAAACTGCTCCTTCTAACCCCGTTAGGAGTCCGAGCATATCCCGCTCCTTGCACCGCTCGCCCCCGCTCCCCTCCTCTCCAGCAGAAGCTCTCGCAAGAGCGCAACTGCTCCTCGATTTCCCTCCAGCGGCAGACAAGGCCAAAGACTGGAGGGCGACGATCCAAAGCCTCATCGCCTTCGCCAACAACGACACGCCGCAGCAGCCGGCGACGTCACGGCCACGACAAGTCGAGCAGACGAAGGCCGACGGCGACAAGACCGCCGGGGGTGCGACCACCGTGCACTTCCCGCCGCGGAAGCAGAAGACGCCACCCCACCGGATTAACGTCGACGACGACTCCACGGCGTCGTCGGATCCGCGGGCTCGTCGGGACCAGCGCCAAGTCCTCGACGACCGGCGACAAGAAGACGCTCGGACGACAATCGAGCGCCGACGAGAAGCCCGACGACAATCAGATCAGCGCGCTGGGACCGCTGTTGACACGCACGCGCCCGGTGAGCCAGGCGACTTGCCGTACGCGGCAGGTTGCCCTGTGTTTACCCGTGAGCTGCGGCGTGTCCAGTGGCCCAGCATGAAAAACTTCAAGCCCGACGTACCCGAGAAGTACGACGGCAAGACGCACCCCTCGGAGTTCCTCAGCATCTACACCATCGCGGTGCAGGCTGCCGGGGGACACGACGAGAAGATACTAGCTAATTACTTCCCGCTAGTGCTTAAGCTGAACGTTCGTTCTTGGCTTATGCACTTGCCGGAAGGCTCCATTTCTTCGTGGGCAGATCTGTGCCACCAATTTGTTGGCGCCTTCACGGGCGGCCACAAACCCCACGGCCAGGAGAGTGATCTCCACATCTTGGCCCAGAAGGAAGGAGAACCCCTGCGCAAGTACATTCAACGATTCAGCCGCGTGCAACACAACATTCCCGACGTCCACCCCGCCACGGTTATCAGCGCGTTCCACCAGAACGTGCGTAACCGCCGCATGCGAGAAGAGATGGCCATGACCAAGATCCGGGACGTCAGCGAGCTCTACGCTCTGGCTGACAAGTGCGCACGCGCCGAAGAGGGGAGGAGACTCCCCGGAGAAGATACTGGCGCAGGGGGAAGCGACAGCGAGGACGCCGCCCCGGCAAAGAAGAGCCGGCGGCGGAACAACAGAAGAAAGAAGAACAAGGAAGTGCTGGTTGTCGAGCAGTCCGGCAAGGAGGCTCCCGCCAAGAAGGCACAGGCTGGCGGCTCCGGCAAGGAGCCTGCACCTGTAGCGGCAGCCGACAAGCAGGACGGCTCCGACAAGCAATACTGCAAGATCCACCGCACCAAGGGCCACGACCTTTCAAACTGCAAGCGAGTCGAGTACCTCGTAGAACAGCAGAAGGCTGAGTACGAGCGTCGCGACAAGGAGAAGGCCCAAGGTGGCGGAGGAGAGCCCAGCAGGAAGCGGCCATTCAATGGCCGGGGAGGACGCCGCGGCAAGGCCAAGCAGCGGCAAGGAGATCGACCTCCCCGGGGCCGCGACAAGGATGAGGAGGAAGACGACGACGACGACATGGAGGAAGGTGATAACAGCGAGCAGGAGTTCCAGAAGGCCACAGAAGTTCTGTGTGTCGACGGAGGCGCCTCTCTGCATACTTCCCACCGCCAACTCAAGCAGTGGGTGCGGGAAGTAAATGCAGCTGAGCCGCCCGTTGAGTCACGCAGGCTCCTGAAGTGGTCCAGCACGCCCATCATTTTTGATCTTGAGGATCACCCTGACCGCACAACGGCGGTCGGGTGCTTGCCGATGTTGGTCTCGCCAACCATCCGCAACCTCAAGGTCACCAAAATGTTGGTTGACGGCGGGGCCGGCCTAAACTTGATCTCCTCGGCTGTGATCAAGAAACTCCAGATCCCAGACGGCGAGCTCAAAGAAACCGGTTCGTTCCAAGGAATAAACCCGGGAAGGAGCAAGCCCAGGGGGAAGATTACTCTGCCCGTGACCTTTGGCGGGGAGCTCAACTTCAGGACGGAGAGGATAACCTTCGATGTTGCCGATATCCCATTGCCATACAATGGGATACTTGGACGTCCTGCCCTCGCCAAGTTCATGGCAGCTTCCCACTATGCCTACAACGTACTCAAGATGCCGGGGCCGATAAGCGTCATCTCTGTCCCTGGCGACAAGAAGGACGCGCTTATCTGCGCCGACAAGATATACCGGGATGCAGCAGCTGCAGCGGAGAGCGACACACTTGCCGCTGAAGCTCCCGGGGGGAAGAAGACCGAGACCAAGTCCGATAAGTGCTCTGGGGCCCACTCCGGCAAACGCACCTCTTCGGAGTGCTGCGTTGCCGTCGAGGACGCTCCATCGAGCTCCACCGGCAAGTGTAAGAAGGGGATGGCCGCTCCACCGGCAACTAAGAAGGTGTCCGCCAAGGAGGACGTCACTGGTGGTACCTTCACCATCAGTGCTACGCTCGACAACAAATAGGAAAGCGCGCTCGTTGCCTTCCTGCGGGCGAATGTCGATGTGTTTGCATGGCAACCATCTGACATCCCCGGCGTTCCCAGGAAGGTAATTGAGCACAAGCTTGCTGTTTGTCCTCATGCGCGGCCCGTCAAGCAGAAGGTCAGGAAGCAAGCCGTGGAGCGCCAAGAATTCATCGCCAAAGAGATCAAGAAGCTAGAAGCAGCAGGCCTGGTTAGAGGCGTGATCCATCCAACGTGGTTAGCCAATCCAGTTGTCGTACGCAAGGCTAATGGGAAGTGGAGACTTTGTATAGACTTCACCGATGTGAATAAAGCATGTCCCAAGGATCCATTTCCCTTGCCACGTATTGACCAGATTGTTGACTCCACTGCCGGATGTGAGCTGCGTTCCTTCCTTGATGCATACTCTGGGTACCACCAGATATTCATGGCTAAGGAAGATGAAGAAAAGACTGCATTTATCACTCCATGCGGCACATATTGCTTCATACGCATGCCCTTTGGATTGAAGAATGCAGGCTCGACATTTGCAAGGGTGGTGCACACTGCTTTTGAGCCACAGATTCACAGAAATGTGGAAGCCTACATGGATGACATAGTGGTCAAGAGCAAGAGCAAAGATACACTGATCCAAGATCTGGAAGAGACGTTTGAGAATCTGCGCAAGATCCAGCTTAAGTTGAACCCCGAGAAGTGCGTCTTTGGAGTCCCCTCCGGCAAGCTTCTCGGGTTCTTCGTGTCCCAGAGGGGGATTGAAGCCAATCCCGACAAGATAAAAGCCATCGAGCAGATCGAAGCCCCGAAGCGCGTCAAGGACGTAAGGAGACTTGCAGGTTGTGTAGCTGCCCTCAGTAGGTTCATTTCAAAGTCTGCAGAACGCGCCCTACCTTTCTTCAAAATCTTGAAGAAGGCAGGTCCTATGAAATGGACTCCGGAAGCGGAGGCGGCGCTGCAAGACTTGAAAGGATACCTATCCTCCACTCTTATACTTGTCGCACCTAGGCCACAAGAGAAGTTGCTACTGTACCTGGCAGCAACCAATCAAGTGGTTAGTGCTGCGTTAGTAGCGGAGAGGGAGGCCGACGAGGAGTCTACACCACCGGCAAGTGAATCCAGCGACAAGCAGGGGGCTTCCCCGACAAGCTCTGGCTCCGACAAGGACAAGTCTGCGTAGGAACAAGGAGAAGTGCGAAAGAAGATGGTGCAGCGCCCAGTGTATTTTGTAAGTTCCCTCTTGCAGGGGGCTAGATCAAGATACTCTGGGGTGCAGAAGTTGCTTTTCGGCCTCCTCATGGCCTCGAGAAAGTTGCGCCATTACTTCCAAGCACACGAGATAACAGTGGTCACTCGCTTTCCGTTGAAGAGGATATTGCAGAATCCAGAAGCAACAGGCAGGATCGTCGAGTGGGCACTGGAGCTGTCAAGCTTTGGCCTCAAATTTGAGAGTACTTCAACCATACAGAGCAGAGCTTTGGCAGAATTCATAGCTGAATGGACCCCAACGCCAGATGAAGAAGTCCCAGAGACAAGCGTTCCCGTACAAGAAGCGAGCAATGAATGGGTAATGTACTTTGATGGTGCCTTCTCGCTGCAAGGCGCCGGTGCCGGCGTGGTACTCATAGCGCCCACTGGAGAGCACCTCAAATATGTTGTCCAGATGCACTTTCCCAAGGAGCAAGCGAAAAACAATACTGCAGAGTATGAAGGCTTGCTTGCCGGCCTCAGGATTGCGGCCGAACTTGGGATCAAGAAGTTGATTGTGCGGGGAGATTCTCAGCTGGTGGTCCGACAAGTTAACAAGAGTTACCAGAGCCCTTTGATGGAAGCCTATGTTGATGAAGTGAGGAAGCTTGAAGAACACTTTGAAGGTCTGCAAATGGAGCACGTTCCAAGAGCTCAGAATGATATTGCAGATGGCCTTTCAAAGTGTGCTGCGATGAAGTTACCTGTGGAACCAGGGACCTTCCTGCTCAAGCTAACTCAACCATCCGTTACACCATTAGTTGGGCTAAGTAAGAAGAGAAAATTGGTCTCCGGCGACTACTTGCCGGCGGATCTTCCAGAAGCCGCCGCCAAGGTCTCCAAGATCAACAACCAAGATGCTGAGGAACAGTTTGCTCCTGCAGATCCTAGGGTCTGTACAGTTGAAGCAAGCATTCCCGACAAGCCCTGCCCCGGCAGGCTTGCCGGGGGACCATCAGCTCCGGCAGAACCGGAGGTTCTTGCCGTAGAAGCTGGGGTTCCCGCAGCGGCCCTCATGCCCTTAGTCCTTGCCGTTGAGCCTCGGGCTCCGGCATGGGCACAGCAGATCGTCCGTTTTCTGCAAACTGGAGAACTTCCCGACGACCCGGAAGAAATAGAGAAGATAACCAGGCAGTCAAGTATGTACCAATTCGTTGATAACGTATTGTACAGAAGAAGACTCAATGGTGTAAGGTTGAAGTGCATTTCCAGGGAAGATGGACAGAAGCTGTTGGCAGAGATACATGGAGGCATATGTGGCCACCACATTGGCGCAAGGGCAATTGCCGGAAAGGCGTTCCGGCAAGGGTTCTTCTGGCCAGAAGCCCTCCAGGATGCAACTGCACAAGTAACCAAGTGTGAAGCGTGCCAGTTCCATGCCAAGCAAATTCATCAGCCAGCTCAAGCTCTCCAAACGATCCCTTTGTCCTGGCCCTTCTCGGTCTGGGGGCTCGATATCCTCGGCCCCTTCCCCCGTGCTGTCGGGGGCTTTGAGTACTTGTACGTTGCAATCGACAAGTTCACAAAGTGGCCAGAAGTGGAACCAGTGAGAAAGGTGACAACACAGTCAGCGGTCAGGTTCTTCAGGTCGATTGTTTGCCGTTTCGGAATCCCTAACAGGATCATCACCGACAACGGCACACAATTCACTAGTCGCACCTTCATGCAGTACGTCCAAGACCTTGGAGCCAAGGTCTGTTTCGCTTCTGTTGCCCACCCGAGGAGCAACGGTCAAGCGCAGAGGGCCAATGCTGAAGTGCTGCGTGGACTCAAGACAAGAACCTTTGACAGGCTGTACAAGTGCGGAAGAAACTGGATAGAGGAGCTACCGGCGGCTCTTTGGTCAATCAGGACGACACCAAGTCGAGCCACCGGACAGACACCCTTTGCCCTTGTCTATGGGGCAGAGGCAGTCCTCCCCACAGAACTCGTATACGGATCTCCTCGAGTGCTCGCCTATGATGAGCTCGAGCAAGAGCAACTGCGACAAGATAATGCATTGCTCCTTGAGGAGGAACGTCTCCAGGCTGCTGTACGAGCTGCTCGATACCAGCAAGCCTTGCGCCGCTATCATAGCCGCAAGGTTAAAGCCAGGAGTCTTGAGGAAGGCGACCTTGTTCTTCGGCGTGTTCAGTCCGCCAAGAATTCCAACAAGTTGACGCCGAAGTGGGAAGGCCCTTATCGGGTGAGACAAGTCACAAGGCCCGGCGCTGTCCGCCTTGAGACCGAAGAAGGCTTACCGGTGAGCAACTCCTGGAACATAGAGCATCTTCGCAAGTTTCACCCATAAGACGCAGTTGCCGTGATCCGTTCCGGCAACCACCTTTTGTACGAGTCTTGCCGCTGTTGCATGTAAACCTTTGTACAAAGCCGGGCGCAGATCCCGTGCATCAGTAAAGCTTTTGTGTTTCGCACTATTTGCCATTCCCATGCTTTTCTTTGTTATTTGGATGCATTGTTTGGCAGCTTGCGCAACCCACATCTCCGGTGAGCAGTAATGGGCCGAGAAGCCCCGTACTTGTTTTCCCTTCTCTTCTTCTTTCCATCTTAAGCAGAAGGAACGTTCCTCGCGCACAAGTTTGCCGGGGGGGGGGGGGG
>LR738715.1:776375393-776430076 GCA_902687465.1 Secale cereale | reverse complement strand
GTGGAGGACGAACCAAGTGTTGTTCAAGAAAGAGAAGCTTGCCGGGGAACGAACAGATTATGAAAGCTAAGTTACCAGAATTTGAGCAGTTCAAATTTTTAAATTTTAGTTATCTTCCTTGAACAACCACACTTTGTATGGAAAACCTGTGCACGGAGGAACCTACCCGTGGCTAGCCGCACCCTTACTTTGTTTCCGAGTACGCTCAACGACTTAAGTGAGCTGCGACAAGTGTCGCGCCCTTGCTTCGTTTTCGAGTTCGCTCAGCAAGCTAAGTGCGTTGCGACTAGCTGCGGCAAGGTTACTTGCCGGTAAAGCCTTTGCCGGCTGGCTGCTCAGAGTCCAGCACTCAGCGCTCGCGGCAAGGGCCCCTTGCCGGCAAGTCCCCTAGAAGCGTAGGGTTGAAAGCATACAAAGTGGAGGACCAAAAGCAAGGGAGATAACGATGCGTCAATTGCTCAGAAATAAGATAATATATTACAGAGATAACTTGTCGCAATGACTAATAGATTCATGTTCATGGCACGCTTTGCAGCAGCAAAGGAAATAGAAAGAAAGAGGCCTAATCTACGCGGTCGCCTTCATGCCTGGAGATCTTGTTCACCTTGGCGATGATGTGGGCGACCTGCGCCTTCAGCGCCTCCAGATCTGCGTCGGCCGGCAAGCTGCGGAGGACATTGACGAGATTAATGCCAGGGTTGCGGTAGACAATCTTCGTCAAGACGCGCTCCAAAGTGCCCGCGCAGAGCTGGCGCGACTCCTCGGCCAGCTGCGCGGGGAGCTTCTCCTGCAGCCATGCAAGCACCGGCGCGACTCCCCTGAAGAAGAGGCTTAACTTGGCGCTGTGGGGGAGATTCAAGTCCGGAGAATACACAAGGTGATCCACCCTCAGCGCCATCAGCTCCTTGTCGATGTTGGCAGCAGAAGCGACCAGGTCGTCGGTCCACTGCTCCACGGCCCGGCTGAAGTTGTTCGCTGAAGTGGCGGCGCTCTCCACTAGGCCTCGTTCCTTGCGGAGCTCGTCCTTCAGCTTCGTTTCACGATCCCGGGCAGCGTCAAGTGAATCAGTCAAAGTGGAGACCTTCAACTCCAAGTCAGCGATTGAATCTTTGGCGGCAGTAAGCTCGTCGCCCTTCTTGGAGAGGCGTACCTGAAGATCGGAGTTGGTGTGGGCGTCCTTCTCGCGCTCTACGTTGAGCGCGGTGACCCTATCCTCACTCGCCTTCAGGTACCGCTCCAACTGATCAACGTTGAGCTCCAGTTCCCTCTTGGCAATTTCCGCGGCGGCTGCGGCTTCCTTCGCCTCCTTCATGGCCTGCTCCCGGGCAGTGAGCTCGTCATCATGGGCGTCTAGCTCAACCTTCCGCTGGTTGAGCGCTCCCTCCCGACGAGACAGTTCCTCAGCAGCCAGCCGCTGTCGCTCTTCTGCTTCCGCCTTCTCCAGGAGGAAGGCTTGCTGCTCTTCGGCGAGTGCTTCCCGCTCCTCCGCCAAGTTGCAGAGGGCGGCCTGGTTGGCGGCGCGAAGCTCTGTGGCCCGTTTCTCCAAGTCCACTCCAGCCTTGGCGGCAAGAGCTTCCCGGGAGTCCAGCTTCGCCTGCCTGGCCCGGTAAAGGGCCAGGAGCCGGCGAAGCAGCTTCTCCTCTTCAGGCTCGTCGCTCCCGCCAGGCGCCTCAACAATCTTCAACCCCACGGAGGCGAGGACCTCTCCGTCGTAGGTCTCTCCCTCCACGGGGGCTCGCGACGAGGACCCCCAAGGGACTTGTATGAAGACGCCATTGGGGGCCTCAAGGTAGATGCCCGGCTGCTCCTTGGCGACGGAAGGGTCGGCGGCCGGTGCAGCGCTTGACGCTCCTGCCGCCTCCGGGCCGGCAGTGTGGTTGCCTTCCCCCTCCCCAGCCGCGGCGTCTGCGGTCGGGGCAGTCTCCTCAGCGGCAGGCTCGTCGGCTCCTGCCATGCCCTCAGCGGCAGTGGCGTTGCCGCCGTCGCCTTGCGCGCCCTCCTCGCCGGTGGCCTCAGTCTCCATCTGCTCCGGCGCAGGAGGATCTAGCAGAAGAAGAAGAAAAGAAAAGATCAAGCAAATATCCAAAAAGACAAGTTCAAGAAGAAAAAGCTACAAGACTCACCTTCGCGAACTTCATCAACGACGGGCTCCCTCGCCGGGGAGTCCTCCCTTGGCGGTGGAGCAGTAGCCCCTGCTGGCGGAGGGCCGCCCGTACCCTCCCTGGGCGGGGTGGCCACCCTTGTCGGGCTACCCGCCCTTGGCGGGGCGCCCGCCCTTGGCGGAGCTTCCTCCCTCGCCGGGGAGTTCGTCCTTGGCGGGGAGGGTGGAACACGCAGCTCCTCGGGGGTGACCTCTGGTTGCTCCTGCGGCTGCGGCTCCGCTTCTGCACAAGACAATCGAAGCAACAAGATATTAGCACAAGCAAAAACCTCAAGCGCGCCCGACGAACGAAAAGCTCAAGACCAGACTTACGCTGGGGGCTGCGCTGGGGGCTGCTCCTCGGGGCAGCGGGTTGATCCGGCAAGTTCGTCGCCGGAGCGTCCCCTGTCGCCGCGACGGGCGAATCGTCCTCGACCTCAACACGGGGATCTTGGCCCGCTTCGCCATCCGCTGGGCCAGGGACCTGAAAGCAAAACAAAAACAAGATCAGAATCATCAAGAAAGACCAAGTCAGAATTGAAGAAGTTACAAGTTACAAGTGCTTACTCCTCTTCCTCGTCGTCGTCGGAGCTGAGGGCGGAGAAATCGAACTCCACCTGAGGTGCTCCCGCGCGAGGAGCAGGAGGAGAAGGCTCCCTCGGGCGCTTGGCGGTCTCCGGGGCTGGGGGCTGCGAAGACCCAGCCTCCGTTGACGCCGAGGCCCGAGGAGCAGGCGGAGCGGCCGCTTCGCTCCGGGAGGGTCCCCCTCCGCTTGGCGCTGGTGCGCGGGGCGCCTCCGTCGCGGCTTGTGCGCGGGGCGCCTCCGTCGCGGCTGGTGCACGGGGCGCCTCCGTCGCGGCTTGGCTCGCCCGGGTGGCTCGCGTCGCCCGGCGAGCAGGCTGCTGTCGGGGCGCCTGCGTCCTCGTCGCTGTGGCCGCCTTGTGGAGGCGTTTCCTCGGCGCTTGCGTGGGACTTGCCGGGGGCGGGGAGTTCTCTGAGGACGAGGAGGCATCGTCGTCGAGTCCCAGAGATCCGCCGGTGTCTTCATCGGCCTCGACGTCCTCCTCCTCCTCCCGACAGGCTCGCTGGGCCCAGCGCCATGCCCGGCGACCTCGCTCCCTCCGGCGGTCCCGCTACCTCCGGCGGTCCCGCTTCCTCCGGCGACCCCGCTCCCTCCGGCGGTCCTGCTCCCTCCGGCAACCTCGCCCCCTGCGGCGACCTCGCTCACAACACCAGGTATTCCGGAAAGCCTCAGGGAAGGCACCCCGCTAAACTCCTCGGGCGGAAGCTTGAGCAGTCTGCGGATCTCTGCCTCCTCTGCTTGGCACGCCTCGTCCGCGGCCTGCGCCTCGTCGACGGTGAATCCGAAATCTCCTGCCGCTGCAGCTGCGGCGGCCTCTTCCATCCGGGAAGCAATATAAGCTATATCCCGGGCCGTAGTGGCCCGGGTAAGGCCCCTATTCTCCTCGGAGTTCTTGGGCGTCTCAACCAAGTTATCAAACAAGCTCAGGATGGCATCCGACGGAGGCTGGATCCAAGTGGGGACGATGCCGTGGGAGTCGCACTCCGGCATCATCGCGCGTAAGGAGTCACGGGCGGTGCTGTTGCACAGCGGCACCACTCCCTTGGCGGGTCTGAACCACTCTGGATGCGCCGGGTCATGCTTGAAGAGTTCTCGCACCATTCCTTTCAGCTCCAAAGCGGTGAAATTGAAGTTCAATCCGCAGCGCAGCCTCATGATATCCGCCGCATTGCCAAATTCCCAGGCGGGCCTTTTTCTCTCTTGTAAAGGGGCAATGCGGCGGCAGAGGAAATCTGCGCCAACCTCTCCGATGGTCAGATTGGCTACCCGGAGATGGATGATCCTGACGAGGGCAATACTGAGTCTGTTGTCCTCCGGGGCCAATTCGCTCCAATCCCTTCCGCGCACTATGGCAGTTGTGCGCGGCGCAGTGAAGGGCTCCGGCTTGTCCTCCACCACCCAACACCAATCTGCGCGCCATTCTTCCCACTTGCCGCGGAGTTCTCCCTTCAGGTATGAGTCCTTCTTATTCAACCGGAAGATCCAGGAGATGCCGCCGGAGAGGGGAGCGCCAGCCTCTACTCTAGGCATGAAGAAATGGCGAAAAAGTGCTACATTTGGATGGATCCCCACATAGTTTTCGCACAGATGTGCGAAAACCGCCATCGTAAGGATGGCGTTGGGGGTAAAGTCTAGGAGGTGGAGGTTGTATGTGTTCATAATGTCACAGAAAAACTCCGAGTACGGAGGGCATAATCCGCAGTGGAAGAAAACAGCAAAGAAGAAATACCCGCCGGGAACCAGATCTTTGGCGACGGCGGGGAAGGCTTTGGTACGGGGGTGAGCTTTGGTCTCCCCGGACCAGAAGAGGTAGTACTTGTTCCGTAGCTCCCTCGCGCTGAGCCTCGGCGCGAAGACCACATTCCTCTTCCGCATGGCGGCCAGCTTCGCCGCCTGCTCGGATTTCTCCTTCTTGGCCTTGTCTGCTTTCGCCTTCTCTCTCTTCGGAGCCATGGCGGAGGCGGCGAGGGAAGAGGCGAGGAGCTCGACGGCGCCGCGGGTGTGGAAGACGGCGGAGGAGGGGTGAAGGCAGTGAGCAGCGGAGGATTTCTGGAGGTTGAAGGCGCAATGAAGACGAAGGAGGGAAACTGCCCCTGCTTCCTCTGCTTTTAAGGGGGGAGTGGTGGACGCTCCGCATTTCCCATTAAAGAACGAGGCCACGATCTCTCCCACGACGCCGCAATCGACGCGTGCCGTTAGGGAGGGGCGCGGCGGATGCGGAATGGGATTTACGGCTTGCCGTGGGCCGCGCGCGTGCCCGTGCACTATTTTGGGCCTGGCCCAACAGCGCTCGGCATCGTGTATGGCCCAGGCCCGGGGGCTCCTGTCGGTGTACTAAGGTAGGGGTACCTTAGTACCCCCAACTTGTGCACGGGCAGTAGCAGCTTCCCGCGGCGGGGTTTACCACGTGCTTGCCGGAAACCTTTTCGGTCCTTATTAAGCCATTCAAGAACAAAGTATACAAGTCAGAAGATCAAGGCCCCGGCAAGTGGAGCTTGCCGGGAAGGCCGTGCCAGGCCCAAGACTGTCACTTTAGCACAAGACCCTGGCAAGAGGAGCTTGCCAGGAAGATCGAGGAATGCATACCTCAAGAAACGCCTCGGCGCGGCATGCGCCCCGGCAGGGCCCGGGGAGCGACAAGCTTCCGGGCCCGGCAAGGTCAAGGCCCCGGTAAGGTGCTTGCCGGGGAGAACTCACGCTGTGTGCCCGCGCTCCAGCTCATCTACCCACGCGTCGCCCTGGGGCCCTTCCGGGGACGCATGGCGGATGGCTGTGCAGCCTGGGGTACACGATGGCAATCCACGGTGACGAGGCTACCGCCGTGTCGAATGGAGAAGCATGGACGGACGCTTTTGGGGTCGACGGTGACGGGCATTTAATGCCCTTGTCCCCCACTGTCAAAGTTAGGTGAAGACCACTGTTCACGCACTATTCCCGCACTGTTACAACTACCACCATAGTTACATTTTTGCCCTCCTCTACGTTGACAACTGTCGGTGACCCCTTGGGCTATAAAAGGAGGCCCATGCACAACGTAGAAAGGGTTCGAATCCTAAGCAACTCTCTCGCTCGGTGTAGCTAGTACTGTAGCTCTTCAAGCTCCCGAGCTCAATACAACCAAGGCAGGAGTAGGGTTTTACACGTCCGCGCGGCCCGAACCTGGGTAAACTGCCCGCGTGCGTTCCTCGATCTGCTCTTCGTGCTCCCTCCGCTCCCTTACCGCAACGTAGAAGGGGCTCCGGTCCCATAGGTGCTCGTGGGAGGACAGTTTCCCCTGACAGGCGGCGAAGGAAGTCTGCCCCGACGGCACCTACAGTGAGCTTGGCTTGCCGGAGGCGAAGGATCCTAGTGGTGGCTATCTTCAGCTTGTCGTCCTCAGGAGCCAGGTCACTCCAGTCATTGCCGCGCACTACTGCAACTTGGCGCCGGGAAGTGAACTACTGTGGGTCGTCCTCCATGATCCAACACCAGTTGGCCCTCCACTCATCCCACTTGCCGCGGAGCTCCCCCATCAAGTAAGCCTCTTTCTTATGAAGCCTAAAGATCCAAGAGATCCCGCCGGACAGAGGAGACCCAGACTCAACTCGAGGAATGAAGTAATGACGGAAGAGGGCTACATTGGGGTAAACTCCGACGAAGTTTTTGCACAGATGTGCGAAAACGGCCATGGTCAAGACAGCATTTGGGGTGAAGTCAAGAAGATTAAACCCGTAGGTATTCATGATATCGCAGAAGAATTCGGAATATGACGGGCAGAGTCCGCAATAGAAGAACAAAGCAAAAAAGGCATATCCGCCCGGGAACATGTCGCAGGCCACGGTGGGGAGTACCTTGGTGCGTGGATGCGCTTTGGTCTCCCTCGACCAGAAGAGATAGAAGTTTTCCTTCAGCTCCTCCGCGCTTAGCTGTGGCGGAAAGACCGCCATCTTCTTCCGCATTGACGCTAGCTGCAGCGCCTTGGCAGTCTTCTCGGCCTTCGCCTTGTCGCTCTTCGGGGCCATGGCAGGGACGGCGAGGGAAGCCAACGGCTCTGGAGGTGTTGGCGGCGGCGGACGGGGGCGGAGCGCTGCTCTCTTTCGATCCTCAGGAGGAGGGGAGCGGCGGGGGTTTCTGGAGGTTGAAGAAGCAGCGGGCGAATGGAAATAACTGCCCCTGCTTCTCCTGCTTTTAAGGGGGAGGAGGGGACGTTCCGCATTTTCCCCATTAAAGAAACAAGCCACGATCTCTCCCACGACGCCGCGATTGACGCGTGCCGTTGGGGAGGGGCGTGGTGGATACGGAGTGGGATACGGCGCGCCGTGGGTCGCGTGTGCCCGTGCACTGTTTTGGGCCTGGCCCAACAGCGCTCGGCACCGTGTGTGGCCCAGGCCCGGGGGCTCCTGTCGGTGTACCAAAGTAGGGGTACCTTAGTATCCCGAACTTGTGCACGGGCAGTCGCAGCGTCCCGTGGCAGGGCTTGCCGCGCGTCTGCCAAGGCCCACTGTGTTTCCTTTGGAGCCATTCAAGGACAAAGTATTCAAGTTAAAGAGACAAGGCCCCGGCAAGAGGAGCTTTGTAATGCCCAGGATGGGACTATATCTCCTACGTGTCGAGGCACGACTTCAAGATATAAGCCCATTCTGGAATGATCTCAAGTTTGGTATCTTTGCACGACTCATGTAAAAGAGGGATTAAATTGCAAAAGGAGATAGTTGGCTTACACTCGCCACTTCACACAATACAATACATAAGCAATACATCATTCAAAACATCACAACCCGACTACGGGTGAAGATCCAAAAGAAAGATACCAAAACAACATAAAGCCACAGGTCCGGATTGAATCCTAGTAGAAACCACTACTGATCGTCGAAACGTCACAAGCATACGGCCACTCTCTTCATCGAGCTCCCAGTGAAGTACTTGAACTAGCTCCTGCATCATTCTCGGCTGAACCTGCATCTGGTGTTGTAGTATCTGTGAGCCACGAGGACTCAGCAATCCCATAACCATGGGTATCAAGACTAGCAAAGCTTTGAGGGTAGGAAGAGGTAAAGTGGTGAGGTTGCAGCAGCGGCTAAGCATAATATGGTGGCTAACTTACGAGTACCAGAATAAGATGAGCATCTACGCTAACGGTCGCAAAAGTAGTGATCGCTAAAGATCCTGAACTACATACGAGTCAAACATAACCCCACCGTGTTCTCTTCTCAAAGTGAAAAGAGACAGTCACGGTTACTCACACAGTTGTGTGTTTTACTTCGGATCATCTGTCAAGTTTTCTACAACCGGACATTAACAAATTCCAATCTGCCACATAACCGCGGGCACGGCTTTCGAAAGATCATAACCCTGCAGGGGTGTCCCAACTTAGCCCATCACAAGCTCTCACGATTAGCTAAAGTGAT
Source organism: Secale cereale (assembly GCA_902687465.1). Taxonomy (NCBI): domain Eukaryota; kingdom Viridiplantae; phylum Streptophyta; class Magnoliopsida; order Poales; family Poaceae; genus Secale; species Secale cereale. Next base: position 776,421,966 of record LR738715.1, on the reverse strand, counting down.
AAATATAATATCATCACTCCTTATCTAAGGGAAATCCGATCAGGCTCGGCATCCCGGTAGCACAAGACATTTCGACAATGGTAAAACAAGTCCAGCAAGACCTCCCGGCGTGCCGACACCCTGATAGTAGCCGCGCGTATCTCGTCTCAGGCCACGACCGGATGGGCGATTATACAAGTAAAACCAAACCTCGAGTTTCCCCGTGGTGGCCCTGCATACTCCCCGTTTGGGACCAACACCATCAGCACTGGCCCCCCCTGCTATGTAGAATTAAGAACCCGGGGACGCGACCCCCTATGCAAAATTTAATTAATTAATTAAGTTGTTATTATGAGCAAATTAAAACCAATGTTGGGCCTTGCTGGAGGAGTTTTATTCAAAGTCGAACTGTCAAGGGGTCCCCATCCACCCATCATGTAAGGAACGCAAAATCAAGGAACATAATGCCGGTTTATCGGCGCCTAAGGTGTCATGAGTGGAACAAAACACCGAGCAAAAGGCCAAGCCTTCCATCCATGCCCAGTATATAGGTGTGTTAATAATAATAATAGATATTGTGATATTCCAACAACAAGTTCCCTCCTGGAACGATCTTCATCTTCACCTGCAACTAACAACGCTATAAGAGGGGCTGAGCAAGCGGGTAACATAGCCAAACAGTGGTTTTGCTAGGAAGGTTTCAAGGTTAGAGGTTTCATGGCAACAAGGAGAGGCTGACATAAAAGATGGGTAGCGCGACATGTAACGATAGCATCGAGACAACTAAGAATGGCAATGGTAGTAAAGGTATCCAAGGGTATGATCATCTTGCCTGGGATTCCACAAGGGAGAAGAACGGATCCATGAAGTAGACGGAGCAACAAGTCGAGCAAATCCTCACAACTCCTGAACGAAACCGAAGCTAACAAGAGAAGCAACCGGAAAGAAGCAAACAACACGGTAAACACACAATCATAAACATGGCATAATGCACAAGCAAGCATGATGCATGTCCGGTTTAATTATGCATGGCATGGCAGAGTGCACAAACAAGTACTACAAGTTAAGTGGAGCTCAATATGCAACGAGTTGCATATTGACGAAACACCACATTTTAATTATTTAGTTGACTCTCGTTTATTTACAAGACAAGATTAAATGTTTTTAACATGGCAAGAGGTGAAGCATAATAAAACTATACTATTTAGGCATTTTAAATGAGGCCGGAAATAACAGCAACAAACTTCGGAAAATCCCCATGAGCATGTTTAGTAATTTTAAGCAAACAACAATTCACACATATAATGTTGTTAACATGATGCGGATGACATGATCAAGTTTATGCAATTTTTAGTTAAGCGTTAACATGAAGAGATATGAAGATGATACGGAGCATTTGTCACCGTGGTGGAAGGAAAGGGTGCCACGGCAATGATCCGAAAATGAGGCAACGGCAACATCTCGGTTCCGTAACTCATTGAGAGTCCGGTGCAAAAGGAAAGATGGCGTGAGCGAGTCAAACGAGATGAAAGGTTGGGCGATCCCGTCACCGGGTTCCCACGGGTCGGCGACGAGGCAACCGAGGAGTACGACAAAAGATGATACGGGCACGGAGCACACAAGGGAAACATCTCATACAACACATGCATGCATCCACGGGTCATCGTCACGGGGTTATACCTTCGGAACATCGTTCTCGGAGGGGTTCGAGGTCGTAGAGGAACGTAGAGGAAGTAGTTGTACACAGCCGTAGAGGAAGTAGTTGTTCTCGTTCGTAGTCGTACACGGGGCGACGGTAGTGGAGGTAGACGTTCCGTTCGGAGAGGAAGTAGTTGTACTCGTTTCTTCACCGAAGGTAGTCGTACACGTTCGTAGAGGTACTTGCGGTCTCGGCGACGGTAGTCGTTCGGGCGTCGAGTTCGTAGATGTACTTGGCGCATCGGTAGTCGTACATGGGGCGACGGTAGTTGTTCACGTTCGCGTCTTGGTTCACGGTCGTAGTTGTGCTCGGATGTCGTGGTACTTGCCGGGTCGCCGTGTAGTCGTACTCCGGCGAATCCACGTTGTTGCACATGGGTAGCAGAACTTGCATCCCTGAAACTTGGGGTATCTCGTACAAAAGAACTTGGCAAAAACAAAAACGGCAGCAAGGTCTAGGCGGCGAGGGGAAACGGAGGCAGAGCAGCGGCATCTCTGCTGCTACTGCTCGGAATCGAACCTGCCTCGAGCTAGGACTCATGGCAACATGGGGCTGCAGGATTGGAGGCAGCAGGGCGATGGAGGAGCTGCGGGACGATCCGGCCGAAGGGGGGGTCGCGCGACGGGCCGGTCGCTGCGACCTGGCGAGCTCCGGCCGCGGCGCTGGAGAGGCCACGGCGCGCGGGCGCGCTGGAGAGGAGGGCTCGGGGAGCACCGGGCTTCGGCCTGCCGGCGCGGGACCGGAGGGAGAGGGTCGGGCGCGGCCCTGTTGGCGGCGGGGCGACCTGGAGGCGAGGTGCAGAGGCGCTCGAGGACGGGGCAGGAGGGACGCGAGGAGGGTCTTGCCGGCTTGAGGGAGAAGGGCGCAGGTGGCCATGCTGGAGAGCTACTCGTGCCTGCCTCGAGGCTCCATGGCGGGGCTCCATGGCGCACAGGGCTGGAGCGATGGGGTCGAGGCGGCTGAGGGAGAAGGGCCTGGGGGCCGGGCGAGCGAGAGATGGTGCGGGGGAGAGCAAGGCTGGGGAGGAAGGAGGCACGAGGGACGAGCGATGGAATTGGGGCAGAGGCGATGGGGTCGAACGAGAGGGGAACGATGGGAGTGGCGGCGGCGTGCGTGAGATGAGAGGGAGCGAGGCTGGTGGCCTGCGGGAGCGAGCGGCTAGGGTTCGGTGGGGTGCGGTTGGGCCTATAGGGCCAGGAGGTGGGAGGCTGGGAGAGGTGAAGGCGCTGGGGTGGGAGCCCAGATGGCTAGGGAGGCCCAAGAGGCCAGCTTAGTAGGCTGCAGCTAGGAGGTGGCTGGATCTTTTAAATAAAAACAAAGCAGAAACAATTAAAAGAAGAGGAAAGAAAAGAAAGGTTAGGGGAAGATTTAGCACAAGGGACTAATTTTCTCGGGCTCATAAAAATGAGCACGGTCCGAGAAAATAGAAAAAGGCATGATCGAAAAAATATAATTCAAACACATTTGAATTTAATTCAAATGGGTTTGAACTAAGGCTTGATTATTGAAGTGTCCAAAAATGTTTGAATTTTCGGAGGAACCTCGAAACAACGGAAAAGAATTATTGGCAAGGTTTTTGAAGGAGAAACTCGAAGTAGGAAAAGCATGGGGAAAATTATGCACGTGTGTTGGGTTAATTCCAACGTATGGAATATTTAATATAGCTCCCTAATAATATTGAGAGGCTTTTATATGTTATAAAGAGAAGTCATTCTTCCCTTGATTTAAATGGACCGAAGGTCCACACGATTTATTTAAGTTGAGATGCAAAAGATTAATGACATGATGCAATGCAAAAATAAATAACACAAGCACAACTGAAACACACGGGAGAACCCGGAACATCTGGAATCTTCTGGAATCTTCTGGGACGTCGGTCTTCGGGCGTCACAACTCTCCCACACTAACAAAGGATCTTGACCCGAGATCCTAGAGATAGCACCAGGTAGAAACGAAAAAGAAGAGGTAAAACAAAGTTGCTTCTTTGACAGACGAGTGAAACCAAAGAACCTTGAGAGGTTGAACAAATTGAAAGAAGAATACAACGGAGATGAACGTAGATGAAACACTCCGTTAGAAAAGAGGAACAAGGAGCATTATGAGAACGTTGAAGGTTGAAAGACATTAAACAAGAGCTTACGAACCAAAAGAATATGAAACTGCAATGATATGGCCAAGGAATAAGAATGACAGAATTTGGACAACACTCTGTCTGAAAATGGAAGGAATTAACAAGAGCTTGCCAAGTTGGGATGATACTTGATGAAAACAACAACACATAGCCTCCGGAACAATTAAAGAATGGCACAAGGGGTAAGAAAGATTTCAGATAGCACTACGGTTGAAAGGGAGGCAAAACTAGATAAATGACGGAACTTGAATTGATGGCATGACATTCCGGTTAAAAAGACAAGCAAGGGAAGAATATGATCTTGATAAAAACGCGATGATGGTTAAAGAGAGCAACATCACAAGGCCTCCGGAACGAAAGAATAGCATATAAATCAACGAAAGAAATGAATGGAGAAGAAAAATGACAACTTCTCCCAGAAATGAATATGAAAACATCTGAACGGAGTTGTTGGAAAAAATCAACAACGAAAGAATAAGCTTGATGTGGGCTTATGGAAAACATCTCAAGGTTATGAGGTGACAAGCAGCCACTAATGAAAAACAATTGGTTGGATTGAGATCAACAAGGAGATGAAAAACTCTTCACCGGAATGATAAATGAAGAATTTGGGTATTTATAAGCACCATAAATAGCAACAATCCTCAGGGAAAGCTTTTAGGTGAAATAGAACCCAAGATAACTCCAAGAAATAAAAATGAGGGGTTGAAAGGATCTCCTGAACAAAGAAAATGATGGGTTTAAATATTTCATTCTTGATAACTCGTGAATCACGAAACATGAAGGAATTGTTAAGAATGACATAACACCATCTGAAAAAGATAAGGTAGAAAGAATTGCACTTGGAAAGCGTGATGAAGAATGCTTGAGCTCCAACAAGAATCTTGATGAAGACTTCGAGGATGAATTAAAACATGATGAACCACCATGAGAGCTTCGGTAATGAAAGCATGAGAAGTGAAAGATGAAAAGAATAAGATTCAAGGTCTGCAATGAATTAGATGGAGCTTTGAAATGATATAATTGAAATAACTTGGATCTCCGGAAAACAAGATGAAGAATTTAGAACCAAGGATATGATATGATGAACAAGCTCCGAAGGAAGGGATTAACCTCTTGGAAGAAACTAGAATAAGATTTATGTTATGCATATCCTTCACCAATTTAAATTGGCGACAAGCAATGGATTTGTCACACTACTTATTCTCGTTGGAAAGGATTAAAAGAGAGATCTCGCACAAACTTGGGTAAATCTTCAACGAACCACCGGTAGGATTGTGAAAAGAACAAATGAATTAAAACAATAACAACGGAAGGGTAATCTTGAAAGAACCACCGTAAAATATGGAGACGAACGAAGAGACATCAATGCAGAATATTTGGAGGACGAAGTTGAAAACTGAGAACGAAGAATGTTCTAAAATGATGGCCTTCGGAGGATCACAATAGGAAGAATTCATGAAATGCTTCGGATGGGTATGAAAAGAATTCCTGACAATCGGAACAATAATGAGGATGGCATGAAGCTAGAATCACGAATCTTCAAGAGAACGGCCAAGATTAAGAGAAACTCTTCTTCGGTCTTCAAATGTTGAGAATGAAGACGAGAAATGTCAAGAAGAATTTCGAGATACTCCGGACGAATGCCAAGAGGAAGGTGGAACTAAAGATGGAAATAATTGAAAACAAGCTTGGAGAAGGCATGTGACTGATGGAAATCATTCTTACGTCGCACTTTGAAAAGAATTTTTAGAATAACTCCGGAAAAATAGAAGAGTCAGGTAAGATCCTGGAAAAAGACCTGTGGGTTAGAGCCCACTCAAAGAAATCACCGTTGAAAAAGATTGCTTAAGAGATATTGCACCGGTTGAATTAAATGGCTTGAATAAGATGACAATCCTCAAAAATAATTTGAACGGATTAAGAATGGAATTATGAATCTTCAGCATTCCGGATATGAATAACAAGAGGAGAATGATTAATTGGTGCACCGGAATAAGAAAGCATTGTGAAATGAGGAAAAGGATAAGATCAACACCAAAATCTTGAATTACATCCACCGGCAGAATTTGAGAACAAAAGAATGATGAACTTGAAGCTCTTGAGCATCTTCACAATAAATCGCCGGATAAGAACATTAAAGGAAAAGAATGAAGAAATATCACATGAATAAAATGGATACTTCATTTGAGAATTTCTGGCTCCAAGAAGAAGAAGGGTGGGAGGGTGGGGAAAACAAAGACAACTTGAGATGATTGAAACAGACAAATCGTCAGATTTCTCAACGGCGTCCGTAAGGAATAACTTGAAAAGAAGGCACACCGGTTTAAAAGGATTAACATGAAGATCTCGATGGTCAAGAAGGACTAGCACTCCCATAGAAATATGAGAACACCGATTAGGAAGGTATGGAATCAACATTTGACATCGAAGCAACTCGAATACCAGAATCAAAACGAAACAAGGATATATATGTTTATGAAGAAGATTATGTTGCAACATATCTATCCGAACAGAGAATTGAACGAATGAATTCCGCAGGTACATCAACTTATCGAGAAGCCAGTTGGGAGAACAAAAGGTAAATAAAAAAGGAACAAGGAACATATAGAACAAATACAAGATAGAAGCTTCGTCCGACATATTCGTGCTAAAAGCTCATGGAACATGTTACAAAAGGGTTTTGCAATCCCCGGATCAGCATAGCCAAGGATCCTTTAAGATGCAACTCCCGATCGGAACAAGCCCATAAAACCACTTCACTCAATGTAGAACCCCAAACTTCATATCATGCACTCGTTGGAAGAATGCCTAGAACTACTAGATGAACCCACCTATTAATTTCCGAAAGTTTCCAGTTATGCAATCAGGTATTGGGGATACAGGGGAAGCACCGCGCACTCAACTCTAATCCTACATCCAGCTGTATCCATCCTTCAACACATAACCAGTTATCTCCGGAAACCGTTTACCTCGGACCTTCGAAACGCATCTACTATACAAGCTATGGCAATACTCCCGAACTACCTCCCCAGTACTGGGTGATGTCGGGGTTATCTTGCCACTAACCGCATAGGAGAGTTTTCGATGTCGGCCGTCTTAAGTATTCTAGTACTGCCGCGATGGATTTGTGACGACAACACCTCGGAGCTCAACTCCCCGGGACACTGCCACAACCCCTAATGACAGGAGGCATCGAGAACAAAGTTCTCGTCACAAAGACATCAGAACAATCCAAACAATACTCGCGAGACCTAAAAAAAATTTGGTGCATTTTTGAAAGTAGAAGAGGCAAGAGTAATCGTCAGGAGTCCTCACCAGAGTGAAAAGAGACGAGGAGCAAAAGAAATCCTACTCTCCGATATATATATAGGACTCAAAACATTTTCAAGTGTGTGCCTAGACTCAACCGTCAACGATTCGATCAATCAGTGGGGCTTCTAGGTCGGAGAAGGCTCTGAATACCAACTTGTAATGCCCAGGATGGGACTATATCTCCTACGTGTCGAGGCACAACTTAAAGATATAAGCCCATTCTGGAATGATCTCAAGTTTGGTATCTTTGCACGACTCATGTAAAAGAGGGATTAAATTGCAAAAGGAGATAGTTGGCTTACACTCGCCACTTCACACAATACAATACATAAGCAATACATCATTCAAAACATCACAACCCGACTACGGGTGAAGATCCAAAAGAAAGATACCAAAACAACATACAGCCACAGGTCCGGATTGAATCCTAGTAGAAACCACTACTGATCGTCGAAACGTCACAAGCATACGGCCACTCTCTTCATCGAGCTCCCAGTGAAGTACTTGAACCAGCTCCTGCATCATTCTCGGCTGAAGCTGCATCTGGTGTTGTAGTATCTGTGAGCCACGAGGACTCAGCAATCCCATAACCATGGGTATCAAGACTAGCAAAGCTTTGAGGGTAGGAAGAGGTAAAGTGGTGAGGTTGCAGCAGCGGCTAAGCATAATATGGTGGCTAACTTACGAGTACCAGAATAAGATGAGCATCTACGCAAACAGTCGCGAAAGTAGTGATCGCTAAAGATCCTGAACTACATACGAGTCAAACATAACCCCACCGTGTTCTCTTCTCAAAGTGAAAAGAGATAGTCACGGTTACTCACACAGTTGTGTGTTTTACTTCGGATCATCTGTCAAGTTTTCTACAACCGGACATTAACAAATTCCAATCTGCCACATAACCGTGGGCACGGCTTTCGAAAGATCATAACCCTGCAGGGGTGTCCCAACTTAGCCCATCACAAGCTCTCACGATTAGCTGAAGTGATAAATATAATATCATCATTCCTTATCTTAGGGAAATCCGATCAGGCTCGGCATCCCGGTAGCACAAGACATTTCGACAATGGTAAAACAAGTCCAGCAAGACCTCCCGGCGTGCCGACACCCTGATAGTAGCCGCGCGTATCTCGTCTCAGGCCACGACCGGATGGGTGATTATACGAGTAAAACCAAACCTCGAGTTTCCCCGTGGTGGCCCCGCATACTCCCCGTTTGGGACCAACACCATCAGCACTGGGCCCCCCTGCTATGTAGAATTAAGAACCCGGGGACGCGACCCCCTATGCAAAATTTAATTAATTAATTAAGTTGTTATTATGAGCAAATTAAAACCAATGTTGGGCCTTGCTGGATGAGTTTTATTCAAAGTCGAACTGTCAAGGGGTCCCCATCCACCCATCGTGTAAGGAACGCAAAATCAAGGAACATAATGCCGGTTTATCGGCGCCTAAGGTGGCATGAGTGGAACAAAACACCGAGCAAAAGGCCAAGCCTTCCACCCATGCCCAGTATATAGGTGTATTAATAATAATAATAGATATTGTGATATTCCAACAACAAGTTCCCTCCTGGAACGATCTTCATCTTCACCTGCAACTAACAACGCTATAAGAGGGGCTGAGCAAGCGGGTAACATAGCCAAACAGTGGTTTTGCTAGGAAGGTTTCAAGGTTAGAGGTTTCATGGCAACAAGGAGAGGCTGACATAAAGGATGGGTAGCGCGACATGTAACGACAGCATCGAGACAACTAAGCATGGCAATGGTAGTAAAGGTATCCAAGGGTATGATCATCTTGCCTGGGATTCCATAAGGGAGAAGAACGGATCCATGAAGTAGATGGAGCAACAAGTCGAGTAAATCCTCACAACTCCGGAACAAAACCAAAGCTAACAAGAGAAGCAACCGGAAAGAAGCAAACAACACGGTAAACACACAATCATAAACATGGCATAATGCACAAGCAAGCATGATGCATGTCCGGTTTAATTATGCATGGCATGGCAGAGTGCACAAACAAGTACTACAAGTTAAGTGGAGCTCAATATGCAACGAGTTGCATATTGACGAAACACCACATTTTAATTATTTAGTTGACTCTCGTTTATTTACAAGACAAGATTAAATGTTTTTAACATGGCAAGAGGTGAAGCATAATAAAACTATACTATTTAGGCATTTTAAATGAGGCCGGAAATAACAACAACAAACTCCGGAAATCCCCATGAGCATGTTTAGTAATTTTAAGCAAACAACAATTCACACATATAATGTTGTTAACATGATGCGGATGACATGATCAAGTTTATGCAATTTTTAGTTAAGCGTTAACATGAAGAGATATGAAGATGATACGGAGCATTTGTCACCGTGGTGGAAGGAAAGGGTGCCACGGCAACGATCCGACAATGATGCAACGGCAACATCTCGGTTCCGTAACTCGTTGAGAGTCCGGTGCAAAAGGAAAGATGGCGTGAGCGAGTCAAACGAGATGAAAGGTGGGGCGATCCTGTCACCGGGTTCCCACGGGTCGGCGACGAGGCAACCGAGGAGTACGACAAAAGATGATACGGGAACGGAGCACACAAGGGAAACATCTCATACAACACATGCATGCATTCACGGGTCATCGTCACGGGGTTATACCTTCGGAACATCGTTCTCGGAGGGGTTCGAGGTCGTAGAGGGACGTAGAGGAAGTAGTTGTACACGGCCATAGAGGAAGTAGTTGTTCTCGTTCGTAGTCGTACACGGGGCGACGGTAGTGGAAGTAGACGTTCCGTTCGGAGAGGAAGTAGTTGTACTCGTTTCTTCACCGAAGGTAGTCGTACACGTTCGTAGAGGTACTTGCGGTCTCGGCGACGGTAGTCGTTCGGGCGTCGAATTCGTAGATGTAATTGGCGCATCGGTAGTCGTACATGGGGCGACGGTAGTTGTTCACGTTTGCGTCTTGGTTCACGGTCATAGTTGTGCTCGGACGTCGTGGTACTTGCCGGGTCGCCGTGTAGTCGTACTCTGGCGAATCCACGTTGTTGCACACGGGTAGCAGAACTTGCATCCCTGAAACTCTCTCGTACAAAAGAACTTGGCAAAAACAAAAATGGCAGCAAGGTCTAGGCGGCGACGGGAAACGGAGGCAGAGCAGAGGCATCTCTGCTGCTACTGCTCGGAATCGAACCTGCCTCGAGCTAGAACTCATGGAAACATGGGACTGCAGGATTGGAGGCAGCAGGGCGATGGAGGAGCTGCGGGTAGATCCGGCCGAAGGGGGGGTCGCGCGACGGGCCGGGCGCTATGACCTGGCGAGCTCCGGCCGCGGCGCTGGAGAGGCCACGGCGCGCGGGCGCGCTGGAGAGGAGGGCTCGGGGAGCACCGGGCTTCGGCCTGCCGGCGCGGGACCGGAGGGAGAGGGTCGGGCGCGGCCCTGTTGGCGGCGGGGCGACCTGGAGGCGAGGCGCAGAGGCGCTCGAGGACGGGGCAGGAGGGACGCGAGGAGGGTCTTGCCGGCTTGAGGGAGATGGGCGCAGGTAGCCATGCTGGAGAGCTGCTCGTGCCTGCCTCGAGGCTCCATGGCGGGGCTCCATGGCGCACAGGGCTGGAGCGATGGGGTCGAGGCGGCTGAGGGAGAAGGGCCTGGGGGCCGGGCGAGCGAGAGATGGTGCGGGGGAGAGCGAGGCTGGGGAGGAAGGAGGCACGAGGGATGAGTGATGGAATCGGGGCAGAGGCGATGGGGTCGAACGAGAGGGGAACGATGGGAGTGGCGGCGGCGTGCGGGAGATGAGAGGGAGCGAGGCTGGTGGCCTGCGGGAGCGAGCGGCTAGGGTTCGGTGGGGTGCGGTTGGGCCTATAGGGCCAGGAGGTGGGAGGCTAGGAGAGGTGAAGGCGCTGGGGTGGGAGCCCAGATGGCTAGGGAGGCCCAAGAGGCCAGCTTAGTAGGCTGCAGCTAGGAGGTGGCTGGATCTTTTAAATAAAAACAAAGCAGAAACAATTAAAAGAAGAGGAAAGAAAAGAAAGGTTAGGGGAAGATTTAGCACAAGGGACTAATTTTCTCGGGCTCATAAAAATGAGCACGGTCCGAGAAAATAGAAAAAGGCATGATCGAAAAAATATAATTCAAACATATTTGAATTTAATTCAAATGGGTTTGAACTAAGACTTGATTATTGAAGTGTCCAAAAATGTTCGAATTTTCGGAGGAACCTCGAAACAACGGAAAAGAATTATTGGCAAGGTTTTTGAAGGAGAAACTCGAAGTAGGAAAAGCATGGGGAAAATTATGCACGTGTGTTGGGTTAATTCCAACGAATGGAATATTTAATATAGCTCCCTAATAATATTGAGAGGCTTTTATATGTTATAAAGAGAAGTCATTCTTCCCTCGATTTAAATGGACCGAAGGTCCACACGATTTATTTAAGTTGAGATGCAAAAGATTAATGACATGATGGCATGATGACATGATGCAATGCAAAAATAAATAACACAAGCACAACTGAAACACATGGGAGAACCCGGAACATCTGGAATCTTCTGGAATCTTCTGGGACGTCGGTCTTCGGGCGTCACAACTCTCCCACACTAACAGAGGATCTCGACCCGAGATCCTAGAGATAGCACCGGGTAGAAACGAAAAAGAAGAGGTAAAACAAAGTTGCTTCTTTGACAGACGAGTGAAACCAAAGAACCTTGAGAGGTTGAACAAATTGAAAGAAGAATACAATGAAGATGAACGTAGATGAAAAACTCCGTTAGAAAAGAGGAACAAGGAGCATTATGAGAACCTTGAAGGTTGAAGGACATTAAACAAGAGCTTACGAACCAAAAGAATATGAAACTGCAATGATATGGCCAAGGAATAAGAATGACAGAATTTGGACAGCACTCCGTCTGAAAATGGAAGGAATTAACAAGAGCTTGCCAAGTTGGGATGATACTTGATGAAAACAACAACACATAGCCTCCGGAACAATTAAAGAATGGCACAAGGGGTAAGAAAGATTTCAGATAGGACTCCGGTTGAAAGGGAGGCAAAACTAGATAAATGACGGAACTTGAATTGATGGCATGACATTCCGGTTAAAAAGACAAGCAAGGGAAGAATATGATCTTGATAAAAACGAGATGATGGTTAAAGAGAGCAACATCACAAGACCTCCGGAACGAAAGAATAGCATATAAATCAACGAAAGAAATGAATGGAGAAGAAAAATGACAACTTCTCCCAGAAATGAATATGAAAACATCCGAACGGAGTTGTTGGAAAAAATCAACAATGAAAGAATAAGCTTGATGTGGGCTTATGGAAAACATCTCAAGGTTATGAGGTGACAACCAGCCACTAATGAAAAACAATTGATTGGATTGAGATCAACAAGGAGATGAAAAACTCTTCACCGGAATGATAAATGAAGAATTTGGGTCATTTATAAGCACCATAAATAGCAACAATCCTCAGGGAAAGCTTTTAGGTGAAATAGAACCCAAGATAACTCCAAGAAATAAAAATGAGGGGTTGAAAGGATCTCCTGAACAAAGAAAATGATGGGTTTAAATATTTCATTCTTGGTAACTCGTGAATCATGAAACATGAAGGAATTGTCAAGAATGACATAACACCATCTGAAAAAGATAAGGTAGAAAGAATTGCACTTGGAAAGCGTGATGAAGAATGCTTGAGCTGCAACAAGAATCTTGATGAAGACTTCGAGGATGAATTAAAACATGATGAACCACCATGAGAGCTCCGGTAATGAAAGCATGAGAAGTGAAAGATGAAACGAATAAGATTCAAGGCCTGCGATGAATTAGATGGAGCTTTGAAATGATAAAATTGAAATAACTTGGATCTCCGGAAAACAAGATGAAGAATTTAGAACTAAGGATATGATATGATGAACAAGCTCCGAAGGAAGGGATTAACCTCTTGGAAGAAACTAGAACAAGCCCTGCCACGGGACGCTGCGACTGCCCGTGCACAAGTTCGGGATACTAAGGTACCCCTACTATGGTACACCGACAATCGGGAGTTCTGCCGCCGCAAGCCTCTGTAGCCACCAAAGACCAATCGGGCCCCTATTCCGGCACCCTACCGAAGGGGGGAATCCCTCTCCGGTGGCCATCTTCATCATCCCGACGCTCTCCATGACGAGGGGGGAGTAGTTCACCCTCGGGGCTGAGGGTTGATAACCCACAAGTGTAGGGGATCGCAACAGTTTTTGAGGGTAAAGTATTCAACCCAAATTTATTGATTCGACACAAGGGGAGCCAAAAAATACTCTTAAGTATTAGCAGTTGAGTTGTCAATTCAACCACACCTGGAAACTTAGTATCTGCAGCAAGATAGTTTAGTAGCAAAGTAATATGATAGTGGCGGTAGCGGCAATAAAAGTAACGATAGTGTTTTTGTAGTTTTTGTAATAGTAGCAGCGGAAAAGTAAATAAGCAGCAAGCAATATATGAAAAGCTCGTAGGCATTGGATCGGTGATGGGAAATTATGTCGGATGCAATTCACATGTAGAAGTTATAACCTAGGGTGACACAGAACTAACTCCAGTTCATCAATGCAATGTAGGCATGTATTACGAATATAGTCATACGTGCTTATGGAAAAGAACTTGCATGACATCTTTTGTCCTACCCTCCAATGACAGCTTGGTCCTATTGGAAACTAAGGGATATTAAGGCCTCCTTTTAATAGAGTACCGGACCAAAGCATTAATGTAACACCCCAAAAAAATTTACCCTGATTTATAAATCAATTTTTTTTACCAGGAGTTTAAACCTTTCATTCTCTGGGTTTTTCCTTGGTTTCAGAACCCCTTTTTCTTTTGAAATTATAGAGTTTTCCCCTAGTAAAAACTTTTCAGATATGTTAATTGGACCTATTTGCCCTACCCAATAAAAACAATTCTCCTATCAGTGGGTTCATTTGCATTATTATTTTTCCCCTAAGCTTTATCACTTAAAGTGATTTTTTCATTAGTTTAAAGCTCTATTTGCACTACAACCCTTTGATAGATTTACTCAAAAATTCCACCATAATTTGGGGATGTCATGTGAAGTCCCTACATCACTTTTATGCAAAAAAAACCTTTGGTGTCTTTGAAAAAGTTGAGCAAAACATCCTCCTTTGCTCTCTGGTCCAGATTGACATTTTCTAGTGCAGCCCTATTTTAATTTGCTCTTTTAACCATGCGTTTTCTCCTACTTGTAGTCCTCCCTACAAAACCCTTAAGTCCAGCCGTCCTGGATATTGGAGCATTTGGATCATTTTTGGTCCATGCAATAATGCCTTCTAGTTTCTGTCCAGAATTGATTTTCTCAAAAGCTTACACTTGCAAGTTTCTAGTTTTGCCCAACTAACCTTGTCTCCATCTCCTACACCTAAAGAGGCATTGGTCTGGAGAGTTGGACCAACCCAAGAGATGCCTAGATGCCTCTGGCATTTCATCAAATAGGTTAGGAGCATGGCCAGTTTTGGCACACGTTTGGACTTACATTAGGAAGTTACTCCAATGGCCTAACCAGCATGTCTCTTAGCACTAACCTAGCCTATAACCCCACCCTGTTAAACCCCATATGGATTGGAGCCTCCGGGCAAGCTCTGGCATTTTGTCGAGCACCTAGTGTGCGTGCTCTGGGCGCGCCCAAAGCGCATGTTTTGCACACGCGCGCACCGAGTCGCCGCGTCTTGCCCCCTGACCTTCGCTCGTCCGCAGGGCCACATGTCACTCCCGTCCACTCGCCGGAAGCCTCCAAGCCTATCTAGCGCCCTACAGCGCCGCCGTCAGAGCCCTTTGGCAGCACGCCGGCGGCCACAGTGAGCCTCTGCCATGGACGGCGCCGCCCAAGCCACCCCAGCGCACCAGCTTCCCCTGAAACGGCCGTTCTCATCCACTCGACCTACCGGACCCCGCCAGCCATCGCCACGCAACCCCCTTGCTGCAGAACGTCGATTCGTCGAGCTTATCTCCGGCTGCTGTGGAACCGACCTCGAGCACTATATAAAGGAGGCCCCGAGCTCGTCCGAGCACTCAAGCGGCCTCAAGCCACCTCCCTACAGCCCCCGTGGCAAGCAATTGTTAGGGGAAAAGCTATCTTCCTCGTCTCCGGCCAGTTCGGCCGCCGCCGCATCCCAACTCCATTCGCAGCAAGCAGGCCCCCCCTCGCCCATCCAACACCACCGTCAGACTCTCCTTGCTCGTGCGGAGCTGCCCATGCTCTCAAATGCGACCAGAAACCACTGTAGCCGAGACCCCCAATTCCACACGAGGCCACCTCCGCCGCGGAGCTCACCGCCGGCGACTCCCTCCACCCCCGCCGACCTAGTGACTACCGGGAGGACCGCCCAGACTGGCGGATCCATCCCCGCCCTCGGGACCCCTCAAGGAGCCGTGGCTCGTCGACGGCGATCACCGGAGCCTCGCCCCGCGCAAAACAAAGGAGGAAGAAGGCGCAATGACTGGTCAAACCTAACCAGTGGGCCCAAGGACCCACTGTTAGTGACCCCGCACTGGCCCGTGCTGGTTTAAGTGAAAGCGCAAAATCCCGAAGTACGTTTCCCCGTCTCAGAAGCGTATTCTCCCCCGAATCGTTTTCTTTTCTGGTTTTTATTTAAAAACAGAACTTTAACTGAACTTTGACTGGCTACAACTTTTTGAATATAAGTCCAAATTACTTGATTCTTTTTCTGTTGTTCCTCAAATTTGGTCTAGTTTATTTTCATATTTATTTGAAAAATTTCCAGACAACTTTTTTTGTGCTGTTTTTAAGCTATGTGTTGATTCCAAATTCTCTTAAATAGGATTTTTGAAGAGGGAGAAAACTTTCAAAAAGTTTTGGAACGCACTTTACCTCTCCACTACTTGAAGGCAAGAATTTTTTAACCCTGGCCCAATACTTACGGGAGTTGTTGATACGGTTACAACATCACCTCTATATGGATGCATTCATTTTCATATGTGATGACATGATCATACCCATGAGTGCATGATGTGGACTCCTTGCTATGAAACATTAATATGCATGATGGTGATCCCCCTCGTATGCCTTTCATGCCTAACGGAAGAAAGCCGTGAAAGTCGCTGTCTTGTGTAGACACGAGCTTGTCACTAGTTCCTCGTCGGGACAGTGGAGTCTGGTATGGCTTGGTGAGGTATGACGGGTGGTGATTCCGATTGTTGTTATGGAATATATTGGTTATGCTAATCATACAGGTGATGCTTGAACCACCTAAGTCGACCGTAGATCGAGTCTTGTTCCAGTAACCCCCATACTTGTTTCGTGCTACCACTTGTCCCTGCCATAGATAGGGTACGGTTCAGTAGATTGTTGACCCCTGTTCTAGCACACACACCGTACAGAGAGGCCATGGTGGAAGATACCGGCTGCATCCAGTAGGCATGCCACCTGGTCCGGGGGCATGGGTGTTTCGGTTGGAGCCGAAGGGGGTAGCTTCCCTAGTTTGCGCGCGTTATAAATTTTGTGATCCCATGCTAGTCGAGGTTGCAGCCTCCCCACTTAGAGTTTGGCTTAACAGGGTGACGTGGGTGATTCCCGACACCGGTAAGTTAGGCTGGTGTGTGCGGACAGGTGTGTTTTCAAATTAAAAGACCATAGACGGAATTAGTCCCGATGGACTAAAGGAATCCGTTATTCGTGGGTAAAGAGTACACCCTCTGAAGAGATTAAATCTATTCGAATAGCCGTCTCCATGGGTTAGGACTATAGTCTGGGACGGGTCAAGTGTCGGTCTTAGTGTCGGTCTTCGGAGGAGAAACTGTTAAGACAGAACATGGATCATGACTTGTGCCTTGTGATGATTGTTATTATTATCATTATGGACTAACTATTCATATTATTTGAGTTATTGAGTATCCCTTGGACGGTTCTACCTCCTGGATATTCATCATGTTCATTACTTTACAAGCCCTTTATGCGGTGTCGCTTAGACGCCCTACTGTGGCATGCTTGCTATTTCTTTTATTACAAGCCCTTTATGTGGTGTCACTCAGACGCCCGACTGTGGCATGCTTGATATTTCTTTTATTACAAGCCCTTTATGTGGTGTCGCTCAGACGCCCGACCGTGGCATGCTTGCTATTTCTTTTGTTACAAGCCCTTTATGTGGTGTCGCTCAGACGCCGGACTGTGGCATGCTTGCTATTTCATTTATTTATAAGCCCTTTATGTGGTGTCCCTCAGACGCCCGACTGTGGCACGTTTGCTATTTATTTATCTTTTTATCACTCTTTGAGTGCATAGTCATATTTATATGGATAACCTGCTTGCATCATGGATTATCATTTCGTAACTCACTATGTGATCATCGAATATTTCTGAGCATGATTATCCTTTGTTATATTGCACCCGTGTTCATAATGTTTGCGAGTACATTCAAAGTACTCACTGGCTTGTCCCTGGCTATTGTCTTGGCCAGATTTCTCGCATGGAGAGGAGCGTTGCGACGACCGCCCCGGAACCTACGCAACGGTGATAGAAGACTCGCGAAGATAGGAGTTAACCTGGTTAGCTGTTCCCGTGGGAAATGGAGTCCCACAGACACCGATGTGTTACCGACCACTTCCGCCATCAGCCTCGTGGACAGGGTGTGGCCCCCCTGGTCTGGATCTTCTTGCAGGTATTTTTTATATTTTCTGAAATAATTCTTCGTGAATTTTTAGGTCATTCTGAGATCTTTTTATTTCTGCACAAAAACAACACCATGGCAATTCTGCTGAAAACAGCGTCAGTCCGGGTTAGTTCCATTCAAATCATGCAAGTTAGAGTCCAAAACAAGGGCAAAAGTGTTTGGAAAAGTAGGTACGTTGGAGACGTATCAAGGGTATGTACTAGTAGTTATGTGTTTGATCTCTCTCTCTCGTGTTCTAGAGATGGCACGATCTTGATGTACCGCGAGCTTTGCTACTATAGTTGAATCTTATGATGTTTCTCCCCCTCTACCTTCTTGTAATGGATTGAGTTTTCCCTTTGAAGTTATCTTATCGATTGAGTCTTTAAGGATTTGAGAACACTTGATGTATGTCTTGCGTTGGATACCCGTAGTGACAATGGGGTATTCTATTGATTCACTTGATGTATGTTTTGGTGATCAACTTGCGGGCTCCGTGACTTTGGGCATCTATGCATAGGGGTTGGCACACATTTTCATCTTGACTCTCCGGTAGAAACTTTGGGGCACTCTTTGAAGTTCTTTGTGTTGGTTGAATAGATGAATCTGAGATTGTGATGCATATCGTATAATCAAGCCCACGGATACTTGAGGTGACAATGGAGTATCTAGGTGACATTAGGGTTTTGGTTGATTTGTATCTTAAGGTGTTATTCTAGTACGAACTCTAAGATAGATCAAACGGAAAGAATAGATTCGTGCTATTTTACTACAGACTCTTGAATAGATCGATCAGAAAGAATAACTTTGAGGTGGTTTCGTACCCTACAATAATCTTTTCGTTTGCTCTCCGCTATTAGTAACTTTGGAGTGACTCTTTGTTGCATGTTGAGGGATATTTATATGATCCAGTTATGTTATTATTGTTGAGAGAACTTGCACTAGTAAAAGTATGAACCCTAGGCCTTGTTTCCTAGCATTGCAATACCATTTACGCTCACTTTTACCACTTGCTACCTTGCTGTTTTTATATTTTCAGATTACAAAAACCTATATCCACCATCCATATTGCACTTGTATCACCATATCTTCGCCGAACTAGTGCACCTATACAATTTGTCATTGTATTGGGTGTGTTGGGGACACAAGAGACTCTTTGTTATTTGGTTGTGGGGTCGTTTGAGAGAGACCATCTTCATCCTACGCTTCCCATGGACTGATAAACCTTAGGTCATCCACTTGAGGGAAATTTGCTACTGTCCTACAAACCTCTGCACTTGGAGGCCCAACAACGTCTACAAGAAGAAGGTTGCGTAGTAGACATCAATCCCGTTGATCAAATGAAAACTCATGTCTACGGTTAGGAAACATAACCATCTTTGATTAACGAGCTCGTCTAGTAGAGGCATACTAGGGACACTCTGTTTCGTCTATGTATTCACACATGTATCAAGTTTCCAGTTAATACAATTCTAGCGTGTATAAAAGACATTTATCATGATGTATAAGGAAATATAAATAACAACTTTATTATTGACTCTAGGGCATATTTCCTTTAGTCTCCCACTTGCACTAGAGTCAATAATCTAGATTACATAGTAATGATTCTAACACCCATGGAGTCTTGCTGCTGATCATGTTTTGCTCGTGGAAGAGGCTTAGTCAACGGTTCTGCGACATCCAAATCCGTATGTATCTTGCAAATTTCTATGTCTCCCTCCTTGACTTGATCGTGGATGGAATTGAAGCGTCTCGTGATGTGCTTGGTTCTTTTGGGAAACCTGGATTCCTTCGCCAAGGCTATTGCTCCAGTGTTGTCAGAAAAGATTTTCATTGGACCCGATGCACTAGGTATTACACCTAGATCGGATATGAACTCGTTCATCCAGACTCCTTCATTTGCTGCTTCCGAAGCAGCTATGTACTCTGCTTCACACGTAGATCCCGCCATGATGCTCTGCTTGGAACTGCACCAACTGACAGCTCCACCGTTTAACAAAAATACATATCCAGTTTGTGACTTAGAGTCATCGGGATCAGTGTCAAAGATTGAATCTACGTAACCGTATACGACGAGCTCTTTGTCACCTCCATTAATGAGAAACATATCCTTTTTGTCCTTTTCAAGTACTTCAGGATGTTCTTGACCGCTGTCCAGTGATCCATTCCTGGATTACTTTGGCACACATCAGGTCTGGTACACAACATTGCATACATGATAGATCCTATGGCTGAGGCATAGGGAATGACTTTAATTTTCTCTCTATCTTCTGCAGTGGTCGGACATTGAGTCTTACTCAACTTCACACCTTGTAACACAGGCAAGAACCCTTTCTTTGACTGATCCATTTTGAACTTCTTCAAAACTTTATCAAGGTATGTGCTTTGTGAAAGTCCAATTAAGCGTCTTGATCTATCTCTGTAGATCTTGATGCCCAATATATAAGCTGCTTCACCAAGGTATTTCATTGAAAAATTCTTATTCAAGTATCCTTTTATGCCATCCGTAAATTCTATATCATTTCCAATCAACAATATGTCATCCACATATAATACTAGAAATGCTACATAGCTCCCACTGACTTTCTTGTAAATACAAGTTTCTCCAAAAGTCTGTATAAAACCATATGCTTTGCTCACCTCATCAAAGCGTATATTCCAACTCCGAGATGCTTGCACCAGTCCATAGATGGATCGATGGAGCTTGCACACTTTGTTAGCACCTTTAGGATCGACAAAACCTTCTGGTTACATCATATACAACTCCTCTTTGAGGTATCCATTAAGGAATGCAGTTTTGCATCCATTTGCCAGATTTCATAATCATAAAATGCGGAAATTGCTAACATGATTCGGACAGACTTAAGCATCGCTATGGGTGAGAAAGTCTCATTGTAGTCAACTCCTTAAACTTGTCGAAAACCTTTCGCAACAAGTCAAGCTTTGTAGATAATAACATTACCATGGGAGTCAGTCTTCCTCTTAAAGATCCATTTATTTTCAAGGGATAATTGGTTTTATACCCTTAGTTGTGTCCCCCTCGTCAGGATTGCCCCTAGTTTTTGAAAACACGTGGTCTTGCCCAACGCACTTTGGCATCTTGTGCTTTTGCCCTTTGACCATTTGACCATCTTGAAAACTGCATAACTAATTCATACTAAATCAGAAAAAATGCAAATAAGATTCCAAAATGTTCAGAAAAACATCACGTGTATGTCAATGTCACTTGCATTCATGACAGAAGTGTTGGTAAGTGCCCATCCTAGTTTTAGATCTTATGATACCACCATGAATAATAAAATCTAATAAAATTCAAAAATTTCAAAAAACGTTGGTGGCAAAGAATGACAAACGTTGGTCGCATCTCTGCCAAACTCGATCAAGATTGCTTAAACAATCATCAAAAGACTTCCCATAAACAGAAAACTTTTCACAAAAGACACAGAATATAGCAGTCATACAACTTTGAAAGGTAGCAGCTGCATTGCATAAACCAAAAGGCATACGTCTATAAGCATAAGTTCCAAAGGGGCAAGTGAAAGTGGTATTTTCTTGATCAGGTTGAGAAACAGGTATTTGTGAAAAAACAAGAGTATCCATCAAGGAAGCAAAAATGTGTGTGCTTAGATAATCTTTCTAGCATTTGATCAATAAAAGGCAGAGGGTAATAATCTTATCTAGTTGCTTTGTTTAATTTTCTAAAATCAATTACCATTCTATAGCCTGTAACAATTCTTTGTGGAATAAGTTCATTCTTATCATTAGGAACAACAGTAATACCTCCTTTCTTCGGGACACAATGAACATGACTTACCCATCTACTATAAGCTATAGGATAGATTATACCTGCTTCCAGAAGTTTTAATATCTCCGTTCTTACCACTTCCTTCATCTTCGGATTTAACCAACATTGGTGATCAACAACGGGTTTAGCATCGGGTTCCACATTAATCTTGTGGTGACATAGAGTGGGACTAATGCCCTTTAAATCATCAAGAGTATATCCAATAGCAGCTATGTGCTTCCTTAGAACTTTCAATAATATTTCTTCTTCATGTTCTGAAATATAAGCACTAATAATAACAGGATATATCTTATTTTCATCAAGATAAGCATATTTCAAAGTGTCTGGCAATTGTTTTAATTCAAAAACCGGATCACCTTTAGGTGGAGGAGGACCTCCTAGAGTTTCAATAGGCAAATTGTGTTTAAGAAGAGGACGTTGTTCAAAGAAAATATTATCTATTTTATTTCTTTCATGCATATGCAAATCATTTTCATGGTCTAGCAAATATTGTTCTAGTGGATCAATAGGATGCACAACAATAGAAGCAAGACGAATTATTTCATCCTTACTAGGCAATTATTTTTCATGAAGCTTTCTACTAAACTTGGAAAAATTAAACTCATGAGACTCATCACCAAAACTAACACAGGCAGTTTGTTTCTCACAGTCTATTTTAGCATTAACGGTGTTCAAGAAAGGTCTACCAATGATAATAGGACAAAAGTCATCTTGTGGGGAACCAAGAAAAAGAAAATCAGTAGGGTATTTTATTTTCCGACACAAGACTTCAACATCTCTAACAATCCCAACTGGTGAAATAATATCTCTATTAACAATTTTAATAGTAACATCTATGTCTTCTATCTCTGCGGGTGCTATGTCATCCATAATTTCTTGATATAAGGTGTAAGGAATAGAACTTACGCTAGCACCTAGGTCGCATAAACCATGATAACAGTGATCTCCTATTTTAACTGAGACAACGGGCATGCAAACAACGGGTCTATGATTATCTGCTTTATCAGGTTTGACAATTCTAGTAGCTTCATTACAGAAAGAAATAACATGCCCCTCTATATCTTCTTCCAAGAGATCTTTAACCATAGCAACACTAGGTTCTACCTTGATTTGTTCATCAGGTTTAGCTGTTCTAATATAACTTTTCTTGACCACAGCGATACTTTAGCATGTTCCTGTATCCTTACAGGGAAAGGTGGTTTCTCAATATAAGCAGTAGGAACAATCGGATCAACATTATAAAGTATAGTTTCCTCTTTGAGGATACCGGTTCTTTCATTTCTTCTTTAATAGACGGGTGATATTTAAACAACTTCTCTTTAGGTAGATCAACATGAGTAGCAAATGATTCACAAAAGGAGGCTACTATCTCAGAGTAAAGTCCATATTTAGTGCTAAACTTTTGAAAAGCATCTGTATCCATAAAAGATTTAACACAATCATACTTAAGCTTAATACCTGACTCTTTACCTTCGTCGAGTTCCCAATCTTCAGAGTTGCATTTAATTCATTTTAAAAGATCCCACCGAAATGCAATAGTCTCTTCATAAAAGAACCAGCACAAGAAGTGTCAAGCATGGTGTCGGTGTACTAAGGTAGGGGTACCCCAGTACCCCAACTTGTGCACGGGCAGTTGCAGCTTCCCGCGGCAAGGTTTACTGCGTGCTCGCCGGAGACCTTCCTGCCTCCTATTAAACCATTCAAAAACAAAGTATACAAGACAGAAGATCGAGACCCCGGCAAGAGGAGCTTGCCGGGAAGGCCGTACCAGGCTCAAGGCTGTTCCACTAACACAAGACCCTGGCAAGAGGAACTTGCCAGGAGGATTAGAAGATATTGCCTCGGCGCTATGCGCGCCCCGGCAAGGGGCCCGGGGAGCGGCAAGTTCACGGGCCCGGCAAGATCAAGGCCCCGGCAAGGCGCTTGCCGGGGAGGCCACGCTGTGTGCCCGCGCTCCAGCTCATCGGCCCACGCGTCGCCCTGGGGCCTAACCAGGGACGCGTGGCGGATGGCTGTGCAGCCTGGGGTACACGGTGGCACACCACGGCGATAAATCCGTCGCCGTGGCGGACGGAGACGCTAAGGCGGGAGCTTTTGGGGTCGACGGCGACGGGCATTGAATGCCCTTGTCCCCCACTGTTAAAGTAGGTATAGACCACTGTTCTGTACTGTAGCTCCACTGTTCCCGCACTGTTACAACTACCACCTCTTTTACATTTTTACCCCTTTCTCCTACGTTGACACCTGTCGGTGACCCCTTTGCACTATAAAAGGAGGCCCATGCACAAGGTGGCGGGGGTTCGAAACCTAGATTACTCTCACGCACGGTGTAGCTGCTTCTTCAAGCTCCCGAGCGCTCAACTCAATACACAACCAAGCAGGAGTAGGGTTTTACGCATCCTTGCGGCCCGAACCTGGGTAAAACTGCCCGCGCGTCTGCTTCGATCTGCTCTTTGTGCTCCCTCCGCCCTCGTACCGCACAGACAAGGGGCTCCGGTCCCATAGGTGTTCGTGGCGGACAGTTTCCCCCGACATCTTTGGCGCGCCAGGTAGGGGGCGTCGAGGTTGTGCGAACCTGATCCGGCGTTCGCGCGGGCGCATTCTTCATCAACCTCTCCAGCTTCATCAACAACTTCATCAGCGACAACTCCATGGCCCCGAAGAAGAAGCCTTCGGAGGTCGGGGGCCCGTCTGCGTCTCATCCGCCGCCACCAGAGCCAACGGTGGGCGGGGGAGACGCCGTCGGAAGGGTGGTTGCCGGCGAGGACACTCACGGTGCCACCAGATCTAAGAACAAGACGGACGACCGGACCTCGGTCTCCGTGGACGCGCCACGTCCATCGCAACATACGACGACCCCGCAGCGCCATACCACGGGAGGTGGTATCCGCTTGCTGGGACAAGGCCATACTGGAGGTTCGCGGGACGCCCCGGACCCCCGTCCGGGCACAAGCAAAGCGAAGGCGCCGGCGCGGGACCCCGCTCCTTCTAACGTCGTTAGAAGTCCGAGCGTATCCCGCTCCTCGCACCGCTCGCCCGCGTTCCCCACTACTCCGGCAGAAGCGCTCGCAAGGGCGCAGCTGCTCCTCGATTTTCCTCCGGCGGCCGACAAGGCCGAGGAATGGAGGGCCACTATCCGGAGCCTGATAGACTTCGCCAACAACGACTCTCCGCAGCAGCCGTCGGCCTCACGGCCGCGGCAGGCTGAGAAGACGAAGGCTATCGGCGACAAGACTGCCGGAGGTGCGACAAGCGTGCACTCCCCGCCGCAGAAGCAGAAGACGCCGCCCCGCCGGAACAACCCCGACGACGGCTCCACCGCCTCGTCGGACCCGCGGACCCGTCGGGACCAGCGCCAGGTCCTCGACGACCGGCGAGATGAAGACGCTCGGACCACGATCGAGCGCCGCCGAGAAGCTCGGCGACAATCCGACAAGAGAGCTGGGAACACTGTCGACGCACCCGCGCCCGGTGAACCAGGCGACTTGCCGTACGCGGCAGGCTGCCCTGCGTTCACCCGCGAGCTGCGGCGCGTCCAGTGGCCCAGCATGAAGAACTTTAAGCCCGACGTACCAGAGAAGTACGACGGCAAGACGCACCCCTCGGAGTTTCTCAGCGTCTACACTATCGCAGTGCAAGCTGCCGGGGGGCGCGACGAGAAGATCCTAGCCAACTACTTCCCGCTCGTGCTGAAGCCGAACGTCCGTTCGTGGCTCATGCACTTGCCGGAAGGCTCTATCTCTTCTTGGGCCGACCTCTGCCATCAGTTTGTTGGCGCCTTCACCGGCGGCCACAAACCCCATGGCCAGGAGAGCGATCTCCACATTTTGGCCCAGAAGGAAGGCGAGCCCCTGCGCAAATATATCCAACGCTTCAGCCGGGTACAGCACAACATCCCCGACGTTCACCCTGCTGCGGTTATCAGCGCGTTCCATCAGAACGTGCGTAACCGCCGCATGCGTGAGGAGATGGCGATGACCAAGATCCGAGACGTCAGCGAGCTTTACGCTCTTGCTGACAAGTGCGCCCGTGCGGAAGAGGGGAGGAAACTCCCCGGGGAGGATGCTGGCGCAGGGGGAAGCGACAGCGACGACGCCGCCCCGGCAAAGAAGAGCCGGCGGCGAAACAACAGGAAGAAGGGCAAGAAGGAAGTGCTTGCCGTCGAGAAGTCCGGCAAGGAGGCCCCCGCCAAGCAAGCACAGGCTGGCGGCTCCGGCAAGGAGCCTGCCCCTGCGGCGGCGGCCGACAAGCCGGGTAGCTCCGACAAGCAGTACTGTAAGATTCACCGTACCAAGGGTCACGACCTCTCCAACTGCAAGCGCGTCGAGTACCTCGTCGAGCAGCAAAAAGCTGAGTACGAGAGGCGCGACAA
Organism: Secale cereale; assembly: GCA_902687465.1. Classification (NCBI taxonomy): domain Eukaryota; kingdom Viridiplantae; phylum Streptophyta; class Magnoliopsida; order Poales; family Poaceae; genus Secale; species Secale cereale. Next base: position 776,396,033 of record LR738715.1, on the reverse strand, counting down.
GGAGAAGGCCCAAGGTGGCGGGGAAGAGCCCAGCAAGAAGCGGCCGTTTAACGGCCGGGGAGGACGCCGCGGCAAGGCCAAGCAGCGGCAAGGAGATCGACCTCCCCGGGGCCGCGACAACGACGAAGACGACGATGAAGACATGGAGGACGACGAGAACAGCGAGCAGGAGTTCCAGAAGGCCACGGAGGTCCTGTGCGTCGACGGTGGCGCCTCCCTGCACACCTCCCACCGCCAGCTGAAACAGTGGGTGCGTGAGGTCAATGCAGCGGAGCCGCCCGTGGAGTCGCGCAGGCTCCTCAAATGGTCCAGCACGCCCATCGTTTTTGACCTTGAGGATCACCCTGACCGCACCACGGCGGTCGGGTGCTTGCCGATGCTGGTTTCCCCCACCATTCGCAACCTCAAGGTCACCAAAATGTTGGTTGACGGCGGGGCCGGGCTGAACTTGATCTCCTCTGCTGTGATCAAGAAGCTCCAGATTCAAGACGGCGAGCTCGAAGAGACCGGTTCATTCCAAGGAATCAACCCGGGAAGGAGCAAGCCCAAGGGAAAGATTACTCTGCCGGTGACCTTTGGCGGGGAGCTCAACTTCAGGACTGAGCGCATCACCTTTGACGTCGCTGATATTCCGTTGCCCTACAATGGAATACTCGGCCGTCCCGCCCTCGCCAAGTTCATGGCAGCTTCCCACTACGCCTACAACGTGCTGAAGATGCCGGGGCCGATAAGCGTCATCACTGTCCATAGCGACAAGAAGGATGCGCTTATCTGCGCCGACAAGATTTACCGGGATGCGGCAGCTGCGGCCGAGAAGGATACTCTTGCCGCTGAAGCTCCCGGAGGGAAGAAGACGAAGACCAAGTCCGGCAAGTGCTCTGGGACCCACTCCGGCAACCGCACCTCTTCGGAGTGCTGCGCTGCCGTCGAGGACGTTCCATCGAGCTCCACCGGCAAGAGCAAGAAAGGAATGGCTGCTCCTCCGGCAACCAAGAAGGTGTCCGCAAAGGAGGATGGCACTGGTGGTACCTTCACCATCAGCGCCACCCTTGACAGCAAATAGGAAAGCGCGCTCGTCGCCTTCCTGCGGGCGAATGTCGATGTGTTTGCTTGGCAACCATCTGACATCCCCGGCGTTCCCAGGAAGGTGATTGAGCACAAGCTTGCTGTCTGTCCTCATGCGCGGCCCATCAAGCAGAAAGTGAGGAAGCAAGCCGTGGAGCGCCAAGAGTTCATCAATGAGGAGATCAAGAAACTAGAGGCAGCAGGCCTAGTTAGAGGTGTGATCCATCCGACGTGGTTGGCAAACCCAGTCGTCGTGCGCAAGGCCAACGGGAAGTGGAGACTGTGTATAGACTTCACTGATGTCAATAAAGCATGTCCCAAGGATCCTTTCCCTTTGCCGCGCATTGACCAGATCGTTGACTCCACGGCCGGATGTGAGCTACTCTGTTTTCTTGATGCTTACTCAGGCTATCACCAGATTTTCATGGCCAAGGAAGATGAAGAGAAGACTGCATTTATCACTCCATGTGGCACCTATTGCTTTATCCGCATGCCATTTGGACTGAAGAATGCAGGCTCAACTTTTGCAAGGGTAGTGTACACTGCTTTTGAGCCACAGATCCACAGGAATGTAGAAGCCTACATGGATGACATCGTGGTGAAGAGCAAGAGCAAAGAAACACTGATTCAAGACTTGGAAGAAACGTTTCAGAACCTGCGCAGGATACAGCTCAAGCTGAACCCCGAGAAGTGCGTCTTTGGAGTTCCCTCCGGCAAGCTTCTCGGGTTCTTTGTATCACAGAGGGGGATTGAAGCCAACCCCGACAAGATCAAAGCCATCGAGCAGATAGAAGCCCCGAAGCGCGTCAAGGATGTCAGAAGGCTTGCAGGTTGCGTTGCTGCCCTCAGTAGGTTCATTTCAAAATCCGCGGAACGCGCCCTACCTTTCTTCAAAATCTTGAAGAAGGCAGGTCCCATGAAGTGGACTCCGGAAGCGGAGGCGGCGTTGCAGGATTTGAAACGGTACCTGTCCTCCACTCCTATACTTGTCGCACCTAAACCACAGGAAAAGTTGTTGCTATACTTAGCGGCAACCAACCAGGTGGTTAGTGCTGCGTTAGTAGCGGAGAGGGAGTCCGACGAGGAGTCAGCATCACCGGCAAGCGAATCTAACGACAAGCAGGGGGCTGTCCCGACAAGCTCTGGCCCCGACAAGGAAGACTCTGCGCAGGAACAAGGAGAGGTGCGGAAGAAGATGGTGCAGCGCCCAGTGTATTTTGTAAGTTCCCTTCTCCAGGGAGCTAGATCAAGGTACTCTGGTGTGCAAAAATTGCTTTTCGGCCTCCTCATGGCCTCGAGAAAGCTGCGCCACTACTTCCAAGCCCATGAGATAACAGTGGTCACTCGCTTTCCGTTGAAAAGGATATTGCACAATCCAGAGGCAACAGGCAGGATTGTCGAGTGGGCACTGGAGCTGTCAAGCTTTGGACTCAAGTTTGAAAGTACTTCAACCATACAGAGCCGAGCCTTGGCGGAATTCATCGCTGAGTGGACCCCAACACCAGAAGAAGAAGTTCAAGAAACGAGTGTACCCGTGCAAGAAGCGACAAGTGAATGGGTAATGTATTTCGACGGTGCCTTCTCGCTGCAGGGCGCCGGTGCCGGCGTGGTACTCATTGCGCCCACCGGAGAGCACCTCAAATATGTTATCCAGATGCACTTTCCCAGGGAGCAAGCGACAAACAACACTGCAGAATACGAAGGCTTGCTTGCCGGCCTCAGGATTGCGGCCGAACTTGGGATCAGGAAGCTGATTGTTCGGGGAGATTCTCAGTTAGTGGTCCGACAAGTTAACAAAAGCTACCAGAGACCTTTGATGGAAGCATATGTCGATGAAGTGAGAAAGCTTGAAGAGCACTTTGAAGGTCTGCAGATGGAGCACGTCCCAAGAGCTCAAAATGAGATTGCAGATGGCCTTTCAAAGTGCGCCGCGATGAAGTTACCTGTGGAACCAGGGACCTTTTTGCTCAAGCTGACTCAACCATCGGTTACACCATCAATTGGGCAGTCCAAGAAGAGAAAGTTGGTCTCCGGCGACTACTTGCCGGCGGATCTTCCTGAACCCGCCGCCAAAGTTCCCAAGATCAACGACAACGCTGAGGAACAGTTTGCTCCTGCGAGCCCTCGGGCTTGTGCAGTTGAAGCAAGTGTTCCCGACAAGCCTCGCCCCGGCGGGCTTGCCGGGGGACCGTCAGCTCCGACAGGACCAGAGGTCTTTGCCGTAGAAGCTGGGGTTCCCGCAGCGGCCCTCGAGCCTTTAGTCCTTGCCGTCGAGCCTCGAGCTCCGGCGTGGGCGCAGCAGATCGTCCGTTTTCTGCAAACTGGAGAACTTCCCGACGACCCTCAAGAGATAGAGAAGATAACCAGGCAGTCAAGTATGTATCAGTTCGTGGATAACGAGCTGTACAGAAGAAGACTCAATGGTGTCAGGTTGAAGTGCATCTCCAGGGAAGATGGACAGAAGCTGTTGGCGGAAATACACGGAGGCATATGCGGCCACCACATTGGCGCAAGGGCGCTTGCCGGAAAAGCTTTCCGGCAAGGGTTCTTTTGGCAAGAAGCCCTCCAAGATGCAACTGCACTAGTAACCAAGTGTGAAGCGTGCCAGTTCCATGCAAAGCAAATTCATCAGCCAGCTCAAGCTCTCCAAACAATCCCTTTGTCATGGCCCTTCTCGGTCTGGGGGCTCGATATCCTCGGCCCTTTCCCTCGTGCTGTCGGGGGCTTTGAGTACTTGTACGTTGCAATCGACAAGTTCACAAAGTGGCCAGAAGTGGAGCCAGTGAGAAAGGTGACAGCACAGTCAGCAGTCAGGTTCTTCAGGTCGATTGTTTGCCGTTTCGGGATCCCTAACAGGATCATCACCGACAACGGTACGCAATTCACTAGTCGCACCTTCATGCAGTACGTCCAAGACCTTGGCGCCAAGGTCTGTTTCGCTTCTGTTGCTCACCCGAGGAGCAACGGTCAAGCGGAGAGGGCAAATGCTGAAGTGCTGCGCGGACTCAAAACAAGGACCTTTGACAGGCTGCGCAGGTGCGGAAAGAATTGGATAGAGGAGCTCCCGGCGGCTCTTTGGTCAATCAGAACGACACCAAGTCGAGCCACCGGACAGACACCTTTTGCTCTAGTCTATGGAGCAGAAGCAGTTCTCCCCACGGAACTCGTGTACGGATCTCCTCGAGTGCTCGCTTATGATGAGCTCGAGCAAGAGCAACTGCGGCAAGATGACGCATTGCTCCTTGAGGAGGGACGTCTCCAGGCTGCTGTACGAGCTGCTCGATACCAGCAAGCTTTGCGCCGCTACCACAGCCGCAAAGTCAAGGCCAGGAGTCTCGAGGAAGGCGACCTTGTTCTTCGGCGTGTTCAGTCCGCCAAGAATTCCAACAAGTTGACGCCGAAGTGGGAAGGCCCTTATCGGGTGAGACAAGTTACGAGGCCCGGCGCTGTCCGCCTCGAGACCGAAGAAGGCTTACCGGTGAGCAATTCCTGGAACATAGAGCATCTTCGCAAGTTTCACCCCTAAGGCGCGGTTGCCGTGATCCGCTCCGGCAACCACCTTTTGTACAAGCCTTGCCGCTGTTGCATGTAACCCTTTGTACAAAGCCGGGCGCAGACCCCGTGCATCAGTAAAGATTTCGTGTTTTCGCATCGATTGCCTTTTGCATGCTTCTCTTTGCTATTTGCATGTTTTGTTTGGCATTTGATGCAACACTCAGACATACGGTAAGCACCATTACGTCGAAAGGCAGTATGCTTGTTTCCCTCTCCTTTTCCTTTTCTCTTAAGCAGAAGGAACGTTCCTCGCGCACAAGTTTGCCGGGGGGGAAGGAGGTGGAGGAGGGACTAAGTGCTGTTCAAGTAAGAAGAGCCTTACCGAAAAGCAAGCAACATAAGCAAGCAGCAAGCAGCATATGAAAGATAAGTTGTTAGAATTTGACCAGTTCAAATTTTAAATTTTGGTTGTCTTCCTTGAACGATCACACTTCGTATGGAAAACCTGTGCGCGGAGGAACCTACCCGTAGCTTGCCGCACCCTTATCTTGTTTTCGAGTCCACTCAACGATTTAAGTGAGCTGCGACAAGTGTCGCGCCCTTGCTTCGTTTCCGAGTACGCTCAGCAAGCTAAGTGCGTTGCGACCTGCTGCGGCAAGGTTGCTTGCCGGCGAGGACCTTGGCCAGCAGGCTGCTCAGAGTCCAGCACTCAGCGCTCGCGGCAAGGGCCCCTTGCCGGCAAGCTACCCGGGAGCGTGGGGCAAAAAACATACAAAGTCAAAGATTGGAACAAGGAAGATAACATTGCGCTGGTTGATTGAAATAAAGCAAATATCTTACAAGGATAACTTGTCGCAATGGACTAATGAGTTCATATCATAATATGCAGCAACGAAAAGATAAAGATACATGGAGCCCTAGTCTACCCGGTCGCCTTCCTTCCGGCCAAGCTTTGCCACCTTGGCGATGATGTGGCCGACCTGCTCCTTCAGGGCCTCCGTGTCTGCATCAGCCGGCAGGGTGCGAAGAACGTTCGTGAGGTTGATCCCCGGGTTGCGGTACACGATCTTCGTCAAGACCCGCTCCAGAGTTCCCGCGCAGAGCCGGCGCGACTCCTCGGCCAGCTGCGCGGGGATGCGATTCCGGAGACCTGCAAGGGCTGGAGCGACGCCTCTGAAGAAGAGGCTGAGCTTGGCGCTGTGCGGGAGATCTGGATCCGGCGAGTAGATAAGATGTTCGACCTTCAAAGCAAGCAACTCCTGGTCAATGTTGGACGCAGAAGAAACCAGCTCTTCGGTCCACACCTCAATAGTCTGCCGGAACAGCTCGGAGGCCTTGTTGACGCTCTCCATCAAGGTTCGCTCCTTGCGGAGCTCGTCCTTCAGCTTGGTCTCCTGGGCCCGGGCAGCATCAAGCGATTCCTTCAGGGTGGTGACCTTCAGCTCCAAGTCTTCAATGGAATCCTTGGCGGCCTTCAGCTCGTCACCCCTCTGGGACAAACTCACCTGGAGCTCTGAGTTGGTGTGAGCATCCTTCTCGCGCTCCAGGATGAGCGCGGCAACCTTCTCGGCGCTCACCTTCATTGCCTTCTCCAGTTGTTCAACCTTGGCGGCGAGCTCTTTCTTGGCGTCCTCCGCGGCAGCCGCGGCGGCCTTCGCCTCTTTCAGCTCCCCGCCAAGGGCAGCCTCGCGAGCGGCAAGGTCTTCTTCATGAGAATCCAGATCCACCTTCCGCTGCGCGAGCTCTCCCTCTCGCCGGGACATCTCCACCCCGGCGAGGCGCTGCTGTTCATCGGCTTCGGCCCTCTCAAGTACCCACTCTTGGTACTCGCCGGCGAGACGCTCTCGCTCCTCTGCCACCTGGCGGAGGGCAGCCTGGTTGGCGGCGCTGAGCTCCGCCGCGCGCTTCTCCATCTCTGCCGCAGCCTTGGCGGCAAGAGCCTCCCGGGAAGCGAGCTTTGCTTGCCTGGCCCGGTAAAGGGCCAGGAGCTGATGAAGCAATCGCTCCTCCTCGGGCCCCTCACCTCCACCGGGCGCCTGGACGATCTTCAGGCCTGCGGAGGCAAGGACCTCTCCGTCGAACGCCTCGCCCTCCGCAGGAGCCCGCGACGAAGACCCCCACGGCATCTGGATGAAGACGCCATTGGGGGCCTCGAGATAAAACCTTTGCTCCTCGCCGGCGGAGGGACCGGTGGCCGGCGCAGCATCCGATGCTCCCGCCACCTCCGGGTCGGCGGTGCGGCCACCGTCCCCCTCCCCGGCCGCTGCATCCGCAGCTGGAGCAGTCTCTTGCGCGGCCGGCTCGGCGGCCTCGCCCACCTCCTCGACGACCGGAGCGTCGCCGCCGCCGCCCTGCGCGTCCTCCTCCTCGAGGATAATTACCTCTGTCTCCATGGGCACAGGAGGAGGAAGATCTATGAAGAAGAAGACAAAGAAATTCAAGACTCAAGCAAATATCCAAAAAAAAAAGACAAGCCAAGAAGACAAGTTACAAAGGTTACCTTGGCGGGCGTCCTCGGCGGCGGGCTCCCTCGCCGGGGAGCTCGGCCTCGTCGGGGTAGTCGCCCTCGCCGGGGAACTTGGCCTTGGCGGGGTGGCCGCCCTTGCCGGGCTGCTCGTCCTTGGCGGGGTGCTCTGCCTTGGCGGAGTACCCGCCCTTGACGGAGCACTCTCCCTTGCCGGAGAGTCCTGCCTTGGCGGGGAGGGCGGTGCCTGCAGCTCCTCGGCGGTGGTCTCCGGGCGCTCTTCCCGCTGCGGCTCCTCCTCTGCACGGAACGAGACAAGAAATGTCAAAATATGAAGATAAAGTCAAAAGCCTCAGACGTACCCCGACAAGCAAAAAGAAAGAACCCCAGACTTACGCTGGGGGCTGCGCTGCGGGCTGCGCTGGGGGCTGCTCATCGGAGCAGTGCCAGAGTCCGGCAGGCTCGGCTCCGGCGCGCCCTCTGTTGCCGCCGCTGCCGAGTCCTCCGCGACCTCGGCCTCGGGCGCCTTGGCCTTCTTCGCGGCGCGATGGGCTAGGGTCCTGAAACCAGAACAGAAGACAGAATTAGCATCAACAGAAGATCAAGATAAAAATTAAGAAGATGAAGAATTACGGATCCTTACTCCTGGTCTTCCTCGTCGTCCTCGCTCAGGGCGGAGAAGTCATACTCCACCGTGGGCGCGTCGACGCGAGGAGCGGGAGGCGAAGACTCCCTCGCGCGCTTGGTGCTCACCGGGGCTGGGGGCTGCGAAGACCCAGCCCCTGTGGCTGCCGGCGCCCGGGGGGCGGGCGGAGCCGCTGCTCCGCTCCGAGAAGACCCCTGCCGGCTCGCTGCCGGCCTGCGGGGCGCCTCCGTCGTGGTCCGCGCACGGCCCGCCTCTGCTGCGGCTGGTGCGCCGGACGGCCTTGGCACGGCTTGACTCCCCCGCGGAGCCGCCCGCCGAGGTGGCTGTTGCCGGGGCGCCTGCGCCCTTTCCCCTGTCGCCGCCTTGCGGAGACGCTTTGCCGGGGACTCCTTCGGGCTTGCCGGGGGCGGGGAGCTCTCCGACGAGGAGAGGTCGTCGGCGTATAACTCCGTAGATCCGCCGGAGTCTTCGGCCTCCTCCTCCTCCTCCTCCTCTGCCTCGGCCGGCTCGCTGGGCCCAGCATCCAGCGCTGCGGCCCTCTTCCCCTTGGCGCCTCCGCCCCTCGCGGCGCCTCTGCTTCCTCCGGCGGTGCCCTCCCTTGCCGCAGCCTCCGTCGCGATCCCATGGATCCCGGAGTGCCTCAACGAGGGGACCCCGGTGAGCGCGTCGGGTGGGAGGTTCAGCAACCGCCGGATCTCCGCCTCTTCCGCCTGGGTGGACGCCTCCTCGGCCTCCGCCTCCTCCGGCGAAAACCCGAAGACTCCTGCCGCCGCGGCTGCGGCGGCCTCCTCAGCCCGAGAAGCTATATAGGCGATTTCCTGCTCGGTGGTGTCCCGCGTATGCAGCTTGAGGTCCTCCTTGTTGCTCGCCACCTCGACGAGGTTGTCGTAGAAGTTGAGGACGTCGATTGGCTTCGGGGGGATCCACGAGCGGTCCAGGCCATGCGAGTCGCACATCGGCATCATGGCAAGGATTCGGTCCCTCGCGGCGTTGTTGCAGAGCGGCACCACTTCCTGGGGAGTCCTGAACCACTCGGGGTGCGCCGGGTCGCACTTGAAGAGCTCTCGTACCATCCCGCGCAGCTCCAGAGTGGTGAAGTTAAAATTAAGCCCGGGGCGCAGCCTCATGATGTCTGCCGGGCCGCCGTACAACCAGGCCGGCCTCTTCCGGTCTTGGAGAGGGGCGATGCGCCGGCGGAGGAAATCTGCGCCCACCTCGGCAACTGACAGTCGGGCCAGCCGAAGACGGAGGATCCGGACGAGGGCGATGTCAAGCTTGACGTCGTCGGAATCTAGTTCGCTCCAATCTCTGCCGCGCGCGATAGGCGTTGTGCGCGGCGCAGTAAAGGCTTGCGGCTGGTCCTCTACAATCCAGCACCACTCAGCTCGCCATTCCTCCCACTTGCCGCGGAGCTCCCCCGGCAAGTACGACCCCTTCTTCCCGAGACGGAAGACCCAAGAAATACATCCGGAGAGAGGGGCATCGGCCTCGGCTCTAGGGGTGAAAAAGTGTCTAAAGAGGGCTACGTTGGGGTGGACTCCTATGAAGTTTTCGCACATATGTGCGAAAACGGCCATGGTGAGGATGGCGTTGGGGGTGAAATCAAGCAGATGGAAGCCATACGTGTTCATGATATCACAGAAGAAGTTCGAAAAAGGAGGGCAGAGGCCACAATGGAAAAAGGCAGCGAAGAAATAATACCCGCCGGGATAGTTGTCTTTGGCGGCGGCCGGGTATGCTCGGGTGCGGGGATGCGCATCGGTGCCCTTGGACCAGAACAAGTAGTACTTGTTCCAGAGTTCTTGCACGCCGAGCCTCGGCGAGAAGACGACGTTCCGCTTCCGGTAAGCAATGAGCTTGGCTGCTTGCTCGGATTTCTCCTTCTTGGACTTCTCCGCTTTCCCCTTGTCGGCCTTTGGGGCCATGGCGGACGCGGCGGAAGGAAGGGGACGAAGAGCTAGGCGGCGGCGGAGCTGTGGAGGCGGAGCGCTAGAAGGAATCTTTTTGCAGGAGGAAGACGACGTAATGAGAGCACAGGGAGGGGAACCGCGCCCGCTGCCTCTGCTTTTATGGGGGAGTGGGGGCGTTTCCCCCTTTCCATTAAGAGATCGTGGGCACGTCCCATCCCACGGCGCCGCAATCGACGCGTGTCGTTACCGTGGGGTGCGGCGGATATGGAAGTGGATTCGGCGCGCCGCGGGCCGCGGGTGCCCGTGCACTGTTTTGGGCCTGGCCCAACAGCGCTCGGCACCGTGTGTGGCCCAGGCCCGGGGGCTCCTGTCGGTGTACTAAGGTAGGGGTACCCCAGTACCCCAACTTGTGCACGGGCAGTTGCAGCTTCCCGCGGCAAGGTTTACTGCGTGCTCGCCGGAGACCTTCCTGCCTCCTATTAAACCATTCAAAAACAAAGTATACAAGACAGAAGATCGAGACCCCGGCAAGAGGAGCTTGCCGGGAAGGCCGTACCAGGCTCAAGGCTGTTCCACTAACACAAGACCCTGGCAAGAGGAACTTGCCAGGAGGATTAGAAGATATTGCCTCGGCGCTATGCGCGCCCCGGCAAGGGGCCCGGGGAGCGGCAAGTTCACGGGCCCGGCAAGATCAAGGCCCCGGCAAGGCGCTTGCCGGGGAGGCCACGCTGTGTGCCCGCGCTCCAGCTCATCGGCCCACGCGTCGCCCTGGGGCCTAACCAGGGACGCGTGGCGGATGGCTGTGCAGCCTGGGGTACACGGTGGCACACCACGGCGATAAATCCGTCGCCGTGGCGGACGGAGACGCTAAGGCGGGAGCTTTTGGGGTCGACGGCGACGGGCATTGAATGCCCTTGTCCCCCACTGTTAAAGTAGGTATAGACCACTGTTCTGTACTGTAGCTCCACTGTTCCCGCACTGTTACAACTACCACCTCTTTTACATTTTTACCCCTTTCTCCTACGTTGACACCTGTCGGTGACCCCTTTGCACTATAAAAGGAGGCCCATGCACAAGGTGGCGGGGGTTCGAAACCTAGATTACTCTCACGCACGGTGTAGCTGCTTCTTCAAGCTCCCGAGCGCTCAACTCAATACACAACCAAGCAGGAGTAGGGTTTTACGCATCCTTGCGGCCCGAACCTGGGTAAAACTGCCCGCGCGTCTGCTTCGATCTGCTCTTTGTGCTCCCTCCGCCCTCGTACCGCACAGACAAGGGGCTCCGGTCCCATAGGTGTTCGTGGCGGACAGTTTCCCCCGACACATGGATCGATCATTATGAGAAAGACGAGCATAAAAATTCTGGATAATAAGTTCTCTTGAGAGCTCATGATTGGGGCATGAATATAACATTGATTTAAGCCTCCCCCAAGCTAGAGTGATAATTTCTCCTTCACGAGGCCAAAAATTATATATGTAATTCCGATCACGATGAAGTAGATGCATAGGATAATTTTTTTGGTGGAACTCCAATTTCAATCGATTCCAATTCCAAGATTCAATATCATTGCATAGCCTATACCAAGCCAATGCTTTTCCCTTCAAAGATAAAGGGAAAACCTTCTTCTTAACTTCGTCTTCGGGTAAACCTGCAAGCTTAAAAAATCCACAAATTTGTTCTACATATATCAAGTGCATATCAGGATGTTCGGTTTCGTCTCCCGCATAACTATTAGCTAGCAGTTGTTCAATCATACCCGAAGGAATTTCATATTCAATATTTTCAGTAGGTGCAGCAGTTTGAGGGGTAGTTAATTGTGGTTTCGATCGAGGTGAAGATACCCCGAACAAATCCCTGAAAGGATTGTTTTCCATATTAACAAGTGACAATAAATTTCAGCACACTATATAAATATTTCCTTACCAAATTCCACTTACCAAAGGCGCTTCACTCCCCGGCAGCGACGCCAAAAAATTGCCTTGATGACCCACAAGTATAGGGGATCAATTGTAGCTCTTTTCGATAAGTAAGAGTGTCGAACCCAACGAGGAGCAGAAGGAAATGACAAGTGGTTTTTAGCAAGGCAATGCATGCAAGTGCTCAAATTGTAAGTAGCAGAGTAGTTTGGTAGCAAGATAATTTGTAACGAGCAAGTAACGATAATAGTAAAAAAAAAGTGCAGCAAGGTAGCCCGATCCTTTTGAGGCAAAGGACAGGCCAAAACCGTCTCTTATAGTAAGCAAAGCGTTCTTGAGGGTACACGGGAATTTCATCTAGTCACTTTCACCATGTTGATTCGATTTGTGTTCGCTACTTTGATAATTTGATATGTGGGTGGACAGGTGCTTAGGTGATGTTCTTACTTGAAAAAACCTCCTACTTACGATTAACCCCCTCGCAAGCATCCGCAACTACGAGAAAAGTATGAAGAATAAATTCTAACCAAAGCATTAAACTTTTGGATCCAATCGGTCCCTTACGGAATAGCACTTAAGCTAGGGTTTAAGCTTCTGTCACTCTCGCAACCCATCATCTAATAACTACTCCACAATGCATTCCCTTAGGCCCAAATATGGTGAAGTGTCATGTAGTCGACGTTCACATGACACCACTAAGGGAATCACAACATACATAGTATCAAAATATCGAACACGTATCAAGTTCATCAGATCCCAACAAACACACCGCAAAAAGAGTTACATCATATGGATCTCCAAGAGATCATTGTATTGATGATCAAAAGAGAGAGAGAAAGCCATCTAGCTACTAACTATGGACCCGTAGGTCTACAAGGAACTACTCATGCATCATCGGAGAGGCACCAATGGAGATGGTGAACCCATCCGTGATGGTGTCTAGATTGGACCTAGTGGTTCTGGACTTTGCGGCGACTAGAATAGAATTTCGTCAACTCCTATAGGGTTCCTCCCTGGCGCGCCCTGGTGGCTTGTGCCCCTCTCGGGGCACCCCCCCCCCCCATGTGTGGCTCTGGCCCAATGGTTGTCTTCTAGCCCATAAAAAATCTCCAAAAAGTTTCGCAGTGTTTGGACTCCGTTTGATAGTGTGTTCCTGCGATGTAAAAAACATGCAGAAAAAAATAACTGGAACTTAGCACTATGTCAATAGGTTAGTACCAAAAATGATATAAAATGATTGGAAAACATCCAAGAATGATAATATAACAGCATGGAATAATAAAAAATTATAGATAGGTTGGAGACGTATCAGCATCCCTAAGCTTAATTCCTGCTCGTCCTCGAGTAGATGAATGATAAAAACAGAATTTTTGATGTGGAATGCTGCCTATCATGTCATATCATATTCTTTTCTTTATAGCATGGACATTTGGAATTTTATATGGTTCAAAGCAATAGTCTAGTTTTGACATGAGATTTAAATACTCAAACATATCAACGAGCAACTATGTCTTCCAAAATATCAATGCTAAAATAAGGTATCCCTAGCCCATCATGCTCAACCATTGATCCATTCATGAAACACATTCGCATATTAGTTACACCCAATGCTCAAGTACGATGATAGTGTTTCCTAGTTGGTGATTTATAAGAGAAGATGGAGACTCAAATTCAAAAATAAAAATTGCACAAGTCAAAGAAAGGCCCTTCGCATAGGGAAGTAGGGATTTGTAGAGGTGGTAGAGCTCAAAGCTTAAATTGAGAGGTAAAATTATTTTGGGAGGCATACTTTTCCCACCAACGAAAACGACTTAAGGTTCCCAACACTTTCCATGCTAGATATATCATAGGCGGTTCTCAAACATAAAATAAAGTTTATTCCTTTTCCACCAAACTTTCACAAGCCATGGCTAGCCGAATCCACGGTTGCCTTCCATACCAACACTTTCCAAGGAATTTATTATTTGACAACATAAAGTAAATTTGTTTTTCATTTCGGGACTGGAAATCCCTAATACATTTGCCTTACTCTCGTGCAATGACAAGTGAATAAACACTCATCGCGAGAATAACACATCTAGCATGGAAAATATTGGCCACCCCTCACCGTCTCGCGAGCGGTACGAGCACACAAAAGGGAATTTTATTTTGAAAAGTAGAGATGGCACATACAAATTTGCTTAGAATGGTAAGGGAATACCGCATATAGGTAGGTATGGTGGAATCATGTGGCAAAACCGGGATAAAGGATTTTGGATGCACAAGTAGTGATCATACTTAGTGCAAAATGAAGGCTAGCAAAAGACTGGGAAGCGACCAACCATGAAACGAATAATCTCATAAGCAATCATTGAGCATAAATATCACCGAATAATGCACCACAAGTAGGATGTAATTTCATTGCATGATTATTGACTTTCGTGCTTGCATAGAAAATCACAAACCTTAACAGTAATATTCTTACTAAAGCATAATTACTAATTAACATGACTCACATATCACATCAACATGTCTGAAAACTATTATAAGGAATCAAGTTTATTTTTTCCAATGATCTGCATGAAAGTTTTTATTATATCCTTCTTGGATATCTATCACTTTGGAACTAATTTTTATGTGTTTCTTTTGATAAGCTCACACAATTATAAGTGAAGATCATGAGCATAATTTTTTTCTTTCTCTCATAATAATTGAAGTGAAGCAAGAGAGAATTTCTTAAAAATTTACTAACTCTCAAATAAATCTAAGTGAAGCAAGAGAGTATTTCTTCAAAAATACTAAAGCACACCGCGCTCAAAAAGATATAGGTGAAGCACTAGAGCAAATCCATAGCTCATAAAAATTTAAGTGAAGCACAAAGAGCTATCCTAACAAATCATGGCATAATTTTGGCTCTCTCTAATAGGTGTGTACAACAAGGATTGATAACTTAAAAAGAAAAAGAAAACAAGAAAAGACTCATATCATACAAGACGCTCCAAGCAAAACACATATCATGTGACGAATAAAAATATAATTTCGAGTAAAATACCGATGGTCGTTAGAAGAAAGAGGGGATGCCACTCGGGGCATCCCCAAGCTTAGTTGCTCGCTTCTCTTTTAGATAATGGCTTGGGATGCCAGGGTGTCGGGGGAAACTGTCCACCACGAGCACCTATGGGACCGGAGCCCCTTGCTTGTGCGGTAAGAGGGCGGAGGGAGCACGAAGAGCAGATCGTAGTGAACACGCGGGCAGTTTTACCCAGGTTCGGGCCGCGATAGACGCGTAAAGCCCTACTCCTGCTTAGTTTGTATTGAGTTGGAGAGCTCGGGAGCTTGAAGAACTAGCTACACCGAGCGTATGAGCGATCTAGGTTCCGAACCCCTTCCACGTTGTGCATGGGCCTCCTTTTATAGTGCAAGGGGTCACCGACAGGTGTCAACGTAGGAGAAAGGGGTAAAACGTAAAAGAGGTGGTAGTTGTAACAGTGCGGGAATAGTGGAGCTACAGTGTATGAACAGTGGTCGTTACCTACTTTGACAGTGGGGGTCAAGAGCATTTAATGCCCGTCGCCGTCGACCCCAAAAGCGCCCGCCCTTGCGTCTCCGTTTGCCACGGCGATGGCTTCACCACCGTGAAGTGCCACCGTGTCCCCCAGGCTGCACAGCCATCCGCCACGCGTCCCTGGAGTGGCCCCAGGGCGACGCGTGGTTCGATGAGCTGGAGCGCGGACACACAGCGCAACCTTCCCCGGCAAGCACCTTGCCGGGGGCTTGACCTTGCCGGGCCCGGGAGCTTGTCGGGCTCTGAAGCTTGTCGCTCCCCGGGCCCTGCCGGGGCGCATATAGCGCCGAGGCATGTCTTCTGTGATGTAATCTTCTAGTCTTTCTGGCAAGCTCCTCTTGCCAGGGTCTTGTGTTAGTAAAGTAATCTTGGGCCTGGAACGGCCTTCCCGGCAAGCTTCACTTGCCGGGGTCTCGATCTTCTGTCTTGTATACTTTGTTTTTGAATGGTTTGCGAATGGAGCAGGAAGGTCTCCGGCAAGCACGTGGTATGCCCTGCCGCGGGAAGCTGCTACCGTCCGTGCACAAGTTGGGGTACTGAGGTACCCCTACCTTAGTACACTGACAGGAGCCCCCGGGCCTGGGCCACACACGGTGCCGAGCGCTGTTGGGCCAGGCCCAAAACAGTGCACGGACACGCGCGGCCCACGGCACGCCGAATCCACTTCCGCATCCGCCGCGTCCCCCCGTAACGGCACGCGTCGATTGCGGCGTCGTGGGATGGGACGTGGCCACGTTCTTTTAATGGAAAGAGCGAAATGCCCCCCCACTTCCCCATAAAAGCAGAGGAAGCAGGAGCGGTTCCCCTCCTCCGCCTTCATTGCATCTTCTTCCATCTCCAGAGATCCCCTTTGCGCTCCGCCTCCACACCTCCTCCGCCGCTGTCCGCATCTGCGGCGCCGCCGGACTCTTCGTCCCCCTTCCTTCGCCGCCTCCGCCATGGCCCCAAAGACCGAGAAGGCGAAGGTGGAGAAGACCAAGAAGGAGAAATCGGAGCAAGCGGCGAGGCTTACCTTGTTGCGGAAGCGGAACCTCGTCTTCTCGCCGAGGCTCAGCACGCGGGAGCTCTGGAACAAGTACTACTTGTTCTGGGCCAAGAAGACCAAGGCGCATCCCCGCACCCGAGCCTATCCGGCCGCCGCCAAGGACAACTACCCCGGCGGGTACTTCTTCTTCGCAGCTTTCTTCCACTGCGGTCTCTGTCCCCCCTTTTCTGATTTCTTCTGCGACATAATGCACACCTACGGCCTCCATCTCCTAGAATTCACCCCCAACGCCATCCTCACGATGGCGGTTTTCGCACACATGTGCGAAAACTATATCGGGATATACCCAAACGTAGCGCTGTTTAGGCACTTCTTCACCCCTAGAGTAGAAGCCGGAGCTCCCCTCTCCGGGGGGATTTCTTGGGTCTTCAGCTTGAATAAGAAGGAGTCCTACTTGCCGGGGGAGCTCCGCGGCAAGTGGGAGGAGTGGCGTGCAGACTGGTGTTGGATTGTCGAGGACCAGCCGCAATCTTTCACCGCGCCGCGCACAACACCTATCGTGCGCGGCAGGGACTGGAGCGAGCTGGATTCGGACGACAGCAAGCTCGACGTCGCCCTCATCAGGATTCTTCGTCTCCGGGTAGCAAGATTGTCTGTCGGAGAAGTAGGCACAGATTTCCTCCGCCGCCGCATCGCCCCTCTTCAAGATAGGAAGAGGCCGGCCTGGGAGTACGGCAACTCGGCGGACATAATGAGGCTGCGCCCCGGGCTCAACTTCAACTTCACGTTGCTGGAGCTGAAGGGGATGGTCCGGGAACTATTTAAGCATGACCCGGCTCACCCAGAATGGTTCAGGGGGCCCCGGGGAGTGGTGCCCCTCTGCAACAGCACGGCCCGGGATTCCCTTCGCGCCATGATGCCCGCGTGTGACTCGCACGGCGTCGACCGCACGTGGATTCCGCCCAAGCCAGACGTCGTCTTGAAATTCTTCGACAACCTGGTGGAGGTGGCGAAGAACAAGAACGAGGTCCGGGAGCTGACACGGGACACCACCGACCAGGAGATAGCGTACATAGCTTCTCGGGTTGAAGAGGCCGCTGCAGCCACAGCGGCAGGAGAATTCGGCTTCTCGCCCGAGGAGGCAGAGGCTGCGGAAGCGTCCTGCCAAGCAGAGGAGGCGGAGATCCGCAGGCTGCTGAAGCTTCCTCCCGACGAGCTCGCCGGGGTCCCTTCCCTGAGGCACTCCGGGATCCCCGGGATTCTGACCGAGGCCGCGGCGAGAGGTAACGCCGCCGGAGGAAATAGAGGCGCCGCAGGGAGCGGAGGCGCCGGAGGGAGCGGAGGCGCCGGAGAGAGAGCGGCCACAGTGCAGGGCGCTGGGCCCAGCAAGCCTGCCGAGGAGGACGCCGGGGCCGACGAGGACTCCGACGGGTCCCTTGGGCTCTACGCCGACGACCGCTCCTCGTCATCGGAGACCTCCCCGCCTCGGGCAAGCCCTAGGCGCTCTCCTCTTAAGCGTCTCCGCAAGACGGCGACAGGGACGAGGGCGCAGGCGCCCCGGCAACAACCAGCTCGCTGAGCGGCGCGAGCTACCCGGGGGAGCCAAGCCGCGACGGGGGCGCCAGGCGCACCAACCACGGCGGAGGCGGCCCGCACGCAGGCCACGGCAGAGGCGCCCCGCAAGCCAGCGCCGAGCGGAAGGGAGTCTTCACGGAGCGGAGCGGCGGCTCCGCCCGCTCCCCGGGCCTCGGCTACCACAGGGGCTGGGTCTTCGCAGCCCCTAGCCCCAGGGACCGCCAAGCGCCCGAGGGATTCTTCGCCTCCTGCTCCCCGCGCGGACGCGCCTCAGGTGGAGTTTGACTTCTCCACCCTGAGCGACGACGACGACGAGGAGGAACAGGAGTAAGGACTTGAGGTTTTTGGCATCTTCTTTAGCACTATCTTGATTCTTGTTGATGCTAATCTTGCTTTCGCTTTGATTTCAGGACCTTGGCCCAGCGAGTGGCGAAGAAGGCCAAGGTGCCCGTGGTCGAGGTCGCGGACGACTCGCCCGTCGCGGCGACTGGGGACGTGCCGGAGCCAAGCCTGCCGGACCCGAGCGCTGCTCCGAGGAGCAGCCCCCAGCGTAGCCCCCAGTGTAAGTCTGGGTTTCATACTTCCGCTCGTCGGGCGCGCTTGGGAACTTCGTCTTGTGCTAATATCCTGATATTTTTGTCTTGTTTTGATCATCTTGTGCAGAGGTGGAGCCACAACCGCAGGAGCGTCCGGAGGTCGCTCCCGAGGAACCGCAGGCCCCGCCGTCCCCGCCAAGGCCGAACTCCCCGGCAAGGGAGAGCACTCCGCCAAGGGCGGGTACTCCGCCAAGGGCGAGTACCCCGCCAAGGGCGGGTAGCCCGGCGAGGGCGGCCACTCCGCCAAGGCAGAGCTCCCCGGCGAGGGAGCCCGCCGCTGACGACGTCCGCCAAGGTAAGTTCCGTAACTTTGTCTTCTTGGACTCGTCTCTTTTTGGATATTTGCTTGAACTTCTTTTGCTTTTTCTTCTTCTTCTAGATCCTTCTCCTCCCGAGCAGATGGAGACGGAAGTCATAGTCATCGAGGAGGAGGGCGCGCAGGGCGGCGGCGGCGACGCCCCTGTCACCGAGGACACGGCGGGAGCCGCCGAGCCGGCTGCGGAGGAGACTGCTCCGGCTGCAGACGCAGCAGCCGGGAAGGGGGACGGCGACCGCACTGCCGGCCCGGAGGCGGCAGGAGCATCAAGTGCTGCACCGGCCGCCGACCCCTCCCCCGAAAAGGAGCAGGCGGGCTACTATCTTGAAGCTCCCAATGGCGTCTTCATCCAGGTGCCGTGGGGTTCTTCTTCGCGAGCCCCCGCGGAGGGAGAGGCCTTTGATGGAGAGGTCCTCGCTTCCGCGGGTCTAAAGATCGTCGAGGCGCCCTGCGGAAGCGAAGGGCCCGAGGAGGAGAAGCTGCTTCATCAGCTCCTGGCCCTTTACCGGGCTAGGCAGGCGAAGCTTGCTTCTCGGGAGGCCCTTGCCGCCAAGGCCGCCGTCGAGATGGAGAAACGCGCGGCGGAGCTCCGCGCCGCCAACCAGGCTGCTCTCCGCGACGTGGCGGAGGAGCGCGAGAGGCTCGCCGGGGAGTACCAAGAATGGTTGCTGGAGAAGGCTGAAGCCGAAGAGCAGCAGCGACTTGCCGGGGTGGAGCTGTCCCGGCGAGAAGGAGAGCTCGCCCAGCGGAAGGTCAACCTCGACTCCAACGAGGAAGACCTTGCCGCTCGGGAGCAGGCCCTTGGCGGAGAGCTAAAGGAGGCGAAAGCCGCCGCGGCCGCCGCGGAGACCGCCAAGGAGGAGCTTGCCGCCAAGGTCGCGCAGCTGGAGGAGTCATTGAAGCCGAGCGTGGAGAGGGTCACCGCGCTCAACACAGAGCGCGAGAAGGACGCCCACACCAACTCCGAACTCCAGGTGCGTCTCTCTAAGAAGGGCGACGAGCTGAAGGCCGCCAAGGACTCCATCGAGGATCTGGAGCTGAAGGTTTCCACGTTGAAGGACTCGCTCGACGCCGTCCGGGATCGGGAGACTAAGCTGAAGGAGGAGCTCCGCAAGGAGCGAAGCTTGGTGGAGAGTGCCAACACTGCGGCCGAGAACTTCCGCCGGACCGTCGAGGTATGGACCGAGGACTTGGTGTCCTCTGCATCCAACATCGACCAGGAGCTGTTGGCGCTGAAGTTGGAGCATCTCATCTACTCTCCGGACCCAAACCTCCCTCACAGCGCCAAGCTCAGCCTCTTCTTCAGGGGGATCGCGCCGGCTCTTGCAGATCTTCGGAAGAAGATCCCCGCGCAACTGGCCGAGGAGTCGCGCCGGCTCTGCACGGGAACCTTGGAGCGTGTGCTGACGAAGATTGTATACCGCAATCCCGGCATAAACCTCACCAACGTTCTCCGCAGCTTGCCGGCCGACGCGAACATGGAGGCGCTGAAGGAGCAGGTCGCCCACATCATCGCCAAAGTAAACAAGATCTCCAGGATCGAGGGCGACCGCGTAGATTAGGCCTCCTTTATCTTTATCTCTTTTTGTTGCTGCATAGGGTGTTAAGAACTCATTAATCATTGCGACAAGTTATCCTTTGTAAGATATTTATCTTATTTTTATCAATCAGTGCAATGTTATCTTCCTTGTCTTGGTCATCTACTTTGTACGTTTTTCACCCTACGCTTCCAGGGAGCTTGCCGGTAAGGGTCCTTTGCCGCGAGCGCTGAGTTGCTGGACTCTGAGCAGCCTGCTGGCCAAGGTCTTACCGGCAAGCAACCTTGCCGCAGCTAGTCGCAACGCACTTAGCTTGCTGAGCGAACTCAAAAATGAAGCAAGGGCGCGACACTTGTCGCAGCTCACTTAAATTGTTGAGCGTACTCGGAAACAAGACAAGGGTGCGGCTAGGTACGGGTAGGTTCCTCCGCGCACAGGTTTTCCATACAAAGTGTGATTGTTCAAGGAGGACAGCTAAAAATTAAAAATTTGAACTGCTCAAATTCTAATAACTTAGCTTTCATATCTTGCTTGCTTCTTGGTAAGGCTTCTCTTTCTTGAACAGCACTTGGTTCCTCTTCCATCTTCTT
>LR738715.1:776322654-776375357 GCA_902687465.1 Secale cereale | reverse complement strand
CCCCCGGCAAACTTGTGCGCGAGGAACATTCCTTCTGTCGGTGTACTAAGGTAGGGGTACCCCAGTACCCCAACTTGTGCACGGGCAGTTGCAGCTTCCCGCGGCAGGGTTTACTGCGTGCTCGCCGGAGACCTTCCTGCTCCCTATTAAACCATTCAAAAACAAAGTATGCAAGACATGAGATCGAGACCCCGGCAAGAGGAGCTTGCCGGGAAGGCCGTACCAGGCTCAAGACCGTTCCGCAAACACAAGACCCTGGCAAGAGGAGTTTGCCAGGAAGACTAGAAGACAACGCCTCGACGCTATATGCGCTCCGGCAAGGGGCCCGGGGAGCGACAAGCTCCCGGGCCCGACAAGATCAAGGCCCCGGCAAGGTGCTTGCCGGGGAGGCTGCGCTGTGTGCCCGCGCTCCAGCTCATCGGCCCACGCGTCGCCCTGGGGCCTATCCAGGGACGCGTGGCGGATAGCTGTGCAGCCTGGGGTACACGGTGGCACTCCACGGTGATGGATCCATCGCCGTGGCAGACGGAGACGCTAAGGCGGGAGCTTTTGGGATCGACGGCGACGGGCATTAAATGCCCTTGTCCCCCACTGTTAAAGTAGGTATAGACCACTGTTCTGTACTGTAGCTCCACTGTTCCCGCACTGTTACAACTACCACCTCTTTTACATCTTTACCCCTTTCTCCTACGTTGACACCTGTCGGTGACCCCTTGCACTATAAAAGGAGGCCCATGCACAACGTGGAGGGGGTTCGGAACCTAGATCACTTTCGCGCTGGGTGTAGCTGCTTCTTCAAGTTCCCGAGCGCTCAAACTTAATACTCAACCAAGCAGGAGTAGGGTTTTATGCGTCTACCGCGGCCCGAACCTGGGTAAAACTGCCCGCGTGCCCGCCACGATCTGCTCTTTGTGCTCCCTCCGCCCTCGTACCGCACAGACAAGGGGCTCCGGTCCCATAGGTGTTCGTGGCGGACAGTTTCCCCCGACATCTTTGGCCGGCGAACTTGCCGGGGGACCGTCAGCTCCGGCAGAACCAGAGGTCCTTGCCGTAGAAGCTGAGGTTCCCGCAGCGGCCCTAGAGCCTTTAGTCCTTGCCGTCGAGCCTCGGGCTCCGGCATGGGCACAGCAGATCGTCCGTTTTCTGCAAACTGGAGAACTTCCCGACGACCCTCAAGAGATAGAGAAGATAACCAGGCAGTCAAGTATGTATCAGTTCGTGGATAACGAGCTGTACAGAAGGAGACTCAATGGTGTCAGGTTGAAGTGCATCTCCAGAGAAGATGGACAGAAGCTGTTGGCGGAAATACACGGAGGCATATGCGGCCACCACATTGGCGCAAGGGCGCTTGCCGGGAAAGCTTTCCGGCAAGGGTTCTTTTGGCAAGAAGCCCTCCAAGATGCAACTGCACTAGTAACCAAGTGTGAAGCGTGCCAATTCCATGCGAAGCAAATCCATCAGCCAGCTCAAGCTCTCCAAACAATCCCTTTGTCATGGCCCTTCTCGGTCTGGGGGCTCGATATCCTCGGCCCTTTCCCTCGTGCTGTCGGGGGCTTTGAGTACTTGTACGTCGCAATCGACAAGTTCACAAAGTGGCCAGAAGTAGAGCCGGTGAGGAAGGTGACAGCACAGTCAGCGGTCAGGTTCTTCAGGTCAATTGTTTGCCGTTTCGGGATCCCTAACAGGATCATCACCGACAACGGTACGCAATTTACAAGTCGCACCTTCATGCAGTACGTCCAAGACCTTGGCGCCAAGGTCTGTTTCGCTTCTGTTGCTCACCCGAGGAGCAACGGTCAGGCGGAGAGGGCAAATGCTGAAGTGCTGCGCGGACTCAAGACAAGGACCTTTGACAGGCTGCGCAAGTGCGGAAGAAATTGGATAGAGGAGCTCCCGGCGGCTCTTTGGTCAATCAGAACGACACCAAGTCGAGCCACCGGACAGACACCCTTTGCTCTAGTCTATGGAGCAGAGGCAGTTCTCCCCACGGAACTCGTATACGGATCTCCTCGAGTACTCGCTTATGAAGAGCTCGAGCAAGAGCAGCTGCGGCAAGATGACGCATTGCTCCTTGAGGAGGGACGTCTCCAGGCTGCTGTAAGAGCTGCTCGATACCAGCAAGCTTTGCGCCGCTACCATAGCCGCAAAGTCAAGGCCAGGAGTCTCGAGGAAGGCGACCTTGTTCTTCGGCGCGTTCAGTCCGCCAAGAATTCCAACAAGTTGACGCCGAAGTGGGAAGGCCCTTATCGGGTGAGACAAGTTACGAGACCCGGCGCTGTCCGCCTCGAGACCGAAGAAGGCTTACCGGTGAGCAACTCCTGGAACATAGAGCATCTTCGCAAGTTTCACCCCTAAGGCGCGGTTGCCGTGATCCGCTCCGGCAACCACCTTTTGTACAAGCTTTGCCGCTGTTGCATGTAACCCTTTGTACAAAGCCGGGCGCAGACCCCGTGCATCAGTAAAGCTTTCGTGTTTTTCGCATCGATTGCCTTTTGCATGCTTCTCTTTTGCTATTTGCATGTTCTGTTTGGCATTTGATACAACACTCAAGCATACGGTAAGCATTAGCACGCCGAAAGGCCATATACTTGTTTCCCTCTCCCTTTTCTTTCCTCTTAAGCAGAAGGAACGTTCCTCGCGCACAAGTTTGCCGGGGGGGAAGGAGGTGGAGGAGGAACCAAGTGATGTTCAAGAAAGAGAAGCCTTACCGGAAAGCAAGCGATATAAGCAAGCAGCATATGAAAGATAAGTTGTTAGAATTTGACCAGTTCAAATTTTAAATTTTGAAGTTGTCTTCCTTGAACAATCACATTTTGTATGGAAAACCTGTGCGCGGAGGAACCTACCCGTAGCTTGCCGCACCCTTATCTTGTTTTCGAGTTCACTCAACGATTTAAGTGAGCTGCGACAAGTGTCGCGCCCTTGCTTCGTTTCCGAGTACGCTCAGCAAGCTAAGTGCGTTGCGACTAGCTGCGGCAAGGTTGCTTGCCGGCGAGGACCTTGGCCAGCAGGCTGCTTAGAGTCCAGCACTCAGCGCTCGCGGCAAAGGCCCCTTACCGGCAAGCTCCCCGGGAGCGTAGGGTAAAAAAAAAACATACAAAGTCAAAGATTGAGACAAGGAAGATAACGTTGCACCGATTAATCAAAATAAAGTAAATATCTTACAAAGGATAACTTGTCGCAATGGACTAATAAGTTCATGACATAATGTGCAGCAACAAAAAGATAAAGATAAATGGAGCCCTAGTCTACGCGGTCGCCCTCCTTCCTGCCAAGCTTTGCCACCTTGGCGATAATGTGGCCGACCTGCTCCTTCAGGGCCTCCGTGTCTGCATCAGCCGGCAAGCTGCGAACAACGTTCGTGAGGTTGATTCCCGGGTTGCGATACACGATCTTCGTCAGCACCCGCTCCAGAGTTCCCGCGCAGAGCAGGCGCGACTCCTCGGCCAGCTGCGCGGGGATGCGGTTCCGGAGACTTGCAAGGGCCGGCGCGATCCCTCTGAAGAAGAGGCTGAGCCTGGCGCTGTGCGGGAGATCCGGATCCGGCGAGTAGATGAGATGTTCGACCTTCAACGCCAGCAGCTCCTGGTCAATATTGGACGCAGAAGAAACTAGGTCTTCGGTCCACACTTCAATGGTCTGCCGGAAGAGCTCGGACGCCTTGTTGACGTTCTCCACCAAGGTCCGCTCCTTGCGGAGCTCATCCTTCAACTTGGTCTCCTGAGCCCGGGCAGCGTCGAGCGATTCCTTCAGAGTGGTGACCTTCAGCTCCAAGTCCTCAATGGAGTCCTTGGCAGCCTTCAGCTCGTCGCCCCTCTTGGAGAGACTCACCTGAAGCTCGGAGTTTGTGTGAGCATCCTTCTCGCGCTCCAAGATGAGCGCGGCAACCTTCTCGGCGCTCACCTTCATCGCCTTCTCCAACTGTTCAACCTTGGCGGCGAGCTCTTTCTTGGCGTCTTCCGCGGCAACCGCGGCGGCTTTCGCCTCCTTCAGCTCCCCGCCAAGGGCAGCCTCTCGAGCGGTAAGGTCCTCCTCATGGGAGTCCAGCTCGACCTTCCGCTGCGCGAGCTCTCCTTCTCGCCGGGACATCTCCACCCCGGCGAGACGCTATTGTTCTTCCGCTTCAGCTTTCTCAAGCACCCATTCCTGGTACTCGCCGGCGAGACGCTCCCGCTCCTCCGCCACCTCGCGGAGGGCTGCCTGATTGGCGGCGCTGAGCTCCGCCGCACGCTTCTCCATTTCCGCCGCGGCCTTGGCGGCAAGGGCCTCCCGGGAGGCCAGCTTCGCCTGCCTGGCCCGGTAAAGGGCCAGGAGCTGGTGGAGCAACCTCTCCTCCTCGGGCCCCTCACTCCCGCCGGGCGCCTCGACGATTTTCAGGCCTGCGGAGGCGAGGACTTCTCCGTCGAACGCCTCGCCCTCCGCAGGAGCTCGCGATGAAGACCCCCAAGGCATCTGGATGAAGACGCCATTGGGGGCCTCGAGATAGTACCTCTACTCCTCGCTGGCGGAGGGGCCGGTGACCGGTGCAGCATCTGATGCTCCCGCCGCCTCCGGGTTGGCGGTGCGGTCACCGTCCCTCTCCCCGGCCGCTGCGTCCGCAGCTGGGGCAGTCTCCTGCGCGGCCGGCTCGGCGGCCTCGGCCATCTCCTCGACGACAGGAGCGTCGCCGCCGCCGCCCTGCGCGCCCTCCTCCTCAAGGTCGATGACCTCCGTCTCCATGGGCGCAGGAGGAGGAAGATCTGAAAAGAAGAAGAAGAAAAAGAAGTTCAAGACTCAAGCAAATATCCAAAAAAGAGGCAAGCCAAGAAGACAAGTCACAAAACTTACCTTGGCGGACGTCCTCAGCGGCGGGCTCCCTCGCCGGGGAGCTCGGCCTTGGCGGAGTGGCCGCCCTCGCCGGGCTGCTCGCCCTTGGCGGGGTACTCTGCCTCGGCGGAGTACCCGCCCTCGGCGGAGTACTCTCCCTTGCCGGAGAGTTCTGCCTTGGCGGGGATGGCGGGGCCTGCGGCTCCTCAGCAGTGGTCTCCGGGCGCTCTTCCCGCTGGGGCTCCACCTCTGCACGGAACGAGACAAGAAACGTCAAGATATGAAGACAAAACCAAATCCTCAGGCGTTCCCCGACAAGCGAAAAGAGAGAACCCCAGACTTACGCTGGGGGCTGCGCTGCGGGCTACGCTGGGGGCTGCTCCTCGGAGCAGCGCTCGGATCCGGCAGGCTCGGCTCCGGCGCACCCCCTGTTGCCGCGGCTGCCGAGTCTTCCGCGACCTCAACCTCGGGCGCCTTGGCCTTCTTCGCCGCGCGATGGGCCAGGGTCCTGAAATCAGAGCAATGAACAGAGTCAACATCAACAAAAAAAACCAAGACAGAAAATCAAGAAGATATAAAGTCTTGGATTCTTACTCCTGGTCCTCCTCGTCGTCCTCGCTCAGGGCGGAGAAGTCATACTCCACCGTGGGCGCGTCGGCGCGAGGAGCGGAAGACGAAGACTCCCTCGCGCGCTTGGTGTTCACCGGGGCTGGGGGCTGTGAAGACCCAGCCCCTGTGGCTGCCGGCGCCCGAGGAGCGGGCGGAGCCGTTGCTCCGCTCCGAGAAGACCCCTGCCGGCTCGCTGCCGGCCTGCGGGGCGCCTCCGTCGTGGTCCGCGCACGGGCCGCCTCCCCTGCGGCTGGTGCGCCGGACGGCCTTGGCGCGGCTTGGCTCCCCCGGGGAGCTGCCCGGCGAGGTGGCTGTTGCCGGGGCGCCTGCGCCCTCTCCCCCGTCGCCGCCTTGCGGAGGCGCTTCGCCGGGGACTGCCTCGGGCTTGCCGGGGGCGGAGAGCTCTCCGACGAGGAGAGGTCGTCGGCGTACAACTCCGTGGATCCGCCGGAGTCCTCGGCCTCCTCCTCCTCCTCCTCCGCCCCGGCCGGCTCGCTGGGCCCAGCGTCCTGCGCTGCGGCCCCCTTTCCTTTGGCGCCTCCGCCTCTCGCGGCGCCTCTGCTCCCTCCGGCGGTGCCCTCCATTGCCGCGGCCTCCGCCGCGATCCCGTGGATCCCGGAGTGCCTCAGCGAGGGGACCCCGGCGAGCGCGTCGGGTGGAAGATTCAGCAACCTGCGGATCTCCGCCTCCTCCGCCTGGGTGGACGCGTCCTCAGCCTCCGCCTCTTCCGGCGAAAATCCGAAGACTCCTGCCGCCGCGGCTGCGGCGGCCTCCTCAGCCCGAGAAGCTATGTAGGCGATCTCCTGGTCGGTGGTGTCCCGCGTGTGCAGCTTGAGGTCCTCCTTGTTCTTCGCCACCTCGGCGAGGTTGTCGTAGAAGTTGAGGACGTCGATGGGCTTCGGGGCGATCCACGTGCGGTCCAAGCCATGCGAGTCACACATGGGCATCATGGCGAGGATCCGATCCCTGACGGCGTTGTTGCAGAGCGGCACCACTTCCCGGGGAGTCCTGAACCACTCGGGGTGCGTCGGGTCGTACTTGAAGAGTTCTCGTACCATTCCCCGCAGCTCCAGAGTGGTGAAGTTGAAATTGAGCCCGGGGCGCAGCCTCATGATGTCTGCCGGGCCGCCGTACTCCCAGGCCGGCCTCTTCCGGTCTTGGAGAGGGGCGATGCGCCGGCGGAGGAAATCTGCGCCCACCTCGGCAACTGACAGATTGGCCAACCGAAGACGAAGAATTCGGACGAGGGCGATGTTGAGCTTGACGTCGTCCGAGTCCAGCTCACTCCAGTCCCTGCCGCGCACGATGGGCGTTGTGCGCGGCGTGGTGAAGGCTTGCGGCTGGTCTTCTACGATCCAGCACCACTCCGCTCGCCATTCCTCCCACTTGCCGCGGAGCTCCCCCGGCAAGTACGCCCCTTTCTTATTCAGACGAAAGACCCAGGAAATTCCTCCGGAGAGGGGGGCATCTGCCTCGGCTCTAGGGGTGAAGAAGTGTCTAAAGAGGGCTACATTGGGGTGGACTCCTATGAAGTTTTCGCACATGTGTGCGAAAACAGCCATGGTGAGAATGGCGTTGGGGGTGAAGTCAAGCAGATGGAGGCCATATGTGTTCATGACGTCGCAGAAGAAGTTTGAGAAAGGAGGACAGAGACCACAATGGAAAAAGGCAGCAAAGAAGTAGTACCCGCCGGGATAGCTGTCCTTGGCGGCGGCCGGGTATGCTCGCGTGCGGGGATGCGCGTCGGTTCCCTTGGACCAGAACAAGTAATACTTGTTCCAGAGCTCCCGCACGCCGAGCTTCGGCGGGAAGACGACGTGCCGCTTCCGGTACGCGATGAGCTTGGCCGCTTGCTCCGATTTCTCCCGCTTGGCCTTCTCCGCCTTCGCCTTGTCGGTCTTTAGGGCCATGGCGGACACGGTGGAAGGAGGGGGACGAAGAGCTCGGCGGCGGCGGAGATGTGGAGGCAGAGCGCAAGAAGGAATCTTTGGAGGAGGAAGACGACGTAATGAGAGCGCAAGGAGGGGAACCGCGCCCGCTCCCTCTGCTTTTATGGGGGAGTGGGGGGCGTTTCGCCCTTTCCATTAAGAGATCGTGGGCACGTCCCATCCCACGGCGCCGCGATCGACGCGTGCCGTTACCGTGGGGTGCGGCGGATATGGAAGTGGATTCGGCGCGCCGCGGGCCGCGGGTGCCCGTGCACTGTTTTGGGCCTGGCCCAACAGCGCTCGGCACCGTGTGTGGCCCAGGCCCGGGGGCTCCTGTCGGTGTACTAAGGTAGGGGTACCCCAGTACCCCAACTTGTGCACGGGCAGTTGCAGCTTCCCGCGGCAGGGTTTACTGCGTGCTCGCCGGAGACCTTCCTGCTCCCTATTAAACCATTCAAAAACAAAGTATGCAAGACATGAGATCGAGACCCCGGCAAGAGGAGCTTGCCGGGAAGGCCGTACCAGGCTCAAGACCGTTCCGCAAACACAAGACCCTGGCAAGAGGAGTTTGCCAGGAAGACTAGAAGACAACGCCTCGGCGCTATATGCGCTCCGGCAAGGGGCCCGGGGAGCGACAAGCTCCCGGGCCCGACAAGATAAAGGCCCCGGCAAGGTGCTTGCCGGGGAGGCTGCGCTGTGTGCCCGCGCTCCAGCTCATCGGCCCACGCGTCGCCCTGGGGCCTATCCAGGGACGCGTGGCGGATAGCTGTGCAGCCTGGGGTACACGGTGGCACTCCACGGTGATGGATCCATCGCCGTGGCAGACGGAGACGCTAAGGCGGGAGCTTTTGGGATCGACGGCGACGGGCATTAAATGCCCTTGTCCCCCACTGTTAAAGTAGGTATAGACCACTGTTCTGTACTGTAGCTCCACTGTTCCCGCACTGTTACAACTACCACCTCTTTTACATCTTTACCCCTTTCTCCTACGTTGACACCTGTCGGTGACCCCTTGCACTATAAAAGGAGGCCCATGCACAACGTGGAGGGGGTTCGGAACCTAGATCACTTTCGCGCTGGGTGTAGCTGCTTCTTCAAGCTCCCGAGCGCTCAAACTTAATACACAACCAAGCAGGAGTAGGGTTTTACGCGTCTACCGCGGCCCGAACCTGGGTAAAACTGCCCGCGTGCCCGCCACGATCTGCTCTTTGTGCTCCCTCCGCCCTCGTACCGCACAGACAAGGGGCTCCGGTCCCATAGGTGTTCGTGGCGGACAGTTTCCCCCGACACCTTCTGCTTAAGAGGCAAGGAAAAAGAAGAGGGAAACAAGTATATGGCCTTTCGGCGTGCTAATGCTTACCGGATATGTATGTTGCACAAGATGCCAAATAACATATGCAAATAGCAAAGAAAAGCATGCAAAAGGCAAATAGCGCAAAACACAAAGCTTTACTGATGCACGGGGTCTGCGCCCGGCTTTGTACAAAGGGTTACATGCAGCAGCGGCAAAGCTTGTACAAAAGG
Source organism: Secale cereale (assembly GCA_902687465.1). NCBI lineage: Eukaryota > Viridiplantae > Streptophyta > Magnoliopsida > Poales > Poaceae > Secale > Secale cereale. The sequence goes on along the minus strand of LR738715.1, from coordinate 776,366,490 downwards.
TGGTTGCCGGAGCGGATCACGGCAACCGCGCCTTATGGGTGAAACTTGCGAAGATGCTCTATGTTCCAGGAGTTGCTCACCGGTAAGCCTTCTTCGGTCTCAAGGCGGACAGCGCCGGGCCTTGTGACTTGTCTCACCCGATAAGGGCCTTCCCACTTTGGCGTCAACTTGTTGGAGTTCTTGGCGGACTGAACACGCCGAAGAACAAGGTCGCCTTCCTCGAGACTCCTGGCCTTGACCTTGCGGCTATGATAGCGGCGCAAGGCTTGCTGGTATCGAGCAGCTTGTACAGCAGCCTGGAGACGTTCCTCCTCGAGGAGCAATGCATCATCTTGCCGCAGTTGCTCTTGCTCGAGCTCATCATAAGCGAGCACTCGAGGAGATCCGTATACGAGTTCCGTGGGGAGAACTGCCTCTGCTCCATAGACTAGAGCAAAGGGTGTCTGTCCGGTGGCTCGACTTGGTGTCGTTCTGATTGACCAAAGAGTCGCCGGTAGCTCCTCTATCCAATTTCTTCCGCACTTGCGCAGCCTGTCAAAGGTCCTTGTTTTGAGTCCGCGCAGCACTTCAGCATTGGCCCTCTCCGCTTGACCGTTGCTCCTCGGGTGAGCAACAGAAGCGAAACAGACCTTGGCGCCAAGGTCTTGGACGTATTGCATGAAGGTGCGACTAGTAAATTGTGTACCGTTGTCGGTGATGATCCTGTTGGGGATTCCGAAACGGCAAACAATTGACCTGAAGAACCTCACCGCTGACTGTGCTGTCACCTTTCTCACTGGCTCCACTTCTGGCCACTTTGTGAACTTGTCGATTGCAACATACAAGTACTCGAAGCCCCCGACGGCTCGGGGGAAGGGGCCGAGGATATCGAGCCCCCAGACCGAGAAGGGCCAGGACAAAGGAATTGTTTGGAGAGCTTGAGCTGGCTGATGAATCTGCTTTGCATGGAACTGGCACGCTTCACACTTGGTTACTAGTGCAGTTGCATCTTGGAGGGCTTCTTGCCAAAAGAACCCTTGCCGGAAAGCTTTCCCGGCAAGCGCCCTTGCGCCAATGTGGTGGCCACATATGCCTCCATGTATTTCTGCCAACAGCTTCTGTCCATCTTCCCTGGAGATGCACTTCAACCTGACACCATTGAGTCTCCTTCTATACAGCTCGTTATCCACGAACTGGTACATACTTGACTGCCTGGTTATCTTCTCTATTTCTTCTGGGTCGTCGGGAAGTTCTCCAGTTTGCAGAAAACGGACGATCTGCTGCGCCCATGCCGGAGCCCGAGGCTCAACGGCAAGGACTAAAGGCATGAGGGCCGCTGCGGGGACCTCAGCTTCTACGGCAAGAACCTCCGGTTCCGCCGGAGCTGATGATCCCCCGGCAAGCTCGCCGGGGCGCGACTTGTCGGGAACACTTGCTTCAACTGCACAGATCCTTGGATCTGCAGGAGCAGATTGTTCCTCAGCGTTCTGGTCGTTGATCTTGGGGACCTTGGCGGCGGTTTCAGGAAGATCCGCCGGTAAGTAGTCGCCGGAGACCAACTTTCTCTTCTTGGACTGCCCAATTGATGGTGTAACGGATGGTTGAGTTAGCTTGAGCAAGAAGGTCCCTGGTTCCACAGGTAACTTCATCGAAGCACACTTTGAAAGGCCATCTGCAATGTCATTCTGAGCTCTCGGGACGTGCTCCATTTGCAGACCTTCAAAGTGCTCCTCAAGCTTCCTCACTTCATCTACATAAGCTTCCATTAAAGGGCTCTGGTAACTCTTGTTAACTTGTCGGACCACCAACTGAGAATCTCCCCGCACAATCAGCTTCCTGATTCCAAGTTCGGCCACAATCCTGAGGCCGGCGAGCAAACCTTCATATTCAGCAGTGTTGTTTGTCGCTTGCTCCCTTGGGAAGTGCATCTGGATAACATACTTGAGGTGTTCTCCGGTGGGCGCGATGAGTACCACGCCAGCACCGGCGCCTTGCAGCGAGAAGGCACCATCAAAGTACATTACCCATTCGCTTGTCGCTTCTTGTACAGGTGCGCTTGTTTCTTGAACTTCTTCATCGGGAGTTGGGGTCCACTCAGCTATGAATTCTGCCAAAGCTCTGCTCTGTATGGTTGAGGTACTTTCAAACTTGAGTCCCAAGCTCGACAGTTCCAGTGCCCACTCAACGATCCTCCCTGTTGCTTCTGGATTGTGCAATATCCTCTTCAGGGGAAAGCGAGTGACCACTGTTATCTCATGTGCCTGGAAGTAGTGGCGCAGCTTTCTCGAGGCCATGAGGAGGCCGAAAAGCAACTTTTGCACACCAGAGTATCTTGATCTAGCCCCCTGGAGAAGGGAACTTACAAAATACACTGGGCGCTGCACCATCTTCTTCCGCACTTCTTCCTGTTCCTGCGCAGAGTTGTCCTTGTCGGGGCCAGAGCTTGTCGGAGCAGCCCCCTGCTTGTCGATGGATTCGCTTGCCGGTGGTGCAGATTCCTCGTCGGCCTCCCTCTCCGCTACTAAGCAGCACTAACCACCTAGTTGGTTGCCGCTAGGTATAGCAACAACTTTTCCTGTGGTCTAGGTGCGACAAGTATTGGAGTGGAGGATAGGTACCGTTTCAAATCTTGCAGCGCTGCCTCCGCTTCCGGAGTCCACTTCATGGGACCTGCCTTCTTCAAGATTTTGAAGAAAGGTAGGGCGCGTTCTGCAGACTTCGAAATGAACCTACTGAGGGCAGCCACACAACCTGCAAGCCTTCTGACATCCTTGACGCGCTTCGGGGCCTCGATCTGCTCGATGGCTTTAATCTTGTCGGGGTTAGCTTCAATCCCCCTCTGTGACACAAAGAACCCGAGAAGCTTGCCGGAGGGGACTCCAAAGACGCACTTCTCGGGGTTCAACTTGAGCTGTATCCTGCGCAGGTTCTGAAACGTCTCTTCCAAATCTTGGACCAGGGTATCCTTGCCCTTACTCTTCACCACGATGTCATCCATGTAAGCCTCTACATTTCTGTGGATCTGTGGCTCGAAAGCAGTGTGCACTACCCTTGCAAATGTTGATCCTGCATTCTTCAGTCCAAATGGCATGCGTATGAAGCAATAAGTGCCACATGGGGTGATAAATGCAGTCTTCTCTTCATCTTCTTTGGCCATAAAAATCTGATGGTAGCCTGAATATGCATCAAGAAAAGAGAGTACCTCACATCCGGCAGTGGAGTCAACGATCTGGTCAATGCGCGGCAAGGGGAATGGATCCTTGGGACATGCTTTATTCACATCGGTGAAGTCTATACACAGTCTCCACTTCCCGTTGGCCTTGCGCACGACGACTGGGTTTGCTAACCACGTCGGATGGATCACACCTCTAACTAGGCCTGCTGCCTCTAGCTTCTTGATCTCTTCGTTGATGAATTCTTGGCGCTCCACGGCTTGCTTCCTCACTTTCTGCTTGACGGGCCGCGCATGAGGACAAACAGCAAGCTTGTGCTCAATCACCTTCCTGGGAACACCGGGGATGTCAGATGGTTGCCAGGCAAACACATCGACATTCGCCCGCAGGAAGGCAACGAGCGCGCTTTCCTATTTGCTGTCAAGCGTGGCACTGATGGTGAACGTACCACCAGTGCCGTCCTCGTTGGCGGACACCTTCTTGGTTGCCGGAGGAGCGGCCATCCCCTTCTTACACTTGCCGGTGGAGCTCGATGGAACGTCCTCGACGGCAGCGCAGCACTCCGAAGAGGTGCGGTTGCCGGAGTGGGCCCCAGAGCACTTGCCGGACTTGGTCTTCGTCTTCTTCCCCCCGGGAGCTTCAGCGGCAAGTGTGTCCTTCTCCGCTGCGGCTGCCGCATCCCGGTAGATCTTGTCGGCGCAGACAAGCGCATCCTTCTTGTCGCCGTGGACAGTGATGACGCTTATCGGCCCCGGCATCTTGAGTACGTTGTAGGCGTGGTGGGAAGCTGCCATGAACTTGGCGAGGGCGGGACGGCCGAGTATTCCATTATACGGCAATGGAATATCGGCGACGTCGAATGTGATGCGCTCAGTTCTGAAGTTGAGCTCCCCGCCAAAGGTCACCGGCAGAGTGATCTTCCCCTTGGGCTTGCTCCTTCCCGGGTTGATTCCTTGGAAATAACCGGTCTCTTCGAGCTCGCCATCTGGGATTTGGAGTTTCTTGATCACAGCAGAGGAGATCAAGTTCAGCCCGGCCCCGCCGTCAACCAACATTTTGGTGACCTTGAGGTTGCGGATGGTGGGTGAGACCAGCATCGGCAAGCACCCGACCACAGTGGTGCGGTCAGGGTGATCCTCAAGATAAAAAATGATGGGCGTGCTGGACCATTTGAGGATCCTGCGCGACTCCACGGGCGGCTCTGCTGCATTCACCTCGCGCACCCACTGCTTGAGCTGGCGGTGGGAGGTGTGCAGAGAGGCGCCACCGTCGACGCACAGGACCTCCGTGGCCTTCTGGAACTCCTGCTCGCTGTTATCCTCGTCCTCCATGTCATCATCATCGTCTTCTTCGTCCTTGTCGCGGCCCCGGGGAGGTCGGTCACCTTGCCGCTGCTTGGCCTTGCCGCGGCGTCCTCCCCGGCCGTTGAATGGCCGCTTCTTGCTCGGTTCTCCACCACCACCTTGGGCCTTCTCCTTGTCGCGCCTCTCGTACTCAGCTTTCTGCTGCTCGACGAGGTACTTGACGCGTTTGCAGTTGGAGAGGTCGTGGCCCTTGGTGCGGTGGATCTTGCAGTATTGCTTGTCGGAGTCGTCCTGCTTGTCGGCCGCCGCTACAGGGGCAGGCTCCTTGCCGGAGCCGCCAGCCTGTGTTTGCTTGGCGGGAGCCTCCTTGCCGGACTTCTCGACGGCAAGCACCTCCTTCTTGTTCTTCCTTCTGTTATTCCGCCGCCGGCTCTTCTTTGTCGGGGCGGCGTCGTCGCTGTCGCTTCCTCCTGCGCCAGCATCCTCCCCGGGGAGTCTCCTCCCTTCTTCCGCGCGTGCGCACTTATCAGCCAGAGCATAGAGCTCGCTGACATCTCGTATCTTGGTCATGGCCATTTCTTCACGCATGCGGCGGTTACGCACGTTCTGGTGGAACACGCTGATAACCGCGGCAGGGTGGACGTCGGGGATGTTGTGCTGCACTCGACTGAAGCGCTGGATATACTTGCGCAGGGATTCTCCTTCCTTCTGGGCCAGAATGTGGAGATCGCTCTCCTGGCCATGGGGTTTGTGGCCGCCCGTGAAGGCGCCAACAAACTGGTGGCAAAGATCTGCCCAAGAAGAAATGGAGCCTTCCGGCAAGTGCATAAGCCATGAACGAACGTTCGGCTTAAGCACGAGCGGGAAGTAGTTCGCCAAAATCTTCTCGTCGCGCCCCCCGGCAGCCTGCACCGCGATTGTGTAGATACTGAGAAACTCCGAGGGGTGCGTCTTGCCGTCGTACTTCTCCGGTACGTCGGGCTTGAAATTCTTCATGCTGGGCCACTAGACGCGCCGCAGCTCGCGGGTAAACGCAGGGCAACCTGCCGCGTACGGCAAGTCGCCTGGTTCACCGGGCGCGCGCGCGTCGACAGCGTTCCCAGCTCTCTGGTCTGATTGTCGCCGAGCTTCTCGGCGGCGCTCGATCGTTGTTCGAGCGTCTTCCTGTCGCCGGTCGTCAAGGACTTGGCGCTGGTCCCGACGAGCCCGCGAATCCGACGACGCCGTGGAGCCGTCGTCAGCGTAGTTCCGGCGGGGCGGCGTCTTCTACTTCCGCGGCGGGGAGTGCACGGTGGTGGCACCCCCGGCGGCCTTGTCGCCGTCGGCCATCGTCTCCTCGACTTGCCGTGGCCGCGATGTCGCCGGCTGCTGTGGCGTATCGTTGTTGGCGAAGGCGATCAGGCTCTGGATGGTTGCCCTCCAGTCTTCGGCCTTGTCTGCCGCTGGAGGGAAGTCGAGGAGCAGTTGCGCCCTTGCGAGCGCTTCTGCTGGAGTGGAGGGGAGCAGGGGCGAGCGTCGCGAGGAGCGGGATATGCTCGGACTCCTAACAGCGTTAGAAGGAGCAGGGTCCCGCCCCAGCGTCCGCGCTTTGCTTGTGCCCGGACGGGGGTCCGGAGCATCCCACGAGCCTCCGGCTTGCCCTTGGCCCAGCAAACGGATGCCACCTCCTGTGGCATGGCGCTGCTGGGTTGTCGTTTGCTGAGATGGACGAGGCGCGTCCACGGAGACCGAAGCTCGGTCATCCGTCCTGTCCTTGGATTTGGTGGCGCCGCGAGTGTCCTCGCCGGCGACCACCCTTCCGACGGCGTCTCCCCCGCCCACCGTTGGCTCCGGTGGCGGCGGATGAGACGCAGACGGGCCTGCGACCTCCGAAGCCTTCTTCTTCGGGGCCATGTTGCTGTTGTCGATGAAGCTGACGAATTCGGAGAGGTTGATGAAGGATGCGCCCGCGTGAACGCCGGATCAGGTTCGCACAACCTCGACGCCCCCTACCTGGCGCGCCAAAGATGTCGGGGGAAACTGTCCACCACGAGCACCTATGGGACCGGAGCCCCTTGCTTGTGCGGTAAGAGGGCGGAGGGAGCACGAAGAGCAGATCGTAGTGAACACGCGGGCAGTTTTACCCAGGTTCGGGCCGCGATAGACGCGTAAAGCCCTACTCCTGCTTAGTTTGTATTGAGTTGGAGAGCTCGGGAGCTTGAAGAACTAGCTACACCGAGCGTATGAGCGATCTAGGTTCCGAACCCCTTCCACGTTGTGCATGGGCCTCCTTTTATAGTGCAAGGGGTCACCGACAGGTGTCAACGTAGGAGAAAGGGGTAAAAACGTAAAAGAGGTGGTAGTTGTAACAGTGCGGGAATAGTGGAGCTATAGTGTGTGAACAGTGGTCGCTACCTACTTTGACAGTGGGGGACAAGAGCATTTAATGCCCGTCGCCGTTGACCCCAAAAGCGCCCGCCCTTGCGTCTCCGTTTGCCACGGCGATGGCTTCACCACCGTGAAGTGCCACCGTGTCCCCCAGGCTGCACAGCCATCCGCCACGCGTCCCTGGAGTGGCCCCAGGGCGACGCGTGGTTCGATGAGCTGGAGCGCGGACACACAGCGCAACCTTCCCCGGCAAGCACCTTGTCGGGGGCTTGACCTTGCCGAGCCCGGGAGCTTGTCGGGCTCTGAAGCTTGTCGCTCCCCGGGCCCTGCCGGGGCGCATATAGCGCCGAGGCATGTCTTATGTGATGTAATCTTCTAGTCTTTCTGGCAAGCTCCTCTTGCCAGGGTCTTGTGTTAGTAAAGTAATCTTGGGCCTGGAACGGCCTTCCCGGCAAGCTTCACTTGCCGGGGTCTCGATCTTCTGTCTTGTATACTTTGTTTTTGAATGGTTTGCGAATGGAGCAGGAAGGTCTCCGGCAAGCACGTGGTATGCCCTGCCGCGGGAAGCTGCTACCGTCCGTGCACAAGTTGGGGTACTGAGGTACCCCTACCTTAGTACACTGACACAGGGCATCCCCAAGGTTAGGCTCTTCTTACTCCTTATTCCTTCATCCATCGTTAGATAACCCAATACTTGAAAACTTCAATCACACAAAACTCAACAACACTTTCGTGAGATCCGTTAGTATAAGAAAACAAATCACTACTATAAGTGATGTAGCAAACCAATTCATATTTTGTATTTGTATTATATCTACTGTATTCCAACTTTTCTATGGCAAAAACTCATCAAAGAAAACCATAGAATCATCAAAATAAGCACATAACACAGTAAAAACAGAGCAATCTGTAGAAATCTGGAAGTTTCAAATACTTATGTAACTCTAAAAATCTTGAAAAACTAGGTACACGTGGGCAATTTTTATATTAATCTTCTGAAAAAAGAATCAACCCAAAAGCACTCTTTTGTTAAAAATGAGAATTTTTCTCGTGAGCACAAAAGTTTCTGTTTTTCTGTAAGATCAAATCTACTAACATCCAACATGTCCTAAGGCTTTGCTTGGCACAAACCTTTATTCAAACCACAAAAACACATCTAAACAAAGGTATTAAAGGGTATTTTATTGAAAACAGTAAGGAAATCGAAAAGCAAAAAGATACAAGTTGGGTTGCCTCCCAACAAGCGCTATCCTTTTACGCCCTTAGCTAGGCATGATACCAAGATTTCAAGTGTTGTCATCCTTGTTGGATGTTACATAAGGTGCCCTCATTATAGATTCATAAGGCATTTTGATCTTGGTTCTAGGGAAGTGTTCCATGCCCTTTCTCAAGGGAAATTGGAATTTAATATTCCCTTCTTTCATGTCAATCACCGCACCAATAGTGCGCAAAAATGGTCTACCAAGTATAATAGGGCAAGACGGATTGCAATCGATGTCAAGAACAATAAAGTCTATGGGTACATAGTTCCTATTTGCAAGAATAAGAACATCATTGATCCTTCCCAAAGGCTTTTTAATAGTGGCCCCCAAATGCAAATTAATAGAGCACTCTTCAATATTGGTAAGACCAAGAACATCGCAAAGAGACTTCGGAACCATGGAAACACAAGCACCCAAATCACACAAAGAAAAACACTCATAATTTTTAATTTTGCTTTATATAGTAGGTTCCCATTCATCATGCAACTTTCTAGGAATTGACACTTGTAATTCCAACTTATCATCTAAAGCTTTCATCATAGCATCAACAATATGTTTAGTAAAAGCTTTATTTTGTTCGTAGGCATGGGGTGAATTAATCATGGTTTGCAACAAAGAAATACAATCAATCAAAGAACAACTATCATAATTAAAGTCTTTGTAATCCAAGCTAGTGGGTACATTACTAGTTAAAGTCTTGAGCTCTCCAAACCAACTTTTATCAATTTTCTCAACAAGATTTTCACTCTCCGAAATATTGGGATGCCTTCTACCTAAACTTGACTCTTCTCCAGTAACTTTATCATCAAGTTGAACTTTACTAAACAAAGAATCAATAGAATAAATACCAATCATTTTAATGTCTTCATCATTTTTATGATGGCAATCACTAGAAAACGCCTTTTCTAAAAATTCTCATTTAGCTCTATGCATGGCGGTTCTTTTCTTACTTTCATCCATAGAAACATAAAGAGCTTTAATTGATTATTCAACTTTAGGCACAAAAAATTTCAACTTGGGATTTTCCACATCATGAGAAATTCAATCAATACTCCTAGACACATCATCAATCTTATTCAATTTTTCTTCTATGGAAGCATTGAAAACTTTTTGAGTATTGATAAATTATTTAATAATATTCTCTAGATTAGAGGAGTTCCTATTATTATTGTAAGATTGATTTCCATAGGAATTACCCTAATTATCAGAGGAATTACTAGGAAAAGGCCTAGGATTAAAATTACCTCTATAAGCATTGTTGTTGAAATTATTTCTAGAGATAAAGTTCACATCTATAGCATCACTAGTTTGCTCAATCAAAGTAGACAAAGGCATATAATTAGGATCAATAGGAGCCCTTTTACTAGCAACCATTCTCATAAGAGCATCAACTTTTTCATTCAAAGAATCAAACTCAACCGAATTAACTTTTTTGCTAGTCGGCGCCCTTTCGGTATGCCATTGCTAATAATTTGCCATAATATTATCAAGAAATTTGGTGGCTTCACCCAAAGTAATTTCCATAAAAGTACCACCTGCGGCAGAATCCAAAAGGTTTCGAGAAAAAAAATTCAACCCCGCATAAAAAAAAATTATGATCATCCAAAGATTTAACCCATGAGTTGGGCAATTCCTTAGCATCATTTTCATCTTTTCCCAAGATTGTGCAAGATGCTCATGTTCAAGTTGCTTGAAATTCATGATCTAGGTTCTAAGGGATATAATTTTTGCGAGCGGAAAATATTTAGTGATAAAAGCGTCTTTGCATTTGTTCCAAGAATCGATGCTATTGCGAGGCAAAGAAGAAAACCGAATTTTTGCATGATCTCGCAAAGAAAATGGAAATAATTTAAATTTCACAACATCATTGTCCAAATATTTTTTATTTTGCATGTCGCATAATTCCACGAAGGTATTAAGATGGGACGCGGCATCCTCATTAGGAGTGCCGGAAAATTGATCTTTCATGACAAGATTCAACAAAGCAGTATTAATATCACAAGTCTCCGCACTAGTGGCGGGAGAGCAATCGGAGTGCCAATAAAATCAATGTTGTTGGTATTGGAAAAATCACATAACTTGGTGTTCTCTTGCGTTATTTTTGAGCAATTGTAAACAAGAACACAAGTGGGCGATAGATCCGACCGGAAAACGGCGAAGGCAAAAAGAGGGCGAATAAAACGACAAATATTTGTGAAGTGGGGGAGATGAAAACGAGAGGCAAATGGTAAATAATGTAAATTGCGAGGAGATGAGATTTGTGATTAGGAACCTGGTATATGTTGAAGGTGCTCCCCGGCAACAGCACCAGAAATTCCTTTTGATGTCTGATAGAACTACGTTGGTATTTCCCCAAAGAGGAAGGGATGATGCAGTATAGCAGTGGTAGGTATTTCCCTTAGTGATGATACCAAGGTTATCGAACCAGTAGGAGAACCAAGTGATGGGCCTCGAACCCCTCGTTGGATTACCCCAAGTGGAAGGTGTAAGATGCAGTAAGTAGAAGTGTTTTCCCCTAGCAAAGATGCCAAGGATCGAATCCCCAGAGACTCCTAGGTTCAATAGGTAGGTGTCAACTGCTAATGGCGCAATTAGCAATCAACGTGGACCTGCACACAGATACAAATAACTTTGCTCCCAACGAGTACAGAGAGGTTGTCAATCTCTCCGGCCTTGCAGTTCACAAAGGGTTAAAAGCAATATGATAGTAGTGATAGATAGTAATTTGCAATAGTAAATAAAATAGCGGAAAGTAAATAGTGTATGTGATCAATAATAGTAATATGGACCGGAGTCACATGATGTTCACTAGTGATGTCTCTCTCCCAAAAGACAATAAAACAGCTATGCGAGGTAAACAAATTACAGCTAGCCAATTGACAGGACCACGAACGCAAACCAATGCTGACTACATTGCAAGAAAGGTTGAGGTTCAAAGCATGGGCGGTACGCCAAAGTAAGTAGACCGAAATCCATCAATATCTACTACAAATCATCCACCTTGAGATATCTATCCAGAACATCTCGCTGGTATTAAGTTGCGAGTCCCACCCATAGTGTAAACTTAATGCAACAGACAACTGCATTAAAAGAACTTTGCGTAAAGTAAACAATCCTTGCACCCGCGGGCACAAGCACCGTTGTTTTCCCCCTTGTGGCAACAGCACATCCCCTAGACTCATGTTTCTGTCACTCAAGCTAGTCATCGAGGGGCATGAACCCACAATCGAGCATAACGTTCCCTCTTGGAGTCACTACCTACTACTTGGCCAAAACAATAAATAACAACGGAGAACATGCAATAATTACTTATGAACTAAAATATAAAAGAGGTGAATCAAATATATTACTCAAGATCAATCTGAACATAATCTCATAATCCATCGGATCCCAGCAAACTCAACATAGCAACAACACAAGGATTACATAGGTGCCTCGATCATGTAGGGCAGCTCACGAGGACTAATTAGTGAAGCACAAGAACGGGAGGAGAACATCACATAGCTACTGGTCATGGACTCATGGTCCAAGGGAGACTACTCACGAGTCATCCGGGAGGCGTCCATGGTGGTGGAGAAGCTCCCGGTGGTGATCCTCCCCTCCGGCAGGGTGCCGGGAAGAGTTCTCCTGGTGCTCCCGATCTTGGAACCGGCGGCGGCGGCGGAACAGAGATGGGATCGCAAAAAGAAGTCTTGTTTCAAGGGTTACGGGGGACCCTTTAAATATCTGCCAAAGTAGGGCATCGGGGGGCTTTCGGGGTGCCGAGGCGCCCCCCCCCCCCCCCCCCGGCGCGGCCCAGGGGGGGGCACGCCCACAGGGCGCCTGGGCCCCCTGTGGCCCCCCCAGGCTCCCCTTCGGAAGCAGTGTCGTTTCCGGAACGCTGATTTTTTATATATTTTTTCTGTATTTTTCTGGGCAGTTCTCGAAACGTGAAAACCTGAAATACAAAAACAGCCGAAAACAGAAACTGGCACTGGGGTGCACTGGATTAGTAAGTTAGTCCAAATATGATCAAAAGTGTATGGAAGTGTATGAATATCATAGCAATATCACCCAAAAGTGGCATGGAGCAAGCAGAAATTATAGATACGTTTTGGACGTATCAACATCCCCAAGCTTAATTCCTGCTCGTCCTCGAGTAGGTAAATGATAACAAGAATAATATCTGTGGTGACATGCTATTAACCATATAAGACTTTCTCATAGTCATGTGACAAATGCTTACTGAGACAATGATTCTAAAGTACTTAAGTTGTCTCAAGAGAAAATCACAAATGACTGAAAGTTTTACAACATGAAACTGAAACATCAAAAAGATTTGCAATGAACATGATGTGCAAATATGATCAAGTGATATCTAGCTTGCCCCCTTTAGTGATGCAAAACATAAGTGCAGGGGCACCTTCAAGGTTTAAGTGATGACTAGATACAATCATTTCAAAATAAACGATATCACAATCATGCAAAAGACAATGCTACTTTGGGACAATGCACATTACACTCAGATTGACAATCATGCTCTCAGTAGTTGATGCTTGAAGTGCTAGAGCTTTTTATTATGAAACATGGAAGCAATTGTGTCAACGGTAGTAGTACTTCATATGTGTCATGTATAAAACATCTTATAAGTTGCAAGCCTCATGCATCGAATACTAATAGTGCTCGCTCCTTGTCCTAATTAGCTCGGATCCCCATGGGTTATCATTGCATTGCATATGTTTTTACCAAGTGTCACAAAGGGGTACCTCTATGCCACCTGTACAAAGGTCCAAGGAGATAGATCGCATTTGATTTCTCGTTTTTGATAAATCTCAACTTGAGGACATCCATACCGGGACAACATAGAAAATAGATGATGGACTCCTCTTTAATGCATAAGCATATTCTCATGAGAGATTGAGGATTAAGGTCCAAGCTAAAACTTCCACCATGATGCATGGCTTTGGTTGGCGGCCCAATGTTCTTCTCTAACAATATGCATATTAATTCAACCCACGGTAAATCACCCTTACTTCCGACAAGACGAACATGCATAGAAACTCACATGATATTCAACAAAAGTGTGACAGTTGATGGCGTCCCCAGAAACATGGTTACCGCTCAGCAAGCAACTCATAAGAAATAAGATACATAAGCAACATATTCTTTACCACAATAGTTTTTAGGCTACTTTCCCATGAGCTGTGTATTGCATGGTTAATTTGCTTAGTGCAGGTGGAGGTTAGCAAAAGACTGGGAGCGACCAACTAAGAGAGCAATGACGGTCATAATCATGCAGAGCGACAAAGCAATATTGAATCAGGCATGGTAGTTATATCGCTACTTAGAAACAAAAGATCATCAAGGCTTGACAGACTTTCTTTACAGTCTTGAATATGCGTGAGCATACGCCAAGTCAATCAAAATAAATTCTCAAAGGAAGATATTACTAAACCATACCACATCATAGGCAAACAAACCAAGTTGGTATTCCAATGACACATTGGGAACCCCCCAGCTATTCGAGATTAACCAAAAGAAAACCTGAACTACTAAGCACCATCATGAAAGTAGCATCTTTATCATAGACACATTAACCCATGCAATGGAAGCAAGCTCTCTTAAAAAGGTGAGCATGGTAATTAAAAATAGTTCAAGCAACCAACTAAATAAAAGCTCTTGAAAAGATAAGCATGAATACTAAGAGCAAAGCACGATAGTAGCTATTAAAAGATAAAGAACACACACAGCATAGATAGACATGAAAATTCTATGTAATGTTCTAGGTAGAGGTGGAGCATGTTTCTCTCCCAAATAAAGGAATTCTGGGTTCCGACTCGTTATGAAAAACTAAAAAGAAAACTAAAAGTAAGACGCTCCAAGCATAGCACATAACACATGAAGTGATAAAAATATAGCGGAACGAAAGACAAACTGATAATGTTGATGGAGAAGGGGATGCACGGGGGCATCCCCAAGCTTAGACGCTTGAGTCTCCTTGAATATTTCTTGGGGGTGCACGGGGGCATCCCCAAGCTTGAGCGCTTGACACTCCTGAATCTTTTTATCATCTTCCCTCGCACACTTGAAAACTCCCTTCATACATAACTCATTCATAATCTGATTAGCGTGGTTAGTACCCTTAATAAAATAATTATACCTTGCTGGAAATAAGGATATTCTTGAAGTTCTACTGTTTCTCAAGATTGCCAAAAGGTTTTTGCAAAGAAAAAGCAAGTTCTTAATTTGCAAAGTGAAGGTAAGGCAAAACAGGACAGAATCTGTGAAAAACAGAACAGCAGGCAGTAATTGACCTGTTCGGGATACTTCTGCAACTCAAATCAAAAAACTCAGAACTGACGCACGAAAGACAATTATATAGAGAACGCTGTCGAAAAAATTCAGACCAAAAAGATGATCTGGTGATTTTATACGAATTTCTCTATCCAAGGACAGAATCTGTTTCCTGGACAGCACCTCACAACTTTTGAACTTTCTAGCAATCAGAGGCTATACTTGGCACAAATATGAAAAGCAAAGATACAATGATGATGCTACAGCAGTAAACAGCATCAAGACACAACAAAAGCAAAAAAATTATTCATGTGGGCTGCCTCCCAAAAGCGCTTTCTTTTATGCCTTTAAGCTAGGCATAATGCAAAGATCAAGTTTTATCAAGAGTAAAAGAATAACTAGCCCGTACAACGGACTCAAAAGGTAACTTGACCTTCTTACGAGGGAAGTGTTCCATCCCTTTCTTGAGAGGAAACTGAAATTTTATATTACCCTCTTTCATGTCAATGACAGCACCAACGGTGCGCAAAAAGGGACGTCCCAAAATAATTGGACATGAAGGATCGCATTCAATATCCATAATAGTAAAATAAACGGGCACATAATTATCATTGACAACAATAAGAACATCGTCGATCCTCCCCAAAGGTTTCTTTATGGAAGAATCAACAAGACAAACACCAAAAGAACAAGAATCATAAGGTTTCAATTTAAGCATATCATATATCCTTTTGGGCATAACAGAAGTACTAGCACCAACATCACATAATGCATAACAAGAGAAGTCATTCAAATAAATTTTTATCATAGGATCCCAACCATCCTCTAGCTTTCTAGGTATGGAGGCTTCTACTCTGAGTTTCTCCTCCCTAGCTTTGATGAGAGCATTAGTGATATGCTCTGTGAAGGCAAGATTAAGCGTGCTAGTGCGGGGATCTCTAGACATCTTGTGAAGGAAATCAATAACTTCTGTAAGAGTGCAATTATCAAAATCAAGGTCACGAGCATCAAGTAAGGTAGTAGTGGTGTCCTTAAGGCTCACCTGTTTGGTAGTTGACATAGCATCACCATTAATAGGTCCATTGGGACCAGGAGTACATTGGGTGCTAAGAGTGTGAACATTCTCAATAACTTGGATAGTAGCAACAATGTGGTGGGTAGGAAGGCTCTTAATTCTTTCCTCTTCCTCCCTTTCTCTAGCCCATCTCTCTTTAAGCTTAGCCATCATCCTAATGTTTTCATTGATTTGCACTTGAGTAGCATTAATAGGGATGACTTCCTTCTCCTTAAGAGAAGAAGTTTCAATTTTTAGCAATTTTAACTCATTGGCTAAGTGGTCTACCTTAAAAGAAAGATCATCTAGTTTATGTAGTTTCTCTTCTACATTCTTATTAAAGGCTTTTTGGGTAGTGATGAAATCTCTAAGCATGCTCTCTAGTTCAGTGTTGGAGTTCTTGGTATTAGGATAAGCATTGTTGTTCCCATAAGAGTTAGAGGGGAACGGTCTAGAATTGTTACCAAAGTTACTCCTATAAGCATTGTTGTTGAAATTGTTTCTAGAGATAAAGTTAACATCTACTTGTTCTTGAGCAATCAAAGAATTTAAAGGAACATCACGAGGATCAACAGTTGATTGCTTCGAAAGTAGAGACATGATCAAGTCAACTTTTTCATTAAGGGAGGAAATCTCCTCGACAGAGTTTACCTTCCTACCTGTTGGAGCGCGTTCGGTGTGCCATTGGGAATAGTTGGTCATCATCTCATCAAGAAGCTTTGTGGCAGCACCAAGTGTAGTTGACATAAAAGTTCCTCCCGTGGCCGAATCTAACAAGTTCCGCGAGGTAAAGTTCAAGCCTGCATAAAAAGTTTGGATAACCATCCAAGTAGTCAAACCGTGAGTAGGGCAGTTCTTGATAAGAGACTTCATACGTTCCCAAGCTTGGGCAACGTGTTCATTATCCAATTGTTTAAAATTCATGATGTTACTTCTAAGTTGGATAATTTTAGCAGGTGGATAGTATTTTCCAATAAAAGCATCTTTGCACTTGTCCCATGAATCTATGCTATTTCTAGGCAAAGACTGAAACCAAATTTTAGCTCCTCCTCTCAAAGAGAAAGGAAAAAGCTTAAGCTTAACAATATTACCATCTATTTCTTGGTACTTTTGCATATCACAAAGTTCTACAAAGTTGTTCAAGTGTAAAGCAGCATCATCTCCAGCACCGGAGAATTGTTCTCTCATGACTAAGTTAAGTAAAGCAGGTTTAATTTCATAAGAAGGTGTTGAAGTGGCAGGTGTAGTGATAGGTGTGCTGATAAAGTCATCATTGTTGTGACTAGTGAAGTCACACAACTTGGTGTTCTCGGTGGAACCCATAGTAGCAAGCAAGCAAGATAACTATTTTTGTGATTTTCGATAAGAAGGAACTAAAGCAAATAATGATAGGTAAACTAACAAGACTAATAAGCAAAGGTAAAAGATAGCATGCAACTCCCCTATCAAGAAAAGTGGAGTCCCCGGCAACGGCGCCAGAAAATACTCCTTGATGGGCCTCGAACCCCTCGTTGGATTACCCCAAGTGGAAGGTGTAAGATGCAGTAAGTAGAAGTGTTTTCCCCTAGCAAAGATGCCAAGGATCGAATCCCCAGAGACTCCTAGGATCAACAGGTAGGTGTCAACTGCTAACGGCGCAATTAGCAATCAACGTGGACCTGCACACAGATACAAATAACTTTGCTCCCAACGAGTACAGAGAGGTTGTCAATCTCTCCGGCCTTGCAGTTCACAAAGGGTTAAAAGAAATATGATAGTAGTGATAGATAGTAATTTGCAATAGTAAATAAAATAGCGGAAAGTAAATAGTGTATGTGATCAATGATAGTAATATGGACCGGAGTCACATGATGTTCACTAGTGATGTCTCTCTCCCAAAAGACGATAAAACAGCTATGTGAGGTAACAAATTACAGCTGGGCAATTGACAGGACCACGAACGCAAACCAATGCCGACCACATTGCAAGAAAGGTTGAGGTTCAAAGCATGGGCGGTACGCCAAAGTAAGTAGACCAAAATCCATCAATATCTACTACTAATCATCCACCTTGAGATATCTATCCAGAACATCTCGCTGGTATTAAGTTGCGAGTCCCACCCATAGTGTAAACTCAATGCAACAGACAACTGCATTAAAAGAACTTTGCGTAAAGTAAACAATCCTTGCACCCGCGGGCACAAGCACCGTTGTTTTCCCCCTTGTGGCAACAGCACATCCCCTAGACTCATGTTTCTGTCACTCAAGCTAGTCATCGAGGGGCATGAACCCACAATCGAGCATAACATTCCCTCTTGGAGTCACTACCTACTACTTGGCCAAAGCAATAAATAACAACGGAGAACATGCAAGAATTACTTATGAACTAAAATATAAAAGAGGTGAATCAAATATATTACTCAAGATCAATCTGAACATAATCTCTTAATCCATCGGATCCCAGCAAACTCAACATAGCAACAACACAAGGATTACATAGGTGCCTTGATCATGTAGGGCAGCTCACGAGGACTAATTAGTGAAGCACAAGAACGGGAGGAGAACATCACATAGCTACTGGTCATGGACTCATGGTCCAAGGGAGACTACACATGAGTCATCCGGGAGGCGTCCATGGTGGTGGAGAAGCTCCCGGTGGTGATCCTCCCCTCCGGCAGGGTGCCGGGAAGAGTTCTCCTGGTGCTCCCGATCTTGGAAGCGGCGGCGGCGGCGGAACAGAGATGGGATCGCGAAAAGAAGTCTTGTTTCAAGGGTTACGGGGGACCCTTTAAATATCTGCCATAGTAGGGCATCGGGGGGCTCTCGGGGTGCCGAGGCGCCCCCCCGGCGCGGCCCAGTGGGGGGCGCGTCCACAGGGCGCCTGGGCCCCCTGTGGCCCCCCAGGCTCCCCTTCGGAAGCAGTGTCGTTCCCGAAACGCTGATTTTTTATATATTTTTTCTGTATTTTTCTGGGCAGTTCTCGAAACGTGAAAACCTGAAATACAAAAACAGCCGAAAACAGAAACTGGCACTGGGGTGCACTGGATTAGTAAGTTAGTCCAAATATGATCAAAAGTGTATGGAAGTGTATGAATATCATAGCAATATCACCCAAAAGTGGCATGGAGCAAGCAGAAATTATAGATACGTTTTGGACGTATCAACATCCCCAAGCTTAATTCCTGCTCGTCCTCGAGTAGGTAAATGATAACAAGAATAATTTCTGTGGTGACATGCTATTAACCATATATGACTTTCTCATAGTCATGTGACAAATGCTTACTGAGACAATGATTCTAAAGTACTTAAGTTGTCTCAAGAGAAAATCACAAATGACTGAAAGTTTTACAACATGAAACTGAAACATCAAAAAGATTTGCAATGAACATGATGTGCAAATATGATCAAGTGATATCTAGCTTGCCCCCTTTAGTGATGCAAAACATAAGTGCAGGGGCACCTTCAAGGTTTAAGTGATGACTAGATACAATCATTTCAAAATAAACGATATCACAATCATGCAAAAGACAATGCTACTTTGGGACAATGCACATTACACTCAGAATGACAATCATGCTCTCAGTAGTTGATGCTTGAAGTGCTAGAGCTTTTTATTATGAAACATGGAAGCAATTGTGTCAACGGTAGTAGTACTTCATATGTGTCATGTATAAAACATCTTATAATTTGCAAGCCTAATGCATCGAATACTAATAGTGCTCGCTCCTTGTCCTAATTAGCTCGGATCCCCATGGGTTATCATTGCATTGCATATGTTTTTCCAAGTGTCACAAAGGGGTACCTCTATGCCACTTGTACAAAGGTCCAAGGAGATAGATCGCATTTGATTTCTCGTTTTTGATAAATCTCAACTTGAGGACATCCATACCGGCACAACATAGAAAATAGATGATGGACTCCTCTTTAATGCATAAGCATATTCTCATGAGAGATTGAGGATTAAGGTCCAAGCTAAAACTTCCACCATGATGCATGGCTTTGGCTGGCGGCCCAATGTTCTTCTCTAACAAGATACGTTTTGGACGTATCACCAAGCAACACAACGTAAACAACACCTGCACACAAATAACAAATACTCGCAACCCGACGTGTAAAAGGGGTTGTCAATCCCTTTAGAGTAACGGACATGATAGAGTTGTAAATATTGATAGATTGAATGCCAAATAAGATAAATTGCAGCAATGTATTTTTGGGATTTGGGTTTAAAAGATCTGAAAATCAAAGGAAAATAGATAACAAAGGCAAATAATATGAGAAAGACACCCGGGGGCGTAGATTTCACTAGTGGCTTCTCTCGAGAAAATAGCAAACGGTGGGAAAACAATTACTGTTGGGCAATTGATAGAACTTCAAATAATCATGACGATATCCAGGCAATTATCATTATATAGAAATCACGTCCAAGATTAGTAGACCGACGCCTGCCTACATCTACTACTATTACTCCACACATCGACCGCTATCCATTATGCATCTAGTGTATTAAGTTCATGGAGAAATGGAGTAATGGAATAAGAACGATGACATGATGTAGACAATATCTATTTATGTAGAAATAAACCCCATCATTTTATCCTTAGTAGCAATGATACATACGTGTCGGTTCCCTTTTTGTCACTTGAATCAAGCATCGCAAGATCGAACCCACTACAAAGCACATCTTCCCATTACAAGATAAATAGATCAAGTCGGCCAAACAAAACACAAATATGAGAGAAGAAATACGAGGCTATAAGAAATCATGCATGTAAGAGATCAAAGAAGACTCAAGTAACTTTCATAGATATAAAAAGATAGATCTGATCATAAACTCAAAGTTCATCGGATCCCAACAAACACAGCGCAAAAAGAGATACGTCATATGGATCTCCAAGAGACCATTGTATTGATAATCAAAATAGAGAGAGAAAGCTATCTAACTACTAACTATGGACCCGTAGGTCTACAAGGAACTACGCACGCATCATCGGAGAGGCACCAATGGAGATGGTGAACCCCTCTATGATGGTTTCTAGATTGGATCTGGTGGTTCTGGACTTAGAGGCAGCTGGAATAGAATTTCATCGAATCCTCTAGGGTTTCTGGAATATCTGAGTATTTATAGAGCAAAGAGGTGGTGCGGGAGGCCACCGAGGTGGGCACAACCCACCTGGGCGCGCCAGGGGGCCTGGCGCGCCCTGGTGGGTTGTGCCCCCTGATACGTCTCAAACGTATCTACTTTTCCAAACACTTTTGATATTGTTTTGACCTCATTCTTGCATGATTTGAACTAAACTAACCCGGACTGACGCTGTTTTCAGCAGAGCAGCCTGTATGGTTTTATTGTGTGCAGGAAAACGGATTTTTAGGTATCTCAGAAAAATCCACGAAAAATTACAGAAAATCCACGCACCCGAAGGAACCAGGAGCCAGAAGGGGGACCAGAGGGAGACCAGGGGGGCCCAGGCGCCCTGGTGGCGCTGCCTAGCCCCTGGCCGCGCCGGGGGGTCGCCTGGGTGGGCCCCACGCCCCCTGGTGCCCTACTTCGACTTGTATTTTTACCCGTGACGAGAAAACCCCAGATCAGAAGTTCTTTTCGCAGTTCTCGTCGCAGAGCCGCCGCCACCCTCTGTTCTTCTTCGGGAGGGCTAATCTGGAGGCTGAATTGGCCTCCGGAGAGGGGGATCGTCGCCATCGTCATCATCATCACCACTCCATCTTCCCTCCATGACTTCTCCTTCCATGTGTGAGTAATTCCCCTGCTGTAGGCGAAGGGGATGGTAGGGATTGGATGAGTTAGATCATGTAATAGTTTGTCAGATCGTTGGGGGCATGTTGCCTATCATCTACTATGGTCTTTATCATCTTTGCTTCAACTTATTATTCTTAATGCTTGACACTTAGGGCCCGAGTACCATGATTTCAGATCTGAACCATATGTGTTTGCATGAATATATTTGTGTTCTTGATTCTACCTATGAGTTGTTTGCACCTGTTACGGTTCGGAACCGGCGATCCCAAAAGTGACAGCTTGGGACACCAAAGGGGATGGTCCGTAGTTTGAGGATTACATGTATCCATTGAGTTCATTGCTTTGTTCTGGTGCTCTTTGACAGGAGCACCTTAATCTCCATAAGTTCCTTTTGGCCCCGTTCGTAGCGGGATGGTAGGACAAAAGAGGTTGTGCAAGTTCTTATTGCAAGCACGCACAACTACCTACGGGATACATGCCTAATGTTTGATATTTGCCTAGATGATCATTACTTTTCCGTGTGTCGTGCCCCAAGTTAGAATCATGATATATCTCATCCATGCAGCGCCCAACCTTCCATCTCCCTAGCCTATAGTGTTTTAAATCTTGCTTGTCACTAGTTGCTACTTTTGCCATTTACCTTTACTATTTACTTTTGCTGTTTACTTTTACTATCACCATCATCGCTATCATATCACTGTTACCATTTATCTTTTGTTGCAAGTAAGTATATTTCAGGTGCGGTTGAATTGACAACTCAACTGTCAAAGCTTATAAATACTCTTTGGCTCCCCGTGTGTCGAATCAATAAATTGGGTTATTCTTACCCGCGAAGACTATCTCGATCCCTTACGGTTGAGGGTTATCAAGTACCGTTTTCTGGCGCCGTTGCCGGGGAGCATAGCAATATTTACAAGTCTACTTGAAGTATCCTACCTGCTGCACTTCATCCACTATGGGTAAGAAAGGAGACCCCAAGGTTCCGATCTTACTATCTACTACAAGAAGAGGTACTGTTCTGAGCACTAGTGCTACACTTGCTTTGCCTTCTGTTATGAGTAAGTTTGCCTCACCACCACCACATGATGCTCCTACTGAAGCAGTTACTATGTCCGATACTCTTGATGATGCTTCTACTACTGTTGATGATATTAGCTCACTTGGTTATGCTCTTGAAAAACAAATTGCTGCTGCTAAAAAGTCTGGAATTGAAATTCCTATTACTCGCTACCCTATTGGTGAAACTTATGATTACCATGATTTGAGTAAACTCAAGGAGAGACTCCTTGATGATGATTACTATATGCTTGATGAAGATTTATGCAGGGAACTGACAGAGTTTTCTGGCTCTGACCCTGAAGTTATTAAGAAACTATTTGAAAAACACTCTTTGAAGAACAAAACAGTTCCTGATCCTGAATTTGCTACATCTCCTATATGCATTGATGATCCTGATTATGATTTCTCTGTTGATCTTTCACTTATACCTATGGTTGAAGCTGACCCCTTTTATGGCAGAGAAAATGATGATGCTATTGCACACCTGACTAAACTCGGTGAGTTGGGTGGCCTGTTTATATCACCAAGCTTCTTCCTTTCTCCTTGAAGGAAGGTGCTAAAGCATGGTACGATTCGCTTCCATGCGGTTCCATTAAGAGTCCTTAAGACTTAGCTCACTTTTTTGTTGATAAGTACTTTCCTGCTCACATGCAACATGCTGCTTTACAAAGAATTTATAACTTTAAACAGTTGCAGGATGAGTCCCTCCCTAAAGCTTGGGGGAGGTACTGCGGTCTGATTCGGGCTAGACCAGGACATGAAGTCCCTAAGAACGAATTAATCGATATATTCTATGCTGGTTTAACTGATGAATCCAGGTCCTATTTGGACAGTTGTGCTGGTTGTGTTTTCAGGGAAAGGACGCCGGAAGATGCAGAAGATTTGATGGGCAGGATTGCCAAAAACCATGAAGATTGGTCCGTCCCTGAACCACCTCCACCACCAAAGAAGAGGGGCATGTTTGTTCTAAGCCCCGAAGATATGCGAGAAGCAAAGAAGTCTATTAAAGAGAAAGGTATTAAAGCTGAAGATGTGAAGAATCTACCCCCTATTGAGAAGCCGTGTGAGCCTACCGCTCACCCTCCTATGGTAGAGGTACACTCTCTTTTAGATTTCAACGCAAGTGACATCCCTCATGGTAAGCCTCCTGATCAATGTTTAGATGAGTTTGATAATTTTATTATGAAACAAAATCATTTTAATGAGAGGATACAAAGTCAGTTGCATGATAATTCCTTTGCTATCAAAAGTTTGCTTGATGTTCTAGGTAGAACAGTTAATGATGTTCAATGTCTTGTGAAGCATTTTCATATGGTTAAAACTCAGCTTGACCAAATTTCTAATGTGCAAAAAGATTTGCTTGCTAACAATGCCAAACAAGATAATTTGCAGGCTTTTGGGATTAAGACCCGAGGAGGAACTAGCACTCAAGATCCTCTCTATCCAGAGGGGCATACGAAGAGAATCGAGCAAGATTCTCAAATGCTGGAAGAAGAAATTGTTAGCTCTCCAAAGAAGAAGAAAAAACATAAGGAGGCTGACAATTCTAATGATCCTATTGTAGATGAAGAGCCAGCTGTTGATCCAAACAGTGTATCTATCTCCGATGCTGAGACTGAAGACGATGCTGAACCTGAAGGTAAGGATAATGAGAAGAATGATCTGCCTGAAGTTCAAGAAGAAGAAGCACCTGACAAACGTAAGAGGTACACTAAAGAAGACTTCATCGCAAGAAAACATGGGAAGGAAAGAGAACCATGGGTGCAGAAACCCATGCCCTTTCCAGGTAAGTCCATCAAATCCAAAGAAGAAGAGCATTACAATAAGTTTTGTGAGTGGATTAAACCTCTTTTTCTTCAAATTCCTTTGACTGAAGCTATTAAGTTACCTCCTTATTCAAAATATATGAAAGATATTGTCACTAATAAAAGAAAAGTTCCTAATGAAGCAATATCTACTATGCTTGCTAACTACTCTTTCAGTGGCAAGATTCCTGAGAAGCTCGGTGATCCAGGTATACCCACTATTCCTTGCTCCATAATGAATAATTATGTCAAAACTGCTTTATGTGATCTTGGAGCAGGAGTAAGTGTTATGCCTCTCTCTCTTTACGAGAGGCTTTGTTTAGAGAAACTAATTCCTACAGATATCTCCCTTCAGATGGCTGACAAGTCAACCGCCGTCCCGATAGGTATTTGTGAGGATGTTCCCGTAGAAGTTGCTAATTGTTTGATTCTTACTGATTTTGTTGTGCTTGACATGCCCGAGGATGGAAGCATGTCCATTATTCTTGGTAGACCTTTTCTTAACACCGCAGGTGCTATTATTGATTGCAATAAAGGGAAGGTTACCTTCCATGTGAATGATAAAGAACACACGGTATATTTTCCAAAAAAGATCGACAGGAGGCATGGCCTCAACTCTATAGAAAATATCGAGACCGTGAAGATTGGAGAATGGGATTGTCCACTACATGTGCCTCACAAATACAAAACTATCATGGTGGGGACAATGTCCATCAAGGTAAAGGTTGAGTGATTACTTCGTGAGAGGTGAGACTTTTTGCTCTATATATCGCCTGTTTGTTGGTAAGACTTGATCAACCTTACTAGTAAACATGTTTTATATAGATAAAAAGTTGAGCTTGTTATGTTTTCATTTGTTTTTAGTTTTTGTCCTACTTGCTGTACCAAGTATTTATGTTTTGAAGCTTCACAATACTACTCACTACTTTAAGTTTTCAGAGAGTTTCGCAGCTTTTTGAACTTCGAAAAAATTTCAACAGTGAAGTTTTCAGAAAAATTCCAGAAAAATTTAAATAAAAATTTCCACGACGGGAGAGACCCAGAGGGACCTGGGGCCAGCCAGGGGGACCCACCAGTGGCCCAGGCGGCCAGCTGGCGCGGCCCAGCCCCTGGCCGTGCCCACAGGGCGCCTGGGGCCCACAGGGCGCCTGGGGCCCACATGGCCCCCCTCCAGGTATGTCTTCTTCCTCCCTCTCTCTTTTTCTCCAAAAACGCGAGTTCTGCACTTGTTCTTGCGTTCTTGCCATTCTTGGAGGCGATTCTTCGATCTCTCTCTACAGCCCATCATTTGAGCTGAGATTTTGAACAAATACTCCCTGGTATGTAACTCCTCCACCCCTCCAATTAGATTTTTGATTGGTGGCTTCATTTGTGAGTATTTAGTAGTTCTTGGTGCTGTATAGATGAGCTTGCATGCATGTGTAGAAAGTTATTTTCCAAGTTTTGATGCAAGTTTATGCCTTGGGCAAGTGAGTTGAGTAGTTTGCCTTAACTCATCTTGTTTTAATCCTCGTTTTTGTAAATTTCCAAAAATTTCAGAAATGAGTTTGTTAGGAAGGGCAAAAGGGTGGCTTGAGAAAAGGAGGCCTGCACACTCCGATCGAGTTACTAGAGCCGCAGCTTCACCCTCGACTGCTAGGGTGAGCTATAATGAAGATCATGTGCCCCTAGAGTTGTTGGAAGACACAAGTCCCGCACGTGCAATGACGTTTCCATGTGATGAATTCCTTGAAGCTGCGGGAATTAAGGATGAGTTTTATAATCTTTGTGCTAATGCAGGTTTGACACGGCTCGTCACGTGCCGTGTTACTCAATGTCAAAAACTCACCTCCAGTTTTATTAACAGTTTTAGATATAATCCTAATTTAGGTGATATTGAGTTTAAAATTTACAATGATCTTATCACCATGACTTTGGGAAGGTTTTGTGAAATAATAGGTGTGCCAAACGTTGGGAGGACGGCTAGGATGGCCACTCAGCCCTCCGAGCTGAAAACCGTCTTTAACTCTCTCTGCAGCATGGGTACGAGGGATATTCATCGGTCGAAGATCTCCAGCATCTTATTTCCTCACCTCATGTATTTTTCATATTATGTTGCTAGAGGGGTGTTATCTCGTGACAACACGAGCAGCATTTCTGCTCCGGATATTGCTATCCTGGCAGCAGCCCTCTCAAGGAGGTCTGATTATAATCTGGGTGCCTTAATTGCTCGACGCCTTGCTATGAACGGTAACAAGGGGGACTTATATGGTGGAGTTTATGCCACACTTATCTTAGAACATCTTGGAGGCACCCCACACCCTGATGATAATCCTTTTACTTATTTAAGCTTTGATCTTGCTGCTATGAAAAGGCATAAGTTTGTTACCATGGCTTCTGAGCTGGATAATCTTGTTTATATCTTACGTTTCGGAACTACCGCGGAACGCGAGATCCGTCTACCTGCACCTCTTTTGTTTGATTTTTATCGCAGGAACGGATGGTCCTTTGATGTTGTCCAGTTCGATGAGTTCATGGTCCAGTATCAGTTTCATAACCCCATGGAGGGGGTTGTGCCCGACGAGGAGGAGCACGGTGAGTTACCACCTTTCCAGGGAGATACCGCCACCGAGTTTGGTGAAGGGTCTTCCTCTGCTTGGCGTACGGACCCTTCCTCGTGGGAGACTCCGAGGAGTTCGGTATACGCGCCAGCATCCTTCTACGACCCTTGGTCTCACCACCATACCCCCGGAGCGGAGGCTCCTGGGGGCAGTAGCTGCTACCAACTTAGGCCAAAAGCCTAAGCTTGCGGGAGTACGTGCCCCTCTCACTTTTCCATTGTATCATCCGTTTTGTTCGCTTTGATCTTTTCGAAGTTTTTGCCCGTTCTTCTTTATTTCTCTCTTTGCAAAAACAACAAAAAGATTTTCTCTTTCTTTTGCTTTGTTCAACCTTTGAAATAATCTAAAAAGATTTCCTTTTCTCTTTAGTTTGCTTTGTTTTCAGAGTTCAGCTCAAGTCCGTGATGGCATTTAATTATATTTCCTACGTTCGGTCGAGCAAGTGACAAGCAGTAATGACGAAGATCGACTGAAGGGAAGCAACAAGGAAGACCGGTATGAACTCTTCTTGTTTCTACTTTTGTACATATGCCTGTGCTTATGATATAGAGACCAGCTTGTAGCGACATAGTGCTATGTTTACAATGCTCTTCCAGTGGTTCATGCTTTCCTTGTGGCTAGTCTCGAATAACTAGAGTATATAATGTGTTATTGAAATGATCTACATGCATTGCACTGTTCATAGTTCGGTATATTAAGGTGGTATTTCCCTTTAGAGAATTTTTGGATTGACTTGGCACATGCTTACACATGCTTAAGACTAAAAAGTCTGCTCTGCCTTGATGATCTTTGAGTTTTAGAATAGTTATATCACTTTCATGCCCGATTCAATGTTGCTTTGTCGCTCTGCATGATTATGGCCGTTATTGCTCTCTAGTTGGTCGCTTCCCAGTCTTTTGCTAAACCCCCACCTGTACTAAGCGGACTGACTGCTTGTGCATCCAAAATCCTTAAAACCTGTTATGCCATATGAGTCCACCATACCTTCCTATACATGGTATTTACCTGCCATTCCTAACGAAGACTTTCGTGTACCACCTCGAAATTAATCAAAAGCATTTCTCTTTTTGTGCCTATGTTTTAGCTCATGAGGAAGTAGTAGTTAATTCATGATCTTTTTAAGTTGGACAAGTTTCACCCCTGGATTGCATGTCTAATGTGCAAACCCTTAATACGAGAAGGAACTGGCATAGAGTGCGCCTGGCTCAAAAAGATAATATAACAAACAAACCCTCCTTCACGCTTTGTTCATGAGAAATCAGAAAACTTTGGCAGTGATAAACAAAGGATATTAAGAGGATGTGATCGTCCTCATGCGGGAGCCGTTCCTCGAGACTTGTCCAGCTCAAGAAGTGATTGAGTTATCTGCTAGCATTCGTTGATGAAATATGCACTTCTCAAAAACGTTTTTACCTCTGTTTTTAAAACCAAGAGCTCTGGTACATGTTTAGTTTTTGTTTCCGACCACGGGTTTTCAACCTTGCCAACAAAAGCCACGGTTCGAGAGTCTCCACCCTCTTTCTTCAAAGCACTAACTAGGAGAGCATAATTGTCATTCTGAGTGTAATGTGCATTGTCCCAAAGTATTACATTGTCTTCTGCATGCTTGTGACATGATTTATTCTGAAATTCTTAGTTCTAGTCTCCTTTAAAACTCTGGAGGAGTTTCTGCATTTATGTTTTGCTTCACTCATGGAGGCTAGCGAGATACCACCCTAATATGCCCAAGCTATGTGCAATGTGATCTTGTCTTGATTTTCAGTAATATATTATTTACTTTTAGGTATTTGTGATTGGTTACTTCAAAGAAGGATTGCTCCTTGCATTATCCTCATAGTAATGTTTCAATACTTGCTAGACTCTTTTCGTAGTACATGCTTATATACATCTAATGAAGCAAAAGAGTTTGTCAAAGTTTTCTTTGTCGCGTCCAGTTCGTTGAACTGAATTGCTTGAGGACAAGCAATATGCTAAGCTTGGGGGAGTTGATACGTCTCAAACGTATCTACTTTTCCAAACACTTTTGATATTGTTTTGACCTCATTCTTGCATGATTTGAACTAAACTAACCCGGACTGACGCTGTTTTCAGTAGAGCTGCCTGTATGGTCTTATTGTGTGCAGGAAAACGGATTTTTAGGTATCTCAGAAAAATCCACGAAAAATCACAGAAAATCCACGCACCCGAAGGAACCAAGAGCCAGAAGGGGGACCAGAGGGGAACCAGGGGGGCCCAGGCGCCCTGGTGGCGCGGCCCAGCCCCTGGCCGCGCCGGGGGGTCGCCTGGGTGGGCCCCACGCCCCCTGGTGCCCTACTTCGACTCGTATTTTTACCCGTGACGAGAAAACCCCAGATCAGAAGTTCTTTTCGCAGTTCTCGTCGCGGAGCCGCCGCCACCTGATGGGCCTCGAACCCCTCGTTGGATTACCCCAAGTGGAAGGTGTAAGATGCAGTAAGTAGAAGTATTTTCCCTTAGCAAAGATGCCAAGGATTGAATCCCCAGACACTCCTAGGTTCAACAGGTAGGTGTCAACTGCTAACGGCGCAATTAGCAATCAACATGGACCTGCACACAGATACAAATAACTTTGCTCCCAACGAGTACAGAGAGGTTGTCAATCTCTCCGGCCTTGTAGTTCACAAAGGGTTAAAAGCAATATGATAGTGACGATAGATAGTAACTTGCAATAGTAAATAAAATAGCGGAAAGTAAAATAGTGTATGTGATCAATGATAGTAATATGGACCGGAGTCACATGATGTTCACTAGTGATGTCTCTCTCCCAAAAGACGATAAAACAGCTATGTGAGGTAACAAATTACAGCTGTGCAATTGACAGGACCACGAACGCAAACCAATGCTGACTACATTGCAAGAAAGGTTGAGGTTCAAAGCATGGGCGGTACGCCAAAGTAAGTAGACCGAAATTCATCAATATCTACTACTAATCATCCACCTTGAGATATCTATCCAGAACATCTCGCTGGTATTAAGTTGCGAGTCCCACCCATAGTGTAAACTCAATGCAACAGACAACTGCATTAAAAGAACTTTGCGTAAAGTAAACAATCCTTGCACCCGCGGGCACAAGCACCGTTGTTTTCCCCCTTGTGGCAACAGCACATCCCCTAGACTCATGTTTCTGTCACTCAAGCTAGTCATCGAGGGGCATGAACCCACAATCGAGCATAACGTTCCCTCTTGGAGTCACTACTTACTACTTGGCCAAAGCAATAAATAACAACGGAGAACATGCAAGAATTACTTATGAACTAAAATATAAAAGAGGTGAATCAAATATATTACTCAAGATCAATCTGAACATAATCTCATAATCCATCGGATCCCAGCAAACTCAACATAGCAACAACACAAGGATTACATAGGTGCCTCGATCATGTAGGGCAGCTCACGAGGACTAATTAGTGAAGCACAAGAACGGGAGGAGAACATCACATAGCTACTGGTCATGGACTCATGGTCCAAGGGAGACTACTCACGAGTCATCCGGGAGGCGTCCATGGTGGTGGAGAAGCTCCTGGTGGTGATCCTCCCCTCCGGTAGGGTGCCGGGAAGAGTTCTCCTGGTGCTCCCGATCTTGGAAGCGGCGGCAGCGGCGGAATAGAGATGGGATCGCGAAAAGAGGTCTTGTTTCAAGGGTTGCGGGGGACCCTTTAAATATCTGCCAAAGTAGGGCATCGGGGGGCTCTCGGGGTGCCGAGGCGCCCCCCCGGCGCGGCCCAGGGGGGGGGCGCCCACAGGGCGCCTGGGCCCCCTGTGCCCCCCCCAGGCTCCCCTTCGGAAGCAGTGGAGTCCCCGATACGCTGATTTTTTATATATTTTTTCTGTATTTTTCTGGGCAGTTCTCGAAACGTGAAAACCTGAAATACAAAAACAACCGAAAACAGAAACTGGCACTGGGGTGCACTGGATTAGTAAGTTAGTCCAAATATGATCAAAAGTGTATGGAAGTGTATGAATATCATAGCAATATCACCCAAAAGTGGCATGGAGCAAGCAAAAATTATAGATACGTTTTGGACGTATCAACATCCCCAAGCTTAATTCCTGCTCGTCCTCGAGTAGGTAAATGATAACAAGAATAATTTCTGTGGTGAAATGCTATTAACCATATAGGACTTTCTCATAGTCATATGACAAATGCTTACTGAGACATTGATTCTAAAGTACTTAAGTTGTCTCAAGAGAAAATCACAAATGATTGAAACTTTTACAATATGAAACTAAAACATCAAAAAGATTTGCAATGAACATGATGTGCAAATATGATCAAGTGATATCTAGCTTGCCCCCTTTAGTGATGCAAAACATAAGTGCAGGGGCACCTTCAAGGTTTAAGTGATGACTAGATACAATCATTTCAGAATAAACGATATCACAATCATGCATAAAACAATGCTACTTTGGGACAATGCACATTACACTCAGAATGACAATCATGCTCTCAGTAGTTGATGCTTAAAGTGCTAGAGCTTTTTATTATGAAACATGGAAGCAATTGTGTCAACGGTAGTAGTACTTCATATGTGTCATGTATAAAACATCTTATAAGTTGCAAGCCTCATGCATCGAATACTAATAGTGCTCGCTCCTTGTCCTAATTAACTCGGATTCCCATGGGTTATCATTGCATTCCATATGTTTTTACCAAGTGTCACAAAGGGGTACCTCTATGCCACCTGTACAAAGGTCCAAGGAGATAGATCGCATTTGATTTCTCGTTTTTGATAAATCTCAACTTGAGGACATCCATACCGGGACAACATAGAAAATAGATGATGGACTCCTCTTTAATGCATAAGCATATTCTCGTGAGAGATTGAGGGTTAAGGTCCAAGCTAAAACTTCCACCATGATGCATGGCTTTGGTTGGCGGCCCAATGTTCTTCTCTAACAATATGCATATTAATTCAACCCACGGTAAATCACCCTTACTTCAGACAAGACGAACATGCATAGCAACTCACATGATATTCAACAAAAGTGTGACAGTTGATGGCGTCCCCAGAAACATGGTTACCGCTCAGCAAGCAACTCATAAGAAATAAGATACATAAGCAACATATTCTTTACCACAATAGTTTTTAGGCTACTTTCCCATGAGCTATGTATTGCATGGTTAATTTGCTTAGTGCAGGTGGAGGTTAGCAAAAGACTGGGAGCAACCAACTAAGAGAGCAATGACGGTCATAGTCATGCAGAGCGACAAAGCAATATTCAATCAGGCATGGTAGTTATATCGCTACTCAGAAACAAAAAATCATCAAGGCTTGACAAACTTTCTTTACAGTCTTGAATATGCGTGAGCATACGCCAAGTCAATCAAAATAAATTCTCGAAGGAAGATATTACTAAACCATACCACATCATAGGCAAACAAACCAAATTGGTACTCCAATGACACATTGGGAACCCCCCAGCTATCTGAGATTAACCATAAGAAAACCTGAACTACTAAGCACCATCATGAAAGTAGCATCTCTATCATAGACACATTAACCAATGCAACGGAAGCAAACTCTCTTAATAAGGTGATCATGATAATTAAAAAGAGTTCAAGCAACCAACTAAATAAAAGCTCTTGAAAAGATAAGCATGAATACTAAGAGCAAAGCACGATAGTAGCTATTTAAAAGACAAAGAACACACACAGCATAGATAGACATGAAAATTCTATGTAATGTTCTAGGTAGAGGTGGAGCGTGTTTCTCTCCCACATAAAGGAATGCTGGGTTCCGACTCGTTATGAAAAACTAAAAAGAAAACTAAAAGCAAGACGCTCCAAGCATAGCACATAACACATGAAGTGATAAAAATATAGCGGAACGAAAGACGAACTGATAATGTTGATGGAGAAGGGGATGCACGGGGGCATCCCCAAGCTTAGACGCTTGAGTCTCCTTGAATGTTTCTTGGGGGTGCACGGGGGCATCCCCAAGCTTGAGCGCCTGACACTCCTGAATCTTTTTATCATCTTCCCTCGCACACTTGAAAACTACCTTCATACATAACTCATTCATAATCTGATTAGCGAGGTTAGTACCCTTAATAAAAAAATTATACCTTGCTGGAAATAAGGATATTCTTCAAGTTCTACTGTTTCTCAAGATTTCCAAAAGGTTTTTGCAAAGAAAAAGCTAGTTCTTAATTTGCAAAGTGAAGGTAAGGCAAAACAGGACAGAATCTGTGAAAAACATAACAGCAGGAAGTAATTGACCTGTTCGGAAAACTTCTGCAACTCAAATCAAAAAACTCAGAACTGACGCACGAAAGACAATTATATAGAAAACGCTGTCGAAAAAATTCATACCGAAAATATGATCTGGTGATTTTATACGAATTTTTCTATCCAAGGACAGAATCTGTTTCCTGGACAGCACCTCACAACTTTTGAACTTTCTAGCAATCAGAGGCTATACTTGGTACAAATATGAAAAGAAAAGATACAATGATGATGCTACAGCAGTAAACAACATCAAGACACAACAAAAACAAAAATTTTATTCATGTGGGCTGCCTCCCAAGAGCGCTTTCTTTTATGCCTTTAAGCTAGGCATAATGCAAAGATCAAGTTTTATCAAGAGTAAAAGAATAGCTAGCCCGTACAACGGACTCAAAAGGTAACTTGACCTTTTTATGAGGGAAGTGTTCCATCCCTTTCTTGAGAGGAAACTGAAATTTTATATTACCCTCTTTCATGTCAATGGCAGCACCAACGGTGCGCAAAAAGGGACGTCCCAAAATAATTGGACATGAAGGATCACATTCAATATCCGTAATAGTGAAATCAACGGGCACATAATTATCATTGACAACAATAAGAACATCGTCGATCCTCCCCAAAGGTTTCTTTATGGAAGAATCAACGAGAGCATCACCAAAAGAACAAGAATCAAAAGATTTCAATTTAAGCATATCATATAGTCTTTTGGGCATAATAGAAGTACAAGCTACAATATCGCATAAAGCAAAGCATGAGAAGTTATTTATCTTAATTTTAATCATAGAATCCCAACCATCTCCTATCTTTCTAGGTATGGAGGCTTCTACTCTGAGTTTCTCCTCCCTAGCTTTGATGAGAGCATTAGTGATATGCTCTGTGAAGGCAAGATTAAGCGTGCTAGTGTTGGGATCCTTAGCCATTCCTTGTAGGAAGGTGATAACTTCTGAAATACTACAATTATGAAAATCAATTTTATCATTAGTGGGCAGAATTGTAGTGTCATCCTCTTTGTTTAATTCGCTCTCTATTATAAGAGTTTGAACATCTTCCCAAGTTTCGGGAAGCGTAGGAGCAATTTTAAACTGAGGCTCATACTTTTATCCTGGAAGGCCATGCCATGGGCACAACTCTCCGTCATAACTAGTGTAATCACAAGGTTTATCTTTTTTATAAACCCCGTCAGAGATAAGTGGGGCAATGGAAGTAGGGGTGTACCCCTCCCATTTAGTGTTTTTGGTAGAACTCATAGTAGCAAGCAAGCAAGATAACTATTTTTGTGATTTTTTTAATAAAAGAAACTAGAGCAAAAATAAAAGGTAAACTAACAAGACTAATAAGCAAAGGTAAAAGATAGCATGCAACTCCCCTATCCTGAAGAGTGGAGTCCCCGGCAACGGCGCCAGAAAGTACTCCTTGATGGGCCTCGAACCCCTCGTTGGATTACCCCGAGTGGAAGGTGTAAGATGCAGTAAGTAGAAGTGTTTTCCCTTAGCAAAGATGCCAAGGATCAAATCCCTAGAGACTCCTAGGTTGAACAGGTAGGTGTCAACTGCTAACGGCGCAATTAGCAATTAACGTGGACCTGCACACAGATACAAATAACTTTGCTCCCAACGAGTACAGAGAGGTTGTCAATCTCTCCGGCCTTGTAGTTCACAAAGGGTTAAAAGCAATATGATAGTGATGATAGATAGTAACTTGCAATAGTAAATAAAATAGCGGAAAGTAAAATAGTGTATGTGATCAATGATAGTAATATGGATCGGAGTCACATGATGTTCACTAGTGATGTCTCTCTCCCAAAAGACGATAAAACAGCTATGTGAGGTAACAAATTACAGTTGGGCAATTGACAGGACCACGAACGCAAACCAATGCTGACTACATTGCAAGAAAGGTTGAGGTTCAAAGCATGGGCGGTACGCCAAAGTAAGTAGACCGAAATTCATCAATATCTACTACTAATCATCCACCTTGAGATATCTATCCAGAACATCTCGCTGGTATTAAGTTGCGAGTCCCACCCATAGTGTAAACTCAATGCAACAGACAACTGCATTAAAAGAACTTTGCGTAAAGTAAACAATCCTTGCACCCGCGGGCACAAGCACCATTGTTTTCCCCCTTGTGGCAACAGCACATCCCCTAGACTCATGTTTCTGTCACTCAAGCTAGTCATCGAGGGGCATGAACCCACAATCGAGCATAACATTCCCTCTTGGAGTCACTACTTACTACTTGGCCAAAGCAATAAATAACAACGGAGAACATGCAAGAATTACTTATGAACTAAAATATAAAAGAGGTGAATCAAATATATTACTCAAGATCAATCTGAACATAATCTCATAATCCATCGGATCCCAGCAAACTCAACATAGCAACAACACAAGGATTACATAGGTGCCTTGATCATGTAGGGCAGCTCACGAGGACTAATTAGTGAAGCACAAGAACGGGAGGAGAACATCACATAGCTACTGGTCATGGACTCATGGTCCAAGGGAGACTACTCACGAGTCATCCGGGAGGCGTCCATGGTGGTGGCGAAGCTCCCGGTGGTGATCCTCCCCTCCGGCAGGGTGCCGGGAAGAGTTCTCCTGGTGCTCCCGATCTTGGAAGCGGCGGCGGCGGCGGAACAGAGATGGGATCGCGAAAAGAGGTCTTGTTTCAAGGGTTACGGGGGACCCTTTAAATATCTGCCAAAGTAGGGCATCGAGGGGCTCTCGGGGTGCCGAGGCGCCCCCCGGCGCGGCCCAGGGGGGGCGCCCACAGGGCGCCTGGGCCCCCTGTGGCCCCCCCAGGCTCCCCTTCGGAAGCAGTGGAGTCCCCGATACGCTGATTTTTTATATATTTTTTCTGTATTTTTCTGGGCACTTCTCGAAACATGAAAACCTGAAATACAAAAACAGCCAAAAACAGAAACTGGCACTGGGGTGCACTGGATTAGTAAGTTAGTCCAAAAATGATCAAAAGTGTATGGAAGTGTATGAATATCATAGCAAAATCACCCAAAAGTGGCATGGAGAAAGCAGAAATTATAGATACGTTTTGGACGTATCACCACCCTCTGTTCTTCTTCGGGAGGGCTAATCTGGAGGCTGAATTGGCCTCCGGAGAGGGGAGATCGTCGACATCGTCATCATCATCACCACTCCATCATCCCTCCATGACTTCTCCTTCCATGTGTGAGTAATTCCCCTGCTGTAGGCGAAGGGGATGGTAGGGATTGGATGAGTTAGATCATGTAATAGTTTGTCAGATCGTTGGGGGCATGTTGCCTATCATCTACTATGGTGTTTATCATCTTTGCTTCAACTTATTATTCTTAATGCTTGACACTTAGGGCCCGAGTGCCATGATTTCAGATCTGAACCATATGTGTTTGCATGAATATATTTGTGTTCTTGATTCTACCTATGAGTTGTTTGCACCTGTTACGGTTCGGAACCGGCGATCCCAAAAGTGACAGCTTGGGACACCAAAGGGGATGGTCCGTAGTTTGAGGATTACATGTATCCATTGAGTTCATTGCTTTGTTCCGGTGCTCTTTGACAGGAGCACCTTAATCTCCATAAGTTCCTTTTGGCCCCGTTCGTAGCGGGGTGGTAGGACAAAAGATGTTGTGCAAGTTCTTATTGCAAGCACGCACAACTACCTACGGGATACATGCCTAATGTTTGATATTTGCCTAGATGATCATTACTTTTCCGTGTGCCGTGCCCCAAGTTAGAATCATGATATATCTCATCCATGCAGCGCCCAACCATCCATCTCCCTAGCCTACAGTGTTTTAAATCCTGCCTGTCACTAGTTGCTACTTTTGCCATTTAGCTTTACTATTTACTTTTGCTGTTTACTTTTACTATCACCATCATTACTGTTACCATTTATCTTTTGTTGCAAGTAAGTATATTTCAGGTGCGGTTGAATTGACAACTCAACTGTCAAAGCTTATAAATACTCTTTGGCTCCCCGTGTGTCGAATCAATAAATTGGGTTATTCTTACCCGCGAAGACTATCTCGATCCCTTACGGTTGAGGGTTATCACCCCCTCGGGGCACCCCCCAGGTGCAGCTCTGGCCCAATGGGTGTCTTCTAGCCCATAAAAAATCTCCAAAAAGTTTCTCGATATTTGGACGCCGTTTGATATTGATTTCCTGCGATGTAAAAAACATGCAGAAAACAGCAACTGGCACTTGGCACTATGTCTATAGGTTAGTACCAAAAAATGATATAAAATGATTGTAAAACATCCAAGAATGATAATATAATAGTATGGAACAATCAGAAATTATAGATACGTTAGAGACGTATCAGTGAGCCCCCTCTAGTACTTATTGACTCCAATATTCCTGGAATATTCCATAAAAAATCTTCGTAAAGTTTCAGCTTGTTTGGAGTTGTGGAGAATAGGTGGTCTAACGTAGCTTTTCTAGGTCCAGATTTCCAGCTGCTAGAATTCTCCCTCTTTGTGTGTGATACGTCTCCAACGTATCTACTTTTCCAAACATTTTTGCCTTGTTTTGGACTCTAACTTGCATGATTTGAATGGAACTAACCCGGACTGACGCTGTTTTCAGCAGAACTGCCATGGTATTATTTTTGTGCAGAAATAAAAGTTCTCGGAATGACGTGAAAATCAACGGAGATTTATTTTGGAATATATAAAAAATACCTTCGGAAAGAACTAGACCAGGGGGCCCAAACCCTGTCCACGACGGTGGGGGGCGCCCCCTGCCTCGTGGGCCCCCTGAGGCTCCACCGACATCACCCCTGACTCCATATATTCACTTTCGAGGAGAAAAAAAATTAGAGAGAAGGATTCATCGTGTTTTACAATACGGAGCCGCCGCCAAGCCCTAATCTCTCTCGGGAGGGCTGATCTGGAGTCCGTTCGGGGCTCCGGAGAGTGGAGATCATCGCCGTCGTCATCATCAACCTTCCTCCATCACCAATTCCATGATGCTCACCACCGTGCGTGAGTAATCTCATTGTAGGCTTGCTGGACGGTGATGGGTTGGATGAGATTTACCATGTAATCGAGTTAGTTTTGTTAGGGTTTGATCCCTAGTATCCATTATGTTCTAAGATTGATGTTGCTATGACTTTGCCATGCTTAATGCTTGTCACTAGGGACCGAGTGCCATGATTTCAGATCTGGACCTATTATGTTTTCATGAATATATGTGAGTTCTTGATCCTATCTTGCAAGTCAATAGTCACCTACTATGCGTTATGATCCGGCAACCCCGAAGTGATAATAATCGGGACCACTCCCGGTGATGACCGTAGTTTGAGGAGTTCATGTATTCACTATGTGTTAATGCTTTGGTCCGGTACTCTATTAAAAGGAGGCCTTAATATCCCTTAGTTTCCAATAGGACCCCGCTGCCACGGGAGGGTAGGACAAAAGATGTGATGCAAGTTCTTTCCCATAAGCACGTATGACTATATTCAGAATACATGCCTACATTACATTGATGAACTAGAGCTAGTTCTGTGTCACCCTATGTTATAACTATTACATGAGCAATCGCATGCGGCATAATTATCCATCACTGATCCAATGCCTACGAGATTTTTACATATTGCTTGTTGCTTATTTACTTTTTCGCTGCTGCTGTTACAATCACTACAAAAACTACTGTCGCTACTTTGCCACTGTTACCGTTACTTCCATATTACTTTGCTACTAAATTACCTTGCTGCAGATACTAAGTCTTCCAGGCGGGGTTGAATTGACAACTCAACTGCTAATACTTGATAGTATTCTTTGGCTCCCCTTGTGTCGAATCAATAAATTTGGGTTGAATACTCTACCCTCGAAAACTGTTGCGATCCCCTGCACTTGTGAGTTATCAAGACTATTTTCTAGCGGCGTTGCTGGGGAGCATAGCTATATTCTTTAAGTCACTTGGGATTTATATCTGTTGATCACTATGAAGAACTTGAAAGACTAAAAAACCAAGATCTATCCCTCAACTACGAGGGGAGGTAAGGAACTGCTATCTAGCTCTGCACTTGATTCACCCTCTGTTATGAGTGAACATGCGACACCTACTCCTGCTATTGAATCTGATATGTCGTATGTTCTGGATGATGCCACTTCTGCTATGTATGATGAAACTACTTCTATGCTTGATAATACTGTGCCACTAGGTGAATTTCTTGATGAACAAATTGCTACGGTTAGAGAGAATGAAATTATTGAAACT
Source organism: Secale cereale (assembly GCA_902687465.1). NCBI lineage: Eukaryota > Viridiplantae > Streptophyta > Magnoliopsida > Poales > Poaceae > Secale > Secale cereale. The sequence continues at coordinate 776,327,421 of LR738715.1, read as the reverse complement.
GATATTATTGATAAAAGTGATGATGAAGATTCTCCTCCTAAACATGAATTAACTGTTGTTCCTGAGGGTTATGTTATGGATGAAGAAACTGCTAGAGACTTTATTGCTTGCAATGATAGATATGATCTTAAGAAATTATTAGCTAAGCTGAAAGAAAAGTCTTTGAATGCTAGAATGAAATATGACCCTGCTTTTGCTACTTCACCTATCTGTGTTCCTGATAAGGATTATGATTTCTCTGTCGATCCTAAGTTAATTACTTTGGTTGAATCTGATCCTTTCCATGGCTATGAATCTGAAACTGTTGTGGCACATCTTACTAACTTGAATGATATAGCCACCCTATTCACCAAAGAGGAAAAAAATCGTTACTACTATATCCTTAAGTTATTTCCGTTCTCGTTGAAGGGTGATGCTAAAACATGGTTTAATTCTCTTGATCCTGGTTGTGTGTGTAGTCCCTAGGATATGATTTATTACTTCTGTGCTAAATATTTTCCCGCTCATAAGAAACAAGCTGCCTTAAGGGAAATATATAATTTTGTGCAAATTGAAGAAGAGAGTCTCCCACATGCTTGGGGGAGGCTTCTCCGATTACTTAATGCTTTGCCTGATCATCCTCTTAATAAAAATGAAATACTTGGTATCTTTTACAATGGACTAACCGATGCTTCCAGAGACCACCTGGATAGTTGTGCTGGTTGTGTTTTCAGGGAAAGAACTGTTGATCAAGCTGAATTGTTATTGAATAATATGTTGACTAATGAAAACAATTGGGCACTTCCTAAACCAACTCCTAAGCCAACTCCGAAGAAAAGGGGTGTTCTGTTTCTCAGTCCTGAAGATATGCAAGAAGCAAAGAAATCTATGAAAGAAAAAGGTATTAAAGCTGAAGATGTTAAGAATTTACCACCTATTGAAGAAATACATGGTCTTGATAACCGACACGGGTAGTAAAGGTAAATTCTCTATATAGATTTGATGAAGGTGATATTCCTCGTTATAAGTCTGCTAGCCAATGCTTAGATGAGTTTGACAATTTTATTGTGAAACAAGAAAACTTCAATGCTTATGTTGGTAGAAAATTGCAACGTAATGCTTACATGATCGAACGCTTGAGTGATTATATGACTAGAGTTAAAGGTGAACTGAAACTCATTAGTAAACATGCTTCTATGGTTACCACTAAAGTAGAACAAGTACTTAAAGCACAAAATGATTTTCTCAATGAATTAAATAGTAAGAAAAAATGATAATGCTATTAGAGTTGTGACTAGAGGTGGTAAAATGACTCAGGAACCTCTATATCCCGAAGGCCACCTTAAGAGAATTGAGCAAGATTCTCAGAGATCTAATGTAGATGCACCTAGTTCTTCTAAGAAGAAAAAAAAAGAAAAATGATAGGACTTTGCATGCTTCTTGTGAACCTGTTGCTGACACACCGGAGAATCCCAATGATATCTCTATCTCTGATGCTGAAACACAATCTGGTAATGAACATGAACCTAGTGATAATGTTAATGATGATCATGATGATGCTCAACCTAGCAATGACAATGATGTAGAGATTGAACCTGATGTTGATCTTGATAACCCACAATCAAAGAATCAACGTTATGATAAGAGAGACTTTGTTGCTAGGAAGCACAGTAAGGAAAGAGAACCATGGGTTCAGAAACCCATGCCTTTCCCTCCTAAACCATCCAAGAAAAAGGATGATGAGGATTTTGAGCGCTTTGCTGAAATGATTAGACCTATCTTTTTACGTATGCGTTTGACCGGTATGCTCAAAACAAATCCATATGCTAATTATATTAAAGACATTATCACAAATAAAAGAAAAATACATGAAGTTGAAATTTCCACCGTGCATGCCAATTATACTTTTAAAGGTGGAATACCAAAGAAACTAGGAGATCCAGGAGTACCAACTATACCATGCTCCATTTAAAGGAACTATGTTAAAACTGCTTTGTGTGATCTTGGAGCTGGTGTTAGTATTATGCCTCTCTCTTTATATCGTAGACTTGATTTGGATAAGTTGACACCTACTGAGTTATCTTTGCAAATGGCTAATAAATCAACTCCTATACATGTCGGTATTTGTCAGGATGTGCCTGTTGTGGTTGCAAATGTTACTATTTTAACGGACTTTGTAATTCGTGATATTCCCGAGGACGATAGTATGTCTATTATCCTTGGTAGACCCTTTTTGAATACTGCAGGGGCTGTTATTGATTGCAACAAAGGTAATGTCACTTTTCATGTCAATGGTAATGAGCATACGGTACACTTCCCGAGGAAACAACATCAGGTCCACAGTATCAATTCTATTGGAAAAATTTCAACTATTACTATTGGAGGTTTTGAATTTCCTCTTCCTACTGTCAAGAAGAAATATGATATTCTTGTTGTTGGGGACATACACATCCCCGTTGAGGTAACCTAGTGTTATTCGAAAATTCTCCGGTTTCATGTTATTCGGAAAGAGTTTTATTAACAAGAGCTGATCAATCTTGTTAACGGATTCCTTTTGATGAGCATGAGATGGTCGAATTTAGAAAGCACAACTTTCTGCGCCCTCCTCTTACTTTCTGTTAATTAGATTAAATAAAGCAAAAATAATATTTTCTATCAGTTTTCAGAGTTATCCGTGCAATAAAAAAGACCCCAAAAATAAAAGTTCTCCAAATGCCCTGAAAATGAAATATGATGTTTTTCCAGAATATTTAAGAATATTTGGCACTCAGAACACAGTAGGGGGAACCAGCACCTGGCCATGAGGGTGCAGGGCGCGCCCCTGCCTCGTGGGACCCACGTGGCCCCCCTCCACTTACTCCAGCACCCACACACTCCTTCTACCTCCCAAAAAAATCACCAACCAGCTCAAGCACGAGTTCTGGCTCATCTTGCTGCCATTTTCGATCTCCTTGCTCAAAGCTCCATTCACAAAACTGTTTGAGTCACTAAAAATTTCAGAAATTTTCAGAGGAAGAAAATGATGATGAGATTGTTGAGAGGCTCTTCTAGTCAAAGCTCAAAGGATAAGCAGAAGGAGGACAATAAGAAGCCCAGATACAACCTTCCTCGCACCGTGGAAGTTCGGTCGCGTGAATGACCTTGCAATGAGTTCTTGGAAGCCGCCGGGATTTATAAAGACTTTTATTATTGGGTGGAGAATGCAGGCCTCACCGACTTCCTCCACGACCAGCGTGAACAGTATCTCTTGCTCACTAATATTTTCATGCAAAACTTTCATTTTCATGCTAAGAAATCACCACCTTCAGTGGAGTTTCATTTATATGAGGAGATTAAGGAGATGTCGTTCTATGAATTTTGTCAAGTATGTAAGATACCCTTTGCTGATAGTCTTGATGAACCACATCGTAAGGATGTTGAGGGGTTTATCGATATGATAGCTGTAGGGGAAACGAGGAAAGTTTCAGGGGCAAGAATCACTAGTATGCATTTTCCTGTTCTATGCTACTTTCTGATATTTTCTAGTAGATGCTTAATTGGTCGCGGGAACAGTGGGAATCTTAGTGCCCCTGATATTGTTATTTTGCGCCATGCTTTGTTTCGAGATACAACTTTTAGCTTGGGTGTTGTTGTTGCTAAACGATTAAGTCTAACCCGTACAAAGGGTCCCATCTTTGGAGGTATCTTTGCCTCTCGCCTTGCTGAACACTTTAGAATACCTATTAGGCATCATGAGAAGGAAGAAAAGTTGTTGGCCCTGGCTTTTTCTAAATTATAAGAGTATGATAACACATGATTTTATTGTTAAAGATAAGAGGAAGTTGGTTAAGTATAAATTGATGTTAGATGAAAAATATTGTCAAATTATTACCTTGCATGCACCATCTTTGTTTGATTTACTTTCAGGCATGTACCTCGTTTTTTCGGATCCCGTTTATGCGTACTGGAGCCAAGCACAAGCTCCAGAGCCGGAGCCAGAACCACCACTTGACCCTTATCGGCAGTCGGTTTATCGGTGGGATCCGAATGAGATTGCCAACCAGTGGCACCCAGAGGACGCTCCATCGCTCACGGGAGAGAGTAGCTTTGATCTGTGGCAATAGACCAACTTAGTCCAAAAGCCTAAGCTTGGGGGAGTACGTATTTCTCACCGACATTACATTCATGTTCATACATTTATTCTAGTAGTCGGTGCTCATACTTTTTCTTTGTACTATCCATGTTAGTTTCATTTCTTTTCTTAGTATTTTTCTTGTGTGTTAGAAAAACCTTAAGAAAAACAAAAAAAAATAGTTGTAGCTTTCAGTTAGTCGACTTTCCATGCCTATGGTAGTAGTAATTAATAGAAAACCCAAAAATATTTCTCGTTCTTCTGTTGCTTGTTGGGAGCTTTCCTGTGTAAATAGTTTCTTTTCTTTTCTTTGGGGGTCAAGAGGAGAAGACCATGATGAAAATGTTTAGTAGCTCTCTGATACGTCCAAAACGTATCTATAATTTCTGCTTGCTCCATGCCTCTTTTGGGTGATATTGCTATGATATTTATACACTTCCATACACTTTTGATCATATTTGGACTAACCTATTAACTCAGTGCACCCCAGTGCCAGTTTCTGTTTTCGGCTGTTTTTGTATTTCAGGTTTTCACATTACGAGAACTGCCAGGAAAAATCCAGAAAAATTATATAAAAAATCAGTGTTCCAGAAACTACCGTGTGCCCGAAGGACAGCCGGGGGGGCCACCAGGGCTCCAGGCGCCCTGGCGGCGCCCCCCCCCCCCCCCCCCCCCCC
>LR738715.1:776270924-776304448 GCA_902687465.1 Secale cereale | reverse complement strand
GGGAGGATTCGAACCCACGACGTAGGAGTTGCAATGTGATAACCACCCCGCCACTCAACGTTCTATGATCAAGTACATTTTCTTACATCTTTTGTTATTTCTTTTATTTTTTCTGTCTTTTGTTGTCTTCCTTTTTTTCTTTTCTTTTTTTCTTTTTCTAATTCGTAAAGTTCATCGGATTTCATGAACTTTTTTTCAACTTCGATGAACTTTTTCCAAAAATTGATGAACTATTTTTCAAGTTCTATGAACTTTTTTCAAATGCAGTGAACTTTTCTTCAAATTCGATGAACTTTTTTTCTAATTCGGTGAACTATTTTGCAAATGCGATGAACTTTTTTCAAATTTTATGAACTCATTTTTAAGTCGATGAACTTTTATTAAAATTTGATGAACTTTTTTCAATTCAATGAACTTTTTTTGTAAATAGATGATTTTTTTTCCCTGAACGAACAACACAAATACAGCCGAAAAAAAAAACAAATGCGAGATCGTTGATCGAGTGAATGAAGGGCGAGCGGGAGGGAAGCGAGGGCGCGATGGGTTAATGGGCCGGCCCACGAAGGGGGCGCACGTGGGCGCCGGTTCCTCGCAGTGGCGATGAAGGCGCCGACGAGGAGGTCCCCCAGTGACTGCCTGCAACTGGCTGACCCATTCTGGCCCAACGAAGCGAGTGTTCGCCCACGGTGCACGCTTGGGCCGAGCACCGCATGGGCTGCTGCCACTTGGTTGTGGGTCCGTCTTGACAGAGATCTCCCTAACAAAATTATTAGAGATCCATCTTACATGCCGAAAAGCTACCGCAGCACACTGTCAAAACAAGATAAAGTATACCTCTAGTATACAGAGCATTAGGAACAGCATCGACTGACTCCATATTACTTAAGTTTCAAGTACAAATGGGACCCCAGGAAACAACACAACAAAGGGAGAATCACCATACCGAGCAAAAGCGGAAGTTGCTCGGTGCAAACAGCAAGTGAAGATCATCGATCAGGCAGCTACCCTTTGGTAGCTTCTTTTCCGTTTCCTTCAGCCATCATCAGTGATTTGAAGAGTTCCTCTAGCAGCATTGGAAACCTCACCTGTTACCCGCTCGAGCAATCAACGTTCCTCTGATTGTTCTGTAAAATCGACCAAGAATTGGTTGGTCAGCTAATTAGGCAAGACTCCAACATTTCACCGGCAATAATCAAGGACACGCCGCAGACGTGTTCATCTCCTCCTTGGAACAGTTCAGCACACGGCCATGGGCGCATCGCTTCGGCGCAGGCGCAGCGTCCATTTCACGTCGACGACGATCACGAGCCATGGCAATGAGTTGAGCTTGCGCGCGCCATGCTTCCCGCCTTGCCTCGAGCAGCTCCTCCGGGGACCTGGTCACGTCGGCGGGGTCGATGTACGGATCGTTGAACTCCACGGTGCCCGCCATCCGGTCCGCCTTCCGCCGGGCCTCCGCTCTGCGGCGCTCGATGTCACGCCGACGGATGGCCTCCTCTTCTTCGGCGGCAGGGCGCGCCTTGGCGTGGCGAGCCTCCTCGACGAGCTCGCGCATGCTGACGGCGGGTGGGTGGGCTGGTTCTTGATCACGATGGCCCTGCCGCTGCTGGGACACGAAAGACTGTTGCTCTTGATGCTGCCGGCGTCCGCGACATGGAGCTCGCCCCCGGAGGAAGCACCGCCGGCAAACAGAGGTTCGCCTAGTCTCTAACCTCGCTGTACCTGTACTTCCCCTGTTTCTAATAAGATTCGGCCAATGGCCCTTCGATGGGAAGTCCAAACGGAAGAAGGCGAGGCGGCTGGATCAAACTTCCCGTGGTTGCTTCAGTCGGACCGACGTTCTGGGACCTGAGCATTTCACTTGATGACGGCATATTTCCTTCTTTTCTTGCGGGACGTCGACGTCATATTTCCAACTGGCAAACCCTCAATTCCAAAGCAGCTGCCTGCGTGCCTGCCCGCCTGCTTTGTTCCTAAGAAAATCTTATCGATATTACAAGCTCAAGTGCAACACAGTAGTAGTACTTCCTCCCTTTTTATTACTATTAAAAAGAGCCCCTACATTGCAACACAAAAAAATAACACATATCCTTAACACAATAACCATGAATAAAGATCCTAATAAGTTCATGTGCATCCCATCTGTGTTGTCGTTTATTCTTCTTCCCAGCCTCGTCGATAGAGCCCTTAGTGTTTGACACAATCACAACGTGTTTGAGTGTGGCCAATCCGAGTGAATTGCAAAAAGCCACCACATTGAAGACAACGTTTGCGGAAAAGACTCTTCTACGATTTTGTGCCAGAAAACACTCATTTCGGACTTAATCATTTGCAGAAAACACCTAACCGCTTGCTCGGGCCTTTTAACCTCTGTTATGACAGGTGGGGCCCGATTTTTAGCACCTGGCGTAACGGCAAGTAGCTAACGGCGTTGTCGGTGCTACAGTGTTGACGGAAGCGCCGTCGTGGTCGAAACAGATCGAACGCCGTATCCAGTTCATTCTCCCCCCCTTTCACCACATTATCCTCCTCTGTCTCTCTTTCTCCCCGTGCTCCATGGCGACGGCGAGCCCTGACGACGGCGGGGGAGTGGATGCCGATGGCGGGGGATTGGAGGGAGGCTGCACCGGAGGGGTGGTTCTCGACGGCGAATCTTACCAAGTGGAGGAGGTTTGCGGCAGCTCTAACCCTAGTCTGGCCCCGAAGAGGACATCGTCGTCGCCTTCGCTTGACTGTGGGGCCGCCGGCGCTCTTGCCCGTGCTGTGCAAGCTACTCCGACGGGTAGCCATCAATGTGCTTCTCGATTTGGCGGCGTTGAGTAAGTTCTCCTCCTCCATTACTGTGCAATCTAGGGTTAGGCTTCGAATTGAATGAACTGCAGTGGATTATTGTTTGTAGTGTAACCTCTGATATGTATTCAAAAAGTTAGAAGAATTTGCTGAATTAATGTGTGAAGTTAACTGAATTTTCAGTTAACTGAATATTGTTTAGTGTCAACAGTTAACTGAATTTTGTCGGCGTTTGAAGTAAACTGAATTTTGTTTAGTGTCAACAGTTAGTGTATTGTATGAAGTTAAATGGATTTGCTGAATTAATGTGTGAAGTTAACTGAATATTGTTTGAACTGTACTGTATTTTTTTGTGTTCAAAAGATTTCAGTTAACTGAATATGTACTATATATAGTGTAGTCAATGCATTATATAGTGTAGTCAGTTAATTATTAGAAATGTATGCAAAGAAATTAATGTGTAGCTTATTTCCTTTGTAGTTTGTGTGATGATGTGTGGGAAGTTAGGCTCCACTTTCATGATAGGGACAATTTGGAAAGGAGCATGTGTGTTACAGACATAACATTTCTGAATCTGATAGCACTAATAGAGACAGCAGGCTATGGAGAGGATGATTACATGTACTTTGTTAGGGATGCTGGCTTGGGAGTGGCTGGTTTGGAAGAGATCTGTGATGATGACAAGATTGATGAGATGCTGGACCACATTGCCAACAGAAATCAGAGCATAGTTAATCTGACAGTAGTTAGGGGTAGTGAGCCAAGACCTGTAGATTTAAATGCAGGTTATGTTTGTGAGCAGCAGGTCCCTCTAGGAAGTGTTGGAGAGAGGAATGTGTATGAGGTCAGTGAAGAAGGTGTATTGTACATGTCACCATCCAAAAAGGCAAAGAGAGTTGCACAAGTGGATGAGCAGGAGACACATCCAATACAGTTTTACTCCAGAGAGCAGAGCACACATCTGTTTATGCCAGAAGATATAGATATGGATCTAGGAAATGCAGGAGATGTTGATTTGGAGCAAGAGGAGTTGGAAAGAACTATGGAGCTTAAGAGGAGGATAAAAATACATAATTATAAGAAGCATAAGAAGAGTGTTGAAAGGGTTGAGGCAACTAAAAGAAAACTTCCAGTTTTACTAACTGAAGATGACTCTGACTTGGAGCAAGATGATGATTTCATGGCTAGGATGGCTGAGATGAGGAGGCAGAGACAAGACCCATTTTTACACTTTGAAGGTGACACTGATGTTGAAGAACCCTATGAGCTAGAAGAAGATGAAGTGCATGAGGAACATGGAGAGGAGGAGGAGCATGGAGAGGAAGAGGAAATTGAAGAGGATGTGGAAAAGAGAAAGAAGTTGATAGTAAGAAAGGGGCCAACTAGTAGATCACATGCTAGTTTGGAACAAGAATTTGAGGATGTTTGGGTACCATCTTCTGATGAGGATTCAAATCCTGGTGATTTGAAAGAGGAGGATGATGATGGGGCAGTACCCCTACCTTTAGTGCTTGCAAATAAGAGCAAGGCCAAAAAACCCAAACCAAGAATTTGGTATGCTGAGGACAGAGAGAGCCCAGAGATGCAGTTTGTGAAGAAGCTTTGTTTTGAAAGTGTTTACCAATTTAGAAGGGCACTTCTCACATTCCACATATCTCAAAACAGAAACTATCAGTTTCATAGGAACTGCAATGACAGAATCATAGCTATTTGCAGACATGAACATTGTCCTTTCTTCATTGCAGCTTCTGTTTTGGCAAATGAGAAAACTTTTTGCATTAGAAAGGCAAATTTTTTGCACACATGTCCTGCTGTAGCAGAGAGCACCAAGGTGACTACCAAGTGGGTCACACATCAAGTGTTAGAAGCAGTTAGAACAGATTTGAACACATCAATAACTACAATAATGCAAAATCTGAAGAGGAAGTATGGAGTTGAGATCAGCACTCATATGGCCTACAGGGCTAAGAACAAAGCAGTTGAGATGGTGCAAGGAGATCAGAGGGGGCAGTATACCAGGATCAGGGATTACTTGCAGGCTGTCTTGGACACAAATCCAGGTAGTAGGTGCATTGTCACTACTAAGTTCTTAAAGGAGCATCCAAGCATAAATCCAAGGTTCCATGGATTGTTCATCTGTTTGAATGCTTGCAAGGAAGGATTTCTGAATGGATGCAGACCATTCATAGGTGATTGATTTACTTTGTTTACTTTTCTTTGTTTGAATTGCTTGTTTCTAACTTGTGTTGTGTGCCATTGAAGGTAATTCCCATGTTAACTTGTATTTTATAATTGCTTAGTTCATTATTCCTTGTTTTAGAATTGCATGGTTCAAAATTGCTTAGTTCAAAATTGTGGTCATTTGTCCAAACAGGGCCTTCTTAAAGCTGCAAACACTGTATTCCCAAACTGCCCACATAGATTTTGCCTTAGACACATCTATCAAAACTTTCAGACTGCTGGTTTTAGGGGGTCAGAATTAAAGAAGTACATGGATAAAGCTAGTTACTCTTATACTGAACATGACCATCTTGCTGCAATGGATGCTCTTAAAAGTGAGTGCAAGGCTGCTTGGGCTTGGCTTAACAGAGTTCCTAGAGCTTCTTGGGCTAGATTTGCAATGGACTTCAATTGCAAAACTGATCTAGTTGTCAACAATATTAGTGAGGTCTTTAACAAGATGATATTAGATGTGAGAGGCAAACCAATTAAGACCATGATAGATGGAATCAGGACTAAGTTGATGGTTAGGTTCAATGGCAATAGGACTAAGACAGAGGGAGCCAAGTGGGATATATGCCCAACATATGCTGAGTTGCTTGAAGAAGCAAAGAAATATTCTAGGAACTGTCAAGCATTGATGGCTGGCCCAAATATCTACCAAGTGACAAGCAATGAGAGAACATATTCAGTTAACCTGCAGCATAGGACATGTGGGTGTAGGAAATGGGATATGACTGCAGTCCCATGCAATCATGCAGTTTCAGCTATCACCAAAGCCAAACTGAGGCCTGAAGACTTTGTACATGACTTTTTCAAAAAGCCAATGTACCTGGCAGCATACAACCCCATCATATTCCCTGTACCAGGACAAGATTTGTGGCCCAAGACCAAAACAAGAGACATAGAACCTCCAGTGTTCAAGGATAAGCCTGGGAAGAAGCAAACCAAGAGGAGAAGGGGCCAGTTTGAGCCACCAGCACCCAAAGATACATCTAGAATGGCTTCAATTACATGCAGCAACTGTCAGCTTGTGGGTCACAGATACACTTCATGCAAAAAAACTCTAAAACCAGGCCTAGCAATGAGAAAGAACAAGCATCAGGTTTGTACAAGCATCACAGATTAACATCATTTTGTTTTTTTAACAGTTCAATGTATTAACTTGCTACAATTCTTACATGCAGTCTAGTAACATAGAGGAGTGTAGCACACAAGGAAGCAGGGCACCACCAGCACCAAGGGGAGCTTCTTCTACTGCTCCAGCACCAAGGGCTGCTGCTTCAACTGCTCCAGCACCAAGGGAAGCTTCTTCTACTGCTCCAGCACCAAGGGCTGCTGCTTCAACTGCTCCAGCACCAAGGGCTCCTTCTTCAACTGCACCAGCACCAAGGGCTGCTTCATCAACTGCTCCAGCACCAGGGGCTGCCAGGAAAGCTTCTTCAGCTGGAACAAGTAGGAGAGGTTCAACAGCTGCAGGTGCCACAGCAGCACCATTCTTGCCACCAAGACAGAGAAAGCAACCCAGCAGACTGAAAGACTATTTCTATGCTTCTGGGAACTGATCTTATGGCAAACCATGATGATGATGTGATCTGGCTAAACTACTAATTGCTAAGATCTATTTTGGGTACTGTAATATATGAATAGATATGATCTGGGTACTGAAATATTATGGCAAAACATGATGATTATGTGATCTGGGTACTGTAGTTTATGAATCTATGAATATATATGATCTGGGTACTGAAATATTATGGCAAACCATGATGATGATGTTATCTGGGTACTGAAATATTATGCCAAATCATCGATGAGTCGACAAGATGAAGCTCTAGGTCACCCTAGGGCCAAATCATCGATGAGTCGACAAGATGATGCTCTAGGTCACCCTAGGGCAAAAGAGTTTAGATGACAAAATTTACTAACTAAGCACATGCACCACATATCATCATATTGGACTAGCATCAAGTTTCATCAAGTACCATAACTGGATCCAACTACATAGTTCATAAAATACATACTTAAGGTGCCTGGTTCACAAATTCAAACTAAATTACTGCATAGATGATCATCAGCAACATTACAACACTGCTGGATCTCATTACATTTTTAAACAATGCATACTATATGTAGACTATTCATCTAAGATGGCCTTCATCCCCTGGAGCTTCTGCTTTATCTTTTCCTCAGACTTCTTAAGCTCAGAAATGTGAAACTCCAACTTATGCCTCTCTTCTGTCAGCCTTTCCTTCTCCTTCAAATGATTGAATTTCAGATTCCTAATAACATTGGCTTGAGCACTAGTGAGATTCTTCAGAGTTACAATTTTTTCCTGCAGCTTCTTATTCTCTTCATCTTTCTTTGACAGCTTTGACTTCAAGTTTCCAACTTCATTCTCTAGCTCACCTATATTGATAGCTGCATTGTCCTTCTGCTCCTGCTGATAACTTAACTGCACAGCCCTCTGCTCCTGGGCATCCAAAAGAGCATTCACATCAACAACTAACTTTTCATAATTCTCCTGTAGTTTGTTCTTCTCTTCTGTGAGGTTGTGAATTGTAAATGAACTCTGAAGGTTGTCATTGGTCCTTGCTGCCTTACTCTGCTCATAATTATCCCATAACTTGGCCAATGCCTTCTCCATTGAGTCTGGCCATTCAAAATCAATCCATTGCACAACTCCACAATTTATGCCTTCCTGTACAACAAACACAATAAAAATAAAACATTACCACGGTTAACTATGAGGTAACTTAATTGAGTAAACAATGACCAGAACATTAGTTTATTCTGAGCTAACTATGACCTAACTTAATTGACTAAAAAATTGAGTAAGCACTGGCCACAGTGCAACTGAGTAATAAACTAACACCTAGCACTAACCAAACCTAAACAGCTAATTAAGCACTGACCAAATCCATTTAACAAGTAGTTAAACAATGTTGACCAACCATTAAACATAGCAATGAGCATAATCAAGAGGAGCATTGTTTATGAATCATACCTTCTCAGCACAGCCAAGAAACCTCCTGCCCGTGTGCATCCCTTCAAAAGCAACTAAGCGCTCTGTTGGCTTGCCGTGCTCGCACAAGACACTGACATCAGCATCAACGCCGCAGAAATTGGGGTCGTGCATGGTAGCAGGAAGCTGTGGGAGCAAACAAACATAGCAAGCTGCTACAGATCGAGCTCAATAACTAAATCCCCCATTCATTAACCCTAGCTATCTAAAGAACTGACCTTGATAATGCCATCAAAGGAGGAGGTGACGTTCACCACTGAATCCTCACTGCTCTCGCCGTCATTCCAAGACACCATGGCGCGGCGGAGCAGCAGAACGGCGACCGGCGTTGGGGCGGCGGTGGCGGGGGAGAAGAACAAAGATAGTGAGAAGAACAGAGAGTGACGAACAGATGCGGGGGAGAAGAACAAAGATATGGTGATCCGTTTCGGCCACGACGGCGCTTCCGTCAACACTGTAGCACCGACAACGCCGTTAGCTACTTGCCGTTACGCCAGATGCTAAAAATCGGGCCCCACCTGTCATAACAGAGGTTAAAAGGCCCGAGCAAGCGGTTAGGTGTTTTCTGCAAATGATTAAGCCCGAAATGAGTGTTTTCTGGCACAAAATCGTAGAAGAGTCTTTTCCGCAAACGTTGTCTTCAATGTGGTGGCTTTTTGCAATTCACTCGGCCAATCCTAAGGTGTCTTTCTCTCTCCACATAAGATAAGGAATATGCTTTCTTTTCCCCTGAAAGTTTTGAAGAGGCGTGCATGCGTGGTTATAGATGGTTTCTTTCGTCCCCAAACTATTTTTATTGAGTTATTGATTTCCAACCCGGATCTACACAGGTACGAAAAAACGGATCACACGCTATTATTTAAGATTGGGCCTTAAATAGCATTTTGAAAATGTTTAACATGTAAAACAAGATCATATTTAGGTTCTTACACATTTTTAAGCAATTTTCATATATAACATGTCAAAATTGGAGTTAGGGTTTAAAAGATACGTTTTTTACATTTGAATATGTCCAAAACATTATTTTCTAGATGGGTTGCGGGTCGATTAACCAAAATATCAAGGGGGGGGTGGGTTATAGAAAACGATTTTTTTCTAGAATCACTTCAAATAGTATCGTGGGTTGATTAGCTGAACGATAAAGGGGTTTCCTACAAAAGATCAAATTGTTTTTTAGTGTCACGTAAAAATAGGACCGTATGTTGATTTAGAAAAACTGCAAGGGGCTTTCTGCAAAAGTCACAATGGATGGGCAGAAGCACTCCTCCCGTAAGTATAGATTTCATGTATTAACTTTCTCAATTCAAACTTTGTAAACTTTGATCAAGTTCATACGAAACATTATTAACACCCACAATACCAAATCAATATAATTAGGATCGAACCAAAGCTTTGGCCTAAGTCAAACTTTATAAAGTTTTACCAAAATTATCAAAAACAATCTAAACTTGATCTAGGTTACACCTAATCAGGTTTTTTGTATGTACGAAGGAGTGGTAATTCCACTTTAGATTGTTTTCGATAAATTTGATCAAACTTTGTAAACTTTGACTTAGGCCAAAGCTAATATACGAAGTAAATAAAAACAGTGTGAGTATATGCTAAATAGAAGCCAAGAATTACACGCACCTCCTTTTGTTAGAACAACTACAATACTCCCTCCGTCCAGGTGTATTGGGCGCCTAAGGAGCTGCACCATGATCTAGGTGTGATGGGATTGGCCGTAATATTAAATATAATTAGCATTAAAAATCTTGTAAGTTGAGCTAATTGATTGCAATTCCTTCGCCTTACCAATCAACATGCAGCACGAAACACATGCAACCAGAGTTATTGCCCATAAGATTGAAAACTTGTGCATGAGGGTGAAGCGAACGAGGCATGGGAGTGATACGAGGCTGATTTAATTCCTTTGCGTCTTACTCATTTGGAAATTCTAAAATCGCTAAGATGCCCAATGCACCTGGACGGAGGGAGTAGCTCCCTTAGAAAACTTCCCGTAAAAATGGTTTTACGAGATCGCAAAATTTAGGGGAAGTTATCTAAGAGCAACTTTTGTCCCGTAAACTTCTTCCCCTATATCCATTTTTATTTTTATTATATATATATATATATATATATATATATATATATATATATATATATATATATATATTTCCTAGGACTCGCTAGTCAGTGACATTTGTGAAGGTTGTCAGCAAGCGGCAGCTATTGGGAATCGTAGTAGAAACAAAACTAAATTGTCCTACAAAACTAAACTAGGATCACTATGAAGGTGTGTTTAGAAGGTTAGATCTGATATTACCAACAACTAGTTCCAGCGAAAGAAGTGTTGGTGAAGATCCTTCTAGAAGTCTCTCGAAGTGCCTCATGAACAGTTTTCTCGAACAAGAACCGAACACACGATCCCTCTGCGGATTGCACATGTACTGAATTAGTGGTCCAGCAGAGCTTCGCCGTCCAGAGCTAAGAATCGTATAGAAAACTAGAGGGGGAAGTAACCTAGCGGCGTCGATATCTAGATCAACTAGACGTGAGAGACAAACTTGGTGCAGGGTAGCAGCGGGGCAAGCTCCAAGGGTTTTGTGTGTTCTAGGGATTGACCCTACCCCTGTATGTATATGTTGAAGCCCAGGGTCGCAACTTGGGAAGGCGGCCTCTCCAAAGTCGGGTTGGACCACGAGGAATAGTCGTCCTCAAAATCCAACAACAAACTCCTTGAATCCTAATGTTTCCGTAAACGCCATGGACTTTCGTGTCTAGCCCACGGGGAAACGCTAGGGACCCTAGCGCCTAGCCCTTGCCCCCAAGCAACTATGTACACTGACTTAAATCATCATGGGCCTTACTCCCTTGGCCTAGCCAAAGATGTTTTCACACCAGGGGCCTTCTAGAATTATTCGTAAGATTCCACGACTCTCTTGCACCTCTCAAAACATTTTCGAGAATTTCTAGAACACTTTCAGATCACCCGAAACACTTTAGGTGCCCATGCTCCCTTTTTTCTCCTAGCATTCTAGCAAACCTCTAGATGTCAAGTGTGTGACTCTATAGGTTTAGTGAAATGTAGACATGACCAAAACACCTTTCGTTCAATGATCAACAATGGAACGGTGGATCTCCATATTGACCCCTATACCCACATGAATGATTATTGAGTGAACCTATAGTTACCATATGCTATTACTTTTGCTTCACAATACTTTACAAAACATGAGGTGATATATATCGGCATCCCCGTGAATCAAACAGATTTTCACTATGCGAGTCTTCTCGTTATCGGGCTTGTTCTCTTTTCTCGTTCTCGTTTTCCAACGTCCTCGTGATCAAATCATGTTTTGTCTGGACAAACGTTGATGGATATCGTCACACCGAGAGGTCCCTAAGAATATCTCTCGATCGTCAGAGGAGCAAATCCCAGTCTTGAGCTATCCAATCCCTCATCATACGTTTCTGATGAAAGTTCACGTTATGATCACCTTGTTACGGTTAACGTTAGAAGAACCCCAAAGTGCACAATCCAGTATGGAGTGACTCGATACTCTCATGGTCTTAGGAATTGTGCCTACGCTAACTTTCCCGTGTTATGGACTCTAGAATTGTGATGATTTTAACTCTTAGTATAACACACAACTTGGGTCAATTCTACATCAATGTTATTTCACCATCGTTCCCTCAATGTTGTGGGCATCTTCATTACACTTAATTATTCCCATGATTAGGAAAATAGAACCATCATGCAACAATTGAGCTAGTCCTAGAGGCAAGACTAGGGGTCATGTTTTACCATTTATAATTCACATGCATATGGGTTTTCCTTTGAACCTTTTGGTTTTTGCATTTTCGAGAGCAATATCAGTTATAGCATAAAATATATTAATTATAAACATGGAAATAACTAATAACACAATTATTATTGCCTCTAGGGCATATTTCCAACGGCCCTCTACTTGCACTAGAGTCAGTAATATAGTTTACATAACTTGCACCAATGGCAATCTGGTATTGTTCATGCTTTGCCTACGGTAGAGGTTTTGTCATCGGGTCTGACAAATTCAGATCCATGTGAATCCTCGGTACTTTCACAAATCTTTATCTACATGATTTCAGATAACATGATACTTGTGTTCAATATGTATGGACTTCTGATGGGACCTTGGTGCCTATTTTCTTGAGCCACGACTCTCCTATAATCACAACAGAGCTCCATGGGATTCAATGCGCTTGGAACCGCATCTAGTTCTTCAATAAGCTTCTTGATCCAAACCGTCTGCTTCAAAGCTTCTGAAGCTACTATATATTTTTCCTCCATCGTATAATCTGCAACAATATCTTGCTTAGAACTCTTCAAGCACACTGCACTACCATTGAGTGTGAAAGCGTAGTTCGATTGATATTTGTAGTCATTTGTATTAGTCATGAAACTAGCAGAAGTGTAAACACTACTTAAAATGAGAAATCCATCACCTCCATAGACAAGGGGCATATCATTTGTCCTCCTGGGGTAATTCAAAATATATTTAATTGTTTCCCAATGAGGCAATCCTGGATCACTCTAATACCTACTGCAAACACTTAGCACATAAAAAACATCTGGTGTTGTACATAGCATATCATACATGATAGAACCAACTGCCAAGTCACATGGAACACCGCTCATTTGCACTCACTCATCAACTGCCCGAGAACATTGATTCTTGCTAAGTATCATGCCATGTGATATTGGGAGTGAGCCTTAGCTTCTTAGCATTCTCCATTTTAAAACATTGTCAATGTACGTTCTTTGGCTAAGATCTGTTAGGCATCTCATATCTCTATAGATTTCAATGCCCAATATATATGTTGCTTCGCTTAAGTCTTTCATTGGAAACTACTTTTCGATGACTCTTTAACTATACTAAGTAGTTTCATTTCATTGTCAATCAATACTAGGTCATCTACATAAAAAATTAGAAATGCTTTGTAACTCCCACTAAAATTATTGTAGAAACAAGATTTTTTCCATTCTTGATGAAGTCAAACTCTTTTACCACTTCATCAAAGTGAATCTTCTAGCTGCTTGATGCTTGGTTCAAACCATAAATAGACACTTAATACTTGCACACGTTACTGAGATCTTTAGTATTGAAAAAATCTTCTGGATGTATAATGTATACATCCTCTTCAAGGTTTTCATTTATGAAAGGTTTTTTATGTCTATCTGTCAAATTTTGTAATCAAAATAAGCAACAATTGCCAACATAATCTGCACAGACTTAAGCATTCCTACAGGAGAGCAACTCTTGTCATAGTCAACTCCTTGAATTTCTCGAAAACCTTTCATGACAATCCTAGATTTATAGATATTAATGTTAACATCTGCGCCTGTCTTACTTTTAAAAATCCATTTACACTCTTTAGGTTTCACACACTCTAGAGGCTCTACCAAGTTCCACACTTGGTTTTCGTACATGGATTCCATTTCGCACTTCATGTCATCAAGCCATTCTTTTGAGTTGGGTGCTACCGTCGCTTATGTGTAGTGTGCGGGTTTATCTTATTCCAAGATGAATATTTAGTTATGAAACCATTCAAGTGGTTCACTGACCCTACCTAACCTGGGCGGTTCAGTCATAGAGTTAACTAGAGTTTCAACATTATATGCGGCAACTCTAGTTAAGGAAACCAATAGGTCTGGAAGAGTTATTTCCTTTATATAAGGATAAAAGAAATTCTCTGCAACAAACACATTTATACACAACAAATATTACATTAGGAAAAGAACAACCATCTCTACTATTAAAGGGGACTTGGCAACGTCGTCTTCACCTCCTTTCTCGGTTTTTTACCCCACGCCTACCCCTCCACTTTGGTTTACTTTTGTTTTTTGGTAATCTCAATAGATGTCGCACAAAATTAAAAGCAATGTAAAAGTAACTTGAAATAATTAAAAAAATGGCACTTTCTGAAACCACTTCATGCACTAACTCAATCAAATCAAATAAGAACAATTCTTACTAAAATCTCAACTCAATCAGAAATTTCCTTGCCTTCCCCTACCCATACCCAAATTTAATCAAATCTACCAAAAATCTCAACTAAATCAAAACTTTCCTGCCCTTCCCCTACCCCTACCAAATCAAATTTAATCTCAACAAAACCTTGAATTTGGTGAGTGTAAGAGCCTGTTTGGGACTACTCCGCTCCTTAAAATTCTGCTTTGCTCCAGAAAACACAGGCCAAACGGGGTAGCTCCACGATATGCAGCTCCGCAAAAAACTAGAATCCCGGGCACAACTCAGTTTTCCATGAAGATCTTCAGGGGGTGCTCCAAAAAACTCTAGAAGCTGGAGTTGGGGGGTTATCCACCACTGCCACCAGTAAGTGGATACCCCTTCGTTTCTCCCCCCTTATCCAATCAAATAGATCATGTTTACCAAATTTCCCATTCTTGAAGATGGAGCTAGATGGAATCCTAACATTCTCTTTGGTAGTGCTACAACTTTTGTGTGAAACTGTTCCAAAATGGATTTTATGGAGTGAAACTGATTTTGGTGAAGCGGAGCAGACCCAAACAGGTCCTAAAGTATACGTCGGACATGAATAATGTTGAACAACCAGAATATTAATTCATATGATGTAACGCACAAGAAAATATCTATTAATGGTAGAATTAAGAGAGGATTAGATAGCTCACATGGATTGGGGATGCTGGATTCTCTATTTTGGTATACATCCTCCTCCTTTTTTCAGTTGAAACTTCCAAACTCAAAACATATAGAGCACAAGCAATATCATTACACAACTATGGGAGCATTACAACACCTGAACATGCAGAGTAATCAATTGCTTAGCAACCCTAACTTAACAATACTTCTAGCTCCATGGGTATGTAAGTAGCCAAATACCACCGAGTAAAATTGCATGCAAACTCATACACGAGGCACAAAAATCTAGAATATATAGGAGGAGGGGCATGGGAAGGGGAGAAGGCAAGGCACCGGGCTGAGAGCTCATTCCATAAAGGTTTAGCAACCACCTAGCACTATAGGAATTAGTTAATTTGTCGTCTGCCATACCAGACGGCAAAGAACCAGGCCACCGATGGCAAACTGCTTTGTCGTCTACCATGGACGACATACACTTCCAACACACAAAGTCACGGTGATGAACTTGTTTGTCGTCTGCATAAACAGAGCGGATGGCAAAGAAGTTTGCCATCCGCTTTCCTGGTCATGCTGGCGGCAAAGATCATGGACGGGAAAGAACAGATGTTAGCCACATTACGGTAGACTTTCTCGTCTGCCCGCTCATGGCAAATATGCACTTACCTTTGTCCTCTGCCCTGTGACGTCAGTAGACCCGTGGCTTACCGCCACTCCTTCTCAGTCTCTGTCGTCTGCCTGCTATGTATTTAACGTCTGCTAGCGGACGGCAAAATGACCAGATGGTCCGACCTGATGCTCCCAGGTTTCTTCTTCTTCTTCCTACTTTTCCTTTTTCCTCTTCTTTTTTTTCATCTTTCTTCTTCTTCTAATTATGACTAATTAACCTAATTCTTTTCTAACCTAATAACTTAATATTTTCTAACCTAACCTACCACTAACAACCTAATAATTAAACAGCAACACATGGAAAACATAGAAGAAGAAAAGCTCACTAATGGAGGCGGACGGCCGGGTGGCGGGGATCCGAGGCTGGGGAGGCGGCGGCGGGGCGGATGGTGGTGGGACGGCGGGGAGGCGGCAGCGGTGGGCGGTGGGGTGGCAGCGGGTGGTGGGGTGGCGCTGGTCGTCGGGAGAGAGAGGACATGCAGAGATATGCAGAGAGAGAGAGATGGGGGTGGGGCGGCCGTTAGTTAGGTCCAGGCTTTAGTGTCCTCCCCACTTTGTCGTCTGCTTAAAGACCCTTTGTCGTCAAACATTGGTTTGTTTGACCTAGCCATCCACACGGCCCGGTGGGGGCAGCTAATGACTTTGCCGTCCGCTTTTTGGCTCTTTGCCATCTGCTAGGAGACGGCAAAAGTATTCTTTGCCATGAGTCCTTTCTTTGCCGTCTGCTTTCCAGAAGCAGATGGCAAAGAGCATCTTTGTCGTCGGTTAGCAGACGACAAAGAAGGGACTGATGGCAAATTCTCTGTTTCTAGTAGTGTAGGATGATAAGCATGGGAGGAATGCTTACACATGAGGTGAAAACTGGACAAGAATGGTTGCGAGGTGGCACTCCCCTTCAGAGGAGGTGGTGGGTATAGGGTTGATGACGCCATGGACATTGTGTGTGTGCGCGCGCGTGTGTGTGTGTGCCCTGCTTGTGAGGTCGACGGTGTCCTCCCCCTCTTGGCAACCTCTCTCCATGGTGGATCCATGGTTGGCAGGGGAGTCCACGGAGCCATGACAAAGAATATGGGCAAGAGAGAGAACTAGGGAGGTGTCATGCTGACGAATAAGATGAGGCGGCGGCGAGCACACGCTGGAGGAGCGAAGAAATAGGGGGCACGGTGGCGGTCGAGAGCGTGCAGGAGAGAGGCCAGGAGCCGAAGGGGCACAAACTCAAGGATGGAAGGGGATCGACAACCAAGATTTTCACCGTCCGGCTGTGCGTTCACCTGTTCACAAACTCAATCCGCACCGGAACGTGGAACAACACAATGGTGTGAGCGGGCCTAGTAAGACACTGTCCCAATGTCCAGTAACATAATGAAACATTTAACGAGTAAGGGTGGGCAATGCTGGGTAGTAAAAGCGGGCGGTTAAAAAGTGATCTACCAACATATCGAACGGCCAAAAATGCACCAATCGGGGGAGCTCCGTGGTGCCGAGTCTCCTAGCTTTTTATAGGATGGGGGATTAGATTTTGGAGTATATGCTATACCTGGCCAAACGGGCCGGCCCAGCACGGCACGACATGGACCGTGCTAATCGTGTCTGGCCCGGCACGGCCCACAGTGGCACGTTTATTAGTCGGGTCGTGCCGTGCCGGCCCACGGGCGGGGGCTTGCAGCCCAGGCACGTCGCGTAGCCTAGCTGGGCCAGCACGCCTGGCGCCTATTTTTCTGTGTACAGCGAAAAAATGTCCAAAATATGCCCAAAATGTAGAAAATTGCAAAAAACTATGTAGAGTATTATGTGGGATAATCAAAGTTTTTTTATTGCTTGTCTCATTAAAACCTTCCATCCCAAAGAAGTAAAAGAGTACAAGCTATGCTCTAGAAATGCTAAAAGATTAAAAGAAGTAGAAAAAAATTACAAAGACTAGAGTTGAACTAATTTGGATCGTTCATCCTTGCCTGGCAGCCGCGGCTAGCTCGTCTCTCTTGATGTGTGCTGCTCTGTGCCTAGTAAGGATGTTTACTGGACCATGGCAGGCAATGCGTATTAACTTACCGTATCTTTTGCACCGTTCTTTTAGCTCGAAGACTCTACCATCCATAACTACTTGTGAATCGTAGTAGTCCCAGGTTCTGGAGCCTCCTCATGAACATTTTGATTTGGCCCATCCATGTTTGTATTGTGAGAAATGAGAAGGTGGGCATTGTTGGTGAACGTAGTATTTAAAAAAAATCCTACGCACACGCAAGATCCTGGTGATGCATAGCAACGAGAGGGGAGAGTGTCGTCCATGTACCCTCGTAGACCGTAAGCGGAAGCGTTATGACAACGCGGTTGATGTAGTCGTATGTCTTCACGATCGATCGATCCTAGTACCGAACGTACGACACCTCCGCGATCTGCACACGTTCAGCTCGGTGACATCCCACGAACTCACGATCCAGTGGAGCTTCGAGGGAGAGTTCCGTCAGCACGACGGTGTGATGACGGTGATGATGAAGTTACCGACGCAGGGCTTCGCCTAAGCACCGCTAAGATATGACCGAGGTGGATTATGGTGGAGCGGGGCACCGCACACGGCTAAGAGATCAATGATCAACTTATGTGTCTATGGGGTGCCCCCTCCCCCGTATATAAAGGAGTGGAGGAGGGGGAGGGTCGGCCCTCTATGGCGCGCCCTTGGAGGAGTCCTACTCCCATCGGGAGTAGGATTCCCCCCTTCCCTAGTTGGACTAGGAGAGAAGGAAGGGGGGAGAGGGAGGAAGGAAAGGGGGGCGCCGCCCCTCCCCTCCTAGTCCAATTCAGACTAGAGGGAGAGGGGGCGCGGCCTGCCCTGGTCTCCCCTCTCTCTCTCCACTATGGCCCAATAAGGGGGGTTTTGGTAACCTCCCGGTACTCCGGTAAAATCCCGATTCCACCCGGAACTATTCTGATGTCCAAATATAGGCTTCCAATATATCGATCTTTATGTCTCGACCATTTCGAGACTCCTCGTCATGTCCGTGATCATATCCGGGACTTCGAACTACCTTCAGTACATCAAAACTTATAAACTCATAATACCGATCGTCAACGAACGTTAAGCGTGCGGACCCTACGGGTTCGAGAACTATGTAGACATGACGGAGACTCATCTTCAATCAATAACCAATAGTGGAACATGGATGCTCATATTGGTTCCTACATATTCTACGAAGATCTTTATCGGTCAAACTGCAAAACAACATATGTTGTTCCCTGTGTCATCGGTATGTTACTTGCCCGAGATTCGATCGTCGGTATCATTATACCTAGTTCAATCTTGTTACCGGCAAGTCTCTTTAGTCGTTCCATAATACATCATCTCGTGACTAACTCATTAGTCGTTTCCTTGCAAGGCTTATTATGATGTGTATTATCGAGAGGGCCCAGAGATACCTCTCCGACACTCGGAGTGACAAATCCTATTCTCGATCTATGCGAACACCACAAACACCTTCGGAGACACCTGTAGAGCATCTTTATAATCACCTAGTTACGTTGTGATGTTTGATAGCACACAAGGTGTTCCTCCGGTACTCGGGAGTTGCATAATCTCATAGTCATAGGAACGTGTATAAGCCATGAAGAAAGCAATAGCAGTGAAACTAAACGATCAGGTGTTGAGCTAACGGAATGGGTCAAGTCAATCACATCATTCACTAATGATGTGATCCCGTTAATCAAGTGACAACTCATGTCTATGGCTAGGAAACTTAACCATCTTTGATTCAACGAGCTAGTCAAGTAGAGGCATACTAGTGACACTCTGTTTGTCTATGTATTCACACATGTACTATGTTTCCGGTTAATACAATTCTAGCATGAATAATAAACATTTATCATGATATAAGGAAATATAAATAACAACTTTATTATTGCCTCTAGGGCATATTTCCTTCAGGCATCCCTTTTTATAGCAAGAAAAATGACATGTTAGGCATGTTAGAGTATTATGTGGGATAAATCTAGAGTTTTATTAGCGCTTGCTTCATTAAAACCTACCGTCCCAAAGAAGTAAAAGAGTACAAGACATGCTATAGAAATACTAAAATATTAAACGATAGAGAAAGGAAAAAAACAAATAATACAACTGACTAATGGGATCCTTTCGACCTTGCCCCGCTGTAATGCCCAGGATGGGACTATACCTCCTACGTGTCGAGGCACGACTTAAAGGTATAAGCCCATCCTAGAATGATCTCAAGTTTGGTATCTTTGCACGACTCATGTAAAAGAGGGATTAAATTGCAAAAGGAGATAGTTGGCTTACACTCGCCACTTCACACAATACATTACATAAGCAAAACATCATTCAAAACATCACAACCCGACTACGGGTGAAGATCCAAAAGAAAGATACCAAAACAACATAAAGCCACAGGTCAGGATCGAATCCTAGTAGAAACCACTACTGAACAACGAAACATAACAAACATACGGCCAAACTCTTCATCGAGCTCCCAGTGAAGAACTTGTACCAGCTCCTGCTTCAAACTCGGCTGAACCTGCATCTGGTGTTGTAGTAACTGTGAGCCACGAGGACTCAGCAATCCCATAACCATGGGTAACAAGACTAGCAAAGCTTTAAGGGTAGGAAGAGGTAAGGTGGTGAGGCTGCAGCAGCGGCTAAGCATAATATGGTGGCTAACTTACGAGTACCAGAATAAGATGAGAAGCTACGCAAACGGTCGCAAAAGGAGTGATCGCTAAAGATCCTAACTACATACGGTCAAACATAACCCCACCGTGTTCTCTTCTCAAAGTGAAAAGAGACAGTCACGGTTACTCACACAGTTGTGTGTTTTACTTCGGATCCTCTGTCAAGTTTTCTACAACCGGACATTAACAAATTCCAATCTGCCACATAACCGCGGGCACGGCTTTCGAAAGATCATAACCCTGCAGGGGTGTCCCAACTTAGCCCATCACAAGCTCTCACGATTAGCTGAAGTGATAAATATAATATCATCACTCCTTATCTTAGGGAAAATCCGATCAGGCTCGGTATCCCGGTAGCACAAGTCATTTCGACAATGGTAAAACAAGTCCAGCAAGACCTCCCGGCGTGCCGACACCCTGATAGTAGCCGCACGTATCTCGTCTCAGGCCACGTCCGGATGAGCGCTACGTACAGTACCGAAGACCCCAGATAACTGGGTGGTACCGCAAGTGACTCTAGTTTGGGACCAACACCATCAGCACTGGCCCCCCTGTTATGTAGAATTAAGAATCCTCGGGTAGCGCTAACTCCCTATGCAAATTAATTAATTAATTAAGTTGTTATTATGATCAAATTAAAACCAATGTTGGGCCTTGCTGGAGGAGTTTTATTCAAAGTCGAACTGTCAAGGGGTCCCCATCCACCCATCGTGTAAGGAACGCAAAATCAAGGAACATAATGCCGGTTTATCGGCGCCTAAGGTGGCATGAGTGGAACAAAACACCGAGCAAAAGGCCAAGCCTTCCACCCATGCCCAGTATATAGGTGTGTTAATAATAATTATAGATATTGTGATATATCCAACAACAAGTTCCCTCCTGGAACGAACTTCATCTTCACCTGCAACTAACAACGCTATAAGAGGGACTGAGCAAGCGAGGCTGAGCAAGCGGGTAACATAGCCAAACAGTGGTTTTGCTAGGAAGGTGTCAAGGTTAGAGGTTTCATGGCAACAAGGAGAGGCTGACATAAAAGATGGGTATCGCGACATGTAACGATAGCATCGAGACAACTAAGCATGGCAATGGTAGTAAAGGTATCCAAGGGTATGATCATCTTGCCTGGGATTCCACAAAGGGAGAAGAACGGATCCAAGAAGAAGACAGAGCAACAGTCGAGCGAATCCTCACAACTCCGGAACGAAACCGAAGCTAACAAGAGAAGCAACCGGAAAGAAGCAAACAACACGGTAAACACACAATCATAAACATGGCATACGATGCACAAACAAGTATGATGCATGTCCGGTTTAAATATGCATGGCATGCAAAGTGCACAAACAAAACTACAAGTTAAGTGGAGCTCAATATGCAACGAGTTGCATATTGACGAAACACCACATTTAATTATTTAGTTGACTCTCGTTTATTTACAAGACAAGATTAAATGTTTTTAACATGGCAAGAGGTGAAGCATAATAAAACTACACTATTTAGACATTTTAAATGAGGCCGGAAATAACAACAACATATCCGGAAAATCCCCATGAGCATGTTTAATAATTATAAGCAACAACAATTAAACATTTAAGTGTTGATAACATGATGCGGATGACATGATCAAGTTTTATGCAATTTTTATTAAAAGGTTAACATAAGAGATATGAAGCATTGTCACCGTGGGGGAAGGAAAAGGGTGCCACGGCAACGATCCGAAAATGATGCCACGGCAACATATCGGTTCCGGTAACTCGTTGAGAGTCCGGTGCAAAAGGAAAGATGGCGTGAACGAGTCAAACGAGATGAAAGGTGGGTTGATCCCGTCACCGGGTTCCCACGGGTCGGCGACGAGGCAACCGAGGAACATGACAAAAGGCCGGAACGGGCACGAAGCACACATGGGAGACATTTCATACAACACAACAAGCATGCACGGGTCATCCACGGGGTCGTCTCGTTATACCTTTGAAGCGTGTGTTTCGGGGCGGTTCGAGACGTAGTGGAAGAAGGCGTTCACGTGTCCGACGATGAAGAAGTCGTTCCGTAGAGGGAAGTAGTTGTTCCGGCGACGGTAGTTGTTCACGTTCGTGTCGTGGTACTTGCGACGTCGGGGTACTTGGTCGAAGACGTTCCGTAGTGGTACACGGGCGACGTTAGGGGTACTTGGGGTCTCCGAGTAGTCGTACTCGTTCATGTAGTTGTACTTGAGGGTCTCGGGGTCCCTCGTTCGAAGCTCTTGGCGTCCGGCAGCAAGCAAAAGAGGCGCTGCATAACATGGCAGCAAAAACAAAACAAAAACAAAACAGCAGCACGGGACAGTCCAAAGGAGGCAGCGGCTGGAGAAGCTCGGGGAGGTCAAGACCATGGCGAGGAGGCGGCGGACGGAGGGAGCAGCATGGGCGTCGGGGCGCATCGGTCGAAGGGATGCTGTCGCGGCCGGCCTCCTGACGCACGGGAGGAGGAGGGCCCGAGGCGCTCGGGATGGAGCTGAGGTGGTGATGGAGAACGGAGGCCATGGCGGCTGGAGGATGCGGCCGTAGAGGGAGACAGGGGAGCCGCGCAGCGGGCGAGGACGGAACAGCAAGGAGCTGCTCGGGGCCAGGGAGCTCCTTGCCGCGGCGGAGGAAAGAGGCCCGGGGCGCTCTGGTGATGGGGGCTCGAGGGCGAGCTGGAACGGAGGGAAGCCACGCCCGGGGCGGTCGCTGGCTCTGGCGAGGCAGAGGCCTCGGTAGCGAGCGCTGGGGCTTCGGCCTCTGGAGAGGAGGCGAGGGGAGATCGAACGGGAGGAGGGGGCGCTGAGGGGCGAGCGAGGGATGCGGCAGAGGGGCGAGCGAGGGATGCGGCTGAGAGCGACGGGGCACGAGGGAGAGAGGGGATCGGGCCAGAAGGAGAGAGACCGAGAGGGTTTGATGGGGATGCGGGATCGAGAGGGTGGCGGCGGCTCGGGAGGACAGAGGGAGGAACGAGCGAAGAGGTGCGATGGCTAGGGTTCGGGAGGGGGTTTGGGCCTTGGGCCGGCTGGGAGCAGGCCAAAGGAGGAATTGGGCCAGGGAGAAAGCTGGGCTGGCTGCTCCTCTATTTTATCTCTTTTCTTTTGCAGAATAAAGAAAAGAGAGAGTCAAAACTAATAAGAAAAGAGGCAAAGAACAAGAATAAAATGATGGACATTTTTGTAAGGCTTTACGGAATAATTCCAACCTCACAAAAATAGTTCCAACAAAAAGGGAAGTGCAAACTAAAATAAATAGCTTACCTCAAGGAGTTTGAAAAGAGTCTAGATAATTGGAGGAGCCTCGAAAAAGGAAAAAGAATTATAGGGAGGTTTTGACGGTGAAACTTGAATTAAAGAAGCATGGGGAATATTTGCAAGTGTGTTGGTTAATTCCAAACAACTGGAATATTTAATATAGCTCCATATATTAGGAGGATATGTTATGAAGAGAAGTCACCTTCCCTCGATTTAAATGGACCGAAGGTCCACACGAATTATTTAGGTTGAGATGCAAAATAAAATATGACATGATGGCATGATGACATGATGCAATGCAAAAATAAATAACACAAGCACAAAAGAACACACGGGAGACCCCGGAACATCTGGAATCTTCTGGAATCTTCTGGTATCTCCTGGGACGTCGGTCTTCGGGCGTCACAACTCTCCCACACTAACAGAGGATCTCGACCCGAGATCCTAGAGATATCACTGGGTAAAAACGGAAGAGGAAGAGGTAAAACAAAGTTGCTTCTTTGACAGACGAGTGAAAACCAAAGAACCTTGAGAGGTTGAACAAGTTGAAAGAAAGAATGCAACGGAGATGAACGAAGATGAAAACTCCGTTAGAAAAGAGGAACAAGGAACATAACAAGAACCTTGTAGGTTGAAAGACATGAAACAAGAGTTTACGAACCAAAAGAATATGAAACTGCAATGGTACATCCAAGGAATAAGAATTACAAAATTTGGACAGCACTCCGTCTGAAAAATGGAAGGAAATGAACAAGAACTTGCCAAGTTGAGATGATACTTGATGAAAACAGCAACATATTGCCTCCGAAACAATTGAAAGAATGGCACAAGGTTAAGAAAGATTCAGACAGCACACCGGTTAAAAGACAGGCAAAACTTGATAAGATGACGGAACTAGAATGAAGAATACAACACTCCGGTTAAATAGATAAACAAGGAAAAGAACATGATCTTGATAAAACGAGATGATGGTGCAAAGAGAGCAATATCACAATGCCACCGGAATGAAAGAATAGAATAAAGATCCATGAAAGAAAAGAACGGAGAAGAAAATGACAACATCTCTCAAAATTGAATTTGAAAGAGCATCCTTACGAAGAAGGGTTGAACAGAGTTGTTGGGAATTCAACAACGAAAGAATAAGCTCGATGTGGGCTTATGGAATTCATCTCAAAATTAAGAGGTGACAACCAGCCACTAATGGAAAACAATTGATTGGATTGAGATCAACAAGGAGACAAAGAACTTATTTCACCGGCATGATAAATGAAGAACTTGGGTCATTATAAGCACCATAATTAGCAACAATCCTTAGGGGAAGCTTTTAGGTGAAATACAACCCAAGATGACTCCAAGAGATAAAAATGAGGGGTTGAAAAGGATCTCCTGAACCAAGAAAATGATGGGTTTAAATATCCCATTCTTGACAACTTGTGAATCATGAAACATGGAGGAAAATTATCAAGAATGACATAACACCACCTGAAAAGACAAGGTAGAAAGAATTGCACTTGGGAAGCATGATGAAGAATGCTTGAGCTCCAACAAGAAAACTTGATGAAGACTTCGAGGATGAATTAAATGATGATGAACCACCATGAGATCTCCGGTAATGAAAGCATGAGAAGTGAAAGATGAAAGAATAAGATTCAAGGCCCGCGGTGAATTAGATGGAGCTTTGAAATGATATTATTGAAATAACTTGAAGCTCCGGAAAACAAGATGAACAACTTAGGACCGAGAATAAGATATGATGAACAAGCTCCAGACAAAAGAATTAAATCACCTTGAAGGAATAAGAATAAGAATTATGTCATGCATCTCCTTCACCAATTTAAATTGATGACAACCAAAGGATTCGGCATACTAATTATTCTCGTTGCAAAGAATTAAAGAGAGGTCTAGCACAAACTTGGATAAATCTTCAACGAACCACCGGTATGATTGTGAAAACAACGAATGAATTAAAATGATAACAACGGAAGGGTAATCTTGAATGAACCATCGTAAGAATATGGAGACGAACGAAGAGACATCAATGAAGAATATTTGGAGGACGAAGTTGAAAACTGAGAATGAAGAAATATCCTGAAATGATGGCCTTCGGAGGATCACAAAGAAAAGAATTCATGAAAAGCTTCGGATGGCATAAAAGAATTCCTCACGATCGGGACAATAATGAGGATGGCATGAAGTTAGAACCACGAATCTTCAAGAAGACGGGCCAAGATTTACGAGAAACACTTCTCCGGTCTCCAAATGCTGATAATGAAGACGAGAAATGCCATAAGAATATCGAGATACTCCGGACGAATGACAAGAGGAAGGTGGAGCTAAAGATGGAAATAATTGAAAACAAGCTTGGAGAAGGCATGTGACTGATGGAAATCATTCTTACGTCACACTTTGAAAAGAATTTGAGTATAACTCCAGAAAAATTAGAAGAGTCAGGTAAGATCCTGGAAAAAGACCTGTGGGTTAGGGCCCACTCAAAGAAACACCGTTGGAAAAGATTGCTTAAGAGATATTGCACCGGATGAATTAAATAGCTTGAATGAGATAACAATGTCAAAATAGCTTGACAGGATTAAGAATGGAAACATGAATCTTCTGAGATATCTTCAACACTCCGGATACGAATAAGAGAGGAGAATGATTAACTGGTGCACCGGAATAAGAAAACATTGTGAAAAGAGGAAAAGGATAAGATCAATACCGAAATCTTGAATTACATCCACCGGCAGAATTAGAGAACAAAAGAATGATGAACTTGAAGCTCTTGAGCAACTTCACGATAAATCGCCGGATAAGAACATTGAAGGAAAAGAATGAAGAAATATCACATGAATAAAATGGATATTTCATCTGAGAATTTCTGGCTCCGAGAAGAAGAAGGGTGGGAGGGTGGGGAAAACAAAGACAATTTGAGACGAACAAAAGGAACACCAGTTGAAAAAGAATTTAACATGACCATCTTGATGGTCAAAAGAATTAGCACTCCCATAGAAATATGAGAACACCGATAAGGAAAGGTATGGAATCAACATTTGACATCGAAGCAACTCGAATACCAGAATCAAAACAAGAACAAAGGATATATATGCAACATGATCTTCACAATATCATCCGAACAGAGAATTGAACGAATGAATTCCATAGGTACATCAGCTTGACGAGAAGCCACTAGGAGAACAAAAGGTAAATAAAAGGAAACAAAGAGCAGATAGAACAAACACAAGATAGAAGCTTCGTTCGACATCTTCGTGCTGAAAGCTCATGGAACGTGTTACAAAAGGGTTTTGCAATCCCCGGATCAGCATAGCCAAGGACCCTTTAAGATGCAACTCCCGATCAGAACAAGTCCATAAAACCACTTCACTCAATGTAGAACCCCAAACTTCATATCATGCATCCGTTGGAAGAATGCCTAGAACTACTAGATGAACCCACCTATAGATTTCCGAAAGTTTCCAGTTATGCAATCAGGTGTTGGGGATACACGGGAAGCACCGCGCAATCAACTCTAAACCTACATCCAGGTGTATCCATCCTTCAACACATAACCAGTCTTTCTCGGAAACTGTTTACCTCGGACCTTCGAAAAGCATCCACTATAACAAGCTATGGCAATACTCTCGAACTACCTCCCCAGTACTGGGTGATGTCGGGGTTATCTTGCCACTGGCCGTATAGGAGAGATTTTCGATGTCGGCCGTCTTAAGTATTTAGTACTGCCGCGATATGCTTGTGACAACAATACCCCGAAGCTCAACTCCTCGGGAACAGGAGGCATCGAGAACAATATCCTTGTCACAAGAACATCGAAACAATCCCAGAATACTCGCGGGATTCCTAAAAAAAAATTGGTGCAATTTTTGAAGATAGGAGAGACAAGAGTAGTCGTCAGGAGTCCTCACCAGAGAGAAAGGGGATGAGAAGCAAAGAAATCCTACTCTCCGATATAAATATAGGACTCAAAAAGTTTTCAGTGTGTGCCTAGACTCGACCGTCAACGATTCGATCAATCAGTGGGGGCTTCTAGGTCGGAGAAGGCTCTGATACCAACTTGTAATGCCCAGGATGGGACTATACCTCCTATGTGTCGAGGCACGACTTAAAGGTATAAGCCCATCCTAGAATGATCTCAAGTTTGGTATCTTTGCACGACTCATGTAAAAGAGGGATTAAATTGCAAAAGGAGATAGTTGGCTTACACTCGCCACTTCACACAATACATTACATAAGCAAAACATCATTCAAAACATCACAACCCGACTACGGGTGAAGATCCAAAAGAAAGATACCAAAACAACATAAAGCCACAGGTCAGGATCGAATCCTAGTAGAAACCACTACTGAACAACGAAACATAACAAACATACGGCCAAACTCTTCATCGAGCTCCCGGTGAAGAACTTGTACCAGCTCCTGCTTCAAACTCGGCTGAACCTGCATCTGGTGTTGTAGTAACTGTGAGCCACGAGGACTCAGTAATCCCATAACCATGGGTAACAAGACTAGCAAAGCTTTAAGGGTAGGAAGAGGTAAGGTGGTGAGGCTGCAGCAGCGGCTAAGCATAATATGGTGGCTAACTTACGAGTACCAGAATAAGATGAGAAGCTACGCAAACGGTCGCAAAAGGAGTGATCGCTAAAGATCCTAACTACATACGGTCAAACATAACCCCACCGTGTTCTCTTCTCAAAGTGAAAAGAGACAGTCACGATTACTCACACAGTTGTGTGTTTTACTTCGGATCCTCTGTCAAGTTTTCTACAACCGGACATTAACAAATTCCAATCTGCCACATAACCGCGGGCACGGCTTTCGAAAGATCATAACCCTGCAGGGGTGTCCCAACTTAGCCCATCACAAGCTCTCACGATTAGCTGAAGTGATAAATATAATATCATCACTCCTTATCTTAGGGAAAATCCGATCAGGCTCGGTATCCCGGTAGCACAAGTCATTTCGACAATGGTAAAACAAGTCCAGCAAGACCTCCCGGCGTGCCGACACCCTGATAGTAGCCGCGCGTATCTCGTCTCAGGCCACGTCCGGATGAGCGCTACGTACAGTACCAAAGACCCCAGATAACTGGGTGGTACCGCAAGTGACTCTAGTTTGGGACCAACACCATCAGCACTGGCCCCCCTGTTATGTAGAATTAAGAATCCTCGGGTAGCGCTAACTCCCTATGCAAATTAATTAATTAATTAAGTTGTTATTATGAGCAAATTAAAACCAATGTTGGGCCTTGCTGGAGGAGTTTTATTCAAAGTCGAACTGTCAAGGGGTCCCCATCCACCCATCGTGTAAGGAACGCAAAATCAAGGAACATAATGCCGGTTTATCGGCGCCTAAGGTGGCATGAGTGGAACAAAACACCGAGCAAAAGGCCAAGCCTTCCATCCATGCCCAGTATATAGGTGTGTTAATAATAATTATAGATATTGTGATATATCCAACAACAAGTTCCCTCCTGGAACGAACTTCATCTTCACCTGCAACTAACAACGCTATAAGAGGGACTGAGCAAGCGAGGCTGAGCAAGCGGGTAACATAGCCAAACAGTGGTTTTGCTAGGAAGGTGTCAAGGTTAGAGGTTTCATGGCAACAAGGAGAGGCTGACATAAAAGATGGGTATCGCGACATGTAACGATAGCATCGAGACAACTAAGCATGGCAATGGTAGTAAAGGTATCCAAGGGTATGATCATCTTGCCTGGGATTCCACAAAGGGAGAAGAACGGATCCAAGAAGAAGACGGAGCAACAGTCGAGCGAATCCTCACAACTCCGGAACGAAACCGAAGCTAACAAGAGAAGCAACCGGAAAGAAGCAAACAACACGGTAAACACACAATCATAAACATGGCATACGATGCACAAACAAGTATGATGCATGTCCGGTTTAAATATGCATGGCATGCAAAGTGCACAAACAAAACTACAAGTTAAGTGGAGCTCAATATGCAACGAGTTGCATATTGACGAAACACCACATTTAATTATTTAGTTGACTCTCGTTTATTTACAAGACAAGATTAAATGTTTTTAACATGGCAAGAGGTGAAGCATAATAAAACTACACTATTTAGACATTTTAAATGAGGCCAGAAATAACAACAACATATCCGGAAAATCCCCATGAGCATGTTTAATAATTATAAGCAACAACAATTAAACATTTAAGTGTTGATAACATGATGCGGATGACATGATCAAGTTTTATGCAATTTTTAATAAAAGGTTAACATAAGAGATATGAAGCATTGTCATCGTGGGGGAAGGAAAAGGGTGCCACGGCAACGATCCGAAAATGATGCCACGGCAACATATCGGTTCCGGTAACTCGTTGAGAGTCCGGTGCAAAAGGAAAGATGGCGTGAACGAGTCAAACGAGATGAAAGGTGGGTTGATCCCGTCACCGGGTTCCCACGGGTCGGCGACGAGGCAACCGAGGAACATGAAAAAAGGCCGGAACGGGCACGAAGCACACAACGGAGACATTTCATACAACACAACAAGCATGCACGGGTCATCCACAGGGTCGTCTCGTTATACCTTTGAAGCATGTGTTTCGGGGCGGTTCGAGACGTAGTGGAAGAAGGCGTTCACGTGTCCGACGATGAAGAAGTCGTTCCGTAGAGGGAAGTAGTTGTTCCGGCGACGGTAGTTGTTCACGTTCGTGTCGTGGTACTTGCGACGTCGGGGTACTTGGTCGAAGACGTTCCGTAGTGGTACACGGGCGACGTTAGGGGTACTTGGGGTCTCCGAGTAGTCGTACTCGTTCATGTAGTTGTACTTGAGGGTCTCGGGGTCCGTCGTTCGAAGCTCTTGGCGTCCGGTAGCAAGCAAAAGAGGCGCTGCATAACATGGCAGCAAAAACAAAACAAAAACAAAACAGCAGCACGAGACAGTCCAAAGGAGGCAGCGGCTGGAGAAGCTCGGGGAGGTCAAGACCATGGCGAGGAGGCGGCGGACGGAGGGAGCAGCACGGGCGTCGGGGCGCATCGGTCGAAGGGATGCGGTCGCGGCCGGCCTCCTGACGCGCGGGAGGAGGAGGGCCCGAGGCGCTCGGGATGGAGCTGAGGTGGTGATGGAGAACGGAGGCCACGGCGGCTGGAGGATGCGGCCGCGGAGGGAGATAGGGGAGCCGCGCAGCGGGCGAGGACGGAATAGCAAGGAGCTGCTCGGGCCAGGGAGCTCCTTGCCGCGGCGGAGGAAAGAGGCCCGGGGCGCTCTGGTGATGGGGGCTCGAGGGCGAGCTGGAACGGAGGGAAGCCACGCCCGGGGCGGTCGCCGGCTCTGGCGAGGCAGAGGCCTCGGTAGCGAGCGCTGGGGCTTCGGCCTCTGGAGAGGAGGCGAGGGGAGATCGAACGGGAGGAGGGGGCGCTGAGGGGCGAGCGAGGGATGCGGCAGAGGGGCGAGCGAGGGATGCGGCAGAGAGAGACGGGGCACGAGGGAGAGAGGGGATCGGGCCAGAAGGAGAGAGACCGAGAGGGTTCGATGGGGATGCGGGATCGAGAGGGTGGCGGCGGCTCGGGAGGACAGAGGGAGGAACGAGCGAAGAGGTGCGATGGCTAGGGTTCGGGAGGGGGTTTGGGCCTTGGGCCGGCTGGGAGCAGGCCAAAGGAGGAATTGGGCCAGGGAGAAAGCTGGGCTGGCTGCTCCTCTATTTTATCTCTTTTCTTTTGCAGAATAAAGAAAAGAGAGAGTCAAAACTAATAAGAAAAGAGGCAAAGAACAAGAATAAAATGATGGACATTTTTGTAAGGCTTTACGGAATAATTCCAACCTCACAAAAATAGTTCCAACAAAAAGAGAAGTGCAAACTAAAATAAATAGCTTACCTCAAGGAGTTTGAAAAGAGTCCAGATAATTGGAGGAGCCTCGAAAAAGGAAAAAGAATTATAGGGAGGTTTTGACGGTGAAACTTGAATTAAAGAAGCATGGGGAATATTTGCAAGTGTGTTGGTTAATTCCAAACAACTGGAATATTTAATATAGCTCCATATATTAGGAGGATATGTTATGAAGAGAAGTCACCTTCCCTCGATTTAAATGGACCGAAGGTCCACACGAATTATTTAGGTTGAGATGCAAAATAAAATATGACATGATGGCATGATGACATGATGCAATGCAAAAATAAATAACACAAGCACAAAAGAACACACGGGAGACCCCGGAACATCTGGAATCTTCTGAATCTTCTGGTATCTCCTGGGACGTCGGTCTTCGGGCGTCACACCCGCAGCCGCAGCTATAGCCGCCGCCTCAGCTGCGTTGACGTGTGCCGTCTTGTGCCTCATCATCATCAGGTGGCCGGTTGCAGCATACCTGTCATCATGCTTTGGCACGAGCAACTTCTTACCGCATTCTTTGCAGTTTGCAAAAAGCTCGGTGAGACCTTCGTCATTTGTAACGAATTCTTCATCGTAGTACCTCCAAATGGGAGCTTGTGTCCAAATAACGTTTTGAAGAGGAACAACCATGTTTGTATGTGGAAAATGAGATGGAGTTTGAGTGTGAGAAACGAGAAAGTGGGCATCCCTTTTTATAGCAAAAAAGGCACGTTAGACACCGCAACAATAATGCATAAATAAAATTTGAGACAACGTATCAGCTGGGATAAATGTTGAGCTTTATTAGTGGCTGCCTCATTAAAATCTTCCATCCCTGGGAAGTAAAAGAGTACAAAGCCATGCTCTAGAATTACAAAAGGGAAAGAAAATTACAAAAATATACGCAAATTACAAAATGATAAGTAAATGACTACACTACAAGTCTTCGACTATTCTTCCGGGTCTTCTTCAAAGTTCATTTATTCAAACATGTCTGAATTATACTTATGAGGAACGCACCCTATAGCAAGGCAATATCTCTTATAGTTTGTAATTTGTTGTGTTGAATGCGAAAAATAAGATATTGCAGTGCGTATGACTTCAACGTGTGGTTCACATAAATGTAACGCACTTTTAGCAATAAGATTAATGATATGGCAAGCACAACATTGATGCATTAAAAAGGATGTAGCATATATGGAGAATATAGGATCGGGATATTCATTGCACTCGTGTTTGCTGAAGCATTATCCAAAGTTATTGAGAAAACCTTGTCGGCAAGATTAAAATCATTCACAACTTTGAGTACAGCTTCAGCAATGTTTGGACCAGTATGTGATACAGCAATTAATTCAAATCATATGACTCTTTTTGTAGATGCCAATGTTCGTTAACATAATGGGTTACCACACTAATGTAGTCTTGCTTTGCCCGACCAGTCCAGATATCAGATGTTAACGGCACTGAAAAAGTGCACGTAGAAAATTCTTCTTTTATTTTCTCTTTGCCAATTTTGTATAGCTTTTTAATATCCCTACTTGTAGTTTCTCTAGAAACTGGTCTATAATTAGGATTATGACAAGTTTGAATATATTCTACGAAACCTTCAGATTCAACAAAACCTAGTGGTAAATCATTAGAAGCAATAAGACGACATAGACCTTCTCGATGACCATTAGCATCGTAGGTGAAATTGAGTACCATACACTCAGGGTTGAAGGAGAGCTGCATTTGCACAGCTGCCGAGTTCGACGCGTTCGTTGCATCCGCCTTGGCGTGGCTTTCCACATGCCTCTTCAGGTGGCCGGTTCCTCCCTTGGCTTATCCGGTATACTCCTTCTTGCACCTTTTGCACCTTGCAACCACCTTCCGGACAACGGCCACCACGGATATTTCTTCATCGAATGATTCCCATGCCGTGGAGGTTCTACGACGACCTCTTTGCTTTACACACATGGTGGTGGAGAACCCGTCCCACTACTCGAATTGGTGTGACCTTCGGCTTCGAAGAAGTGTGATCGGTATGGGGTTCGACAGTGGGATGATTGGTATAGGCATGTTGCTTGGGTGGGGGCATGGTATAGGCATGTTGCTCGCGTGGGGCATGGTAGTGGGATCTGTGCTACTAGGGTAGGCGCTATACTCTATATCCCCAAGATCAGAATCGGAGAGTGGGAAGCTAGTATTGTCATGGTCATCCATGTTTGAGTGTGAGAAATATGTGGGCTGGGCAGCCCTATTTATAGCAAAAAATTGGTCATTTTTTGGACAAATTTGACCCTCTAATGATCAGATTTTCAAATATATGAATTTTCTTATAAAAAACTACCCAGACCCTCTCCTAAACCGCTCTAAACCCACCCTAAACCCCTCCCAACGGCTATGCGGTCGACTGGGTCGAGTAGA
>LR738715.1:776246246-776265672 GCA_902687465.1 Secale cereale | reverse complement strand
CCCCCCCTCCTTGTTCGGATCATAGATTACAGGTACAATATTCCAGATCATAGATCTAATAAATTTAAAAAATATTATAACTAAGAATTACAGATAAATTTCTCATAATAATCTTCTCCATGGTATCAATTTTTGCAACTCAAAGTACTTTAATAGGTTTCAGAAACCCCCTTGGGTTAATGGGTTGCCCATTGAAAATGATGAGAAGTAGTGAGCATTGATCGGGGACAATCCCCTAAAAATACAGTTCCTCGAACACAAGAGCTTCGATATAACTCCAAAACATGTCTCCAAAGCCACGGTGGATCACACCAATAAAAGCGATATAAAACACAAGCACAAACTCATCAGTTCATATGAACAAATCTGTGAGGAATAAACTTAAAATTCGCAAGGCCGGACACACCAAGCCTGAAACGAGGAGTGGGCATTTTGACACACTGAAATATTGAGAGATTAGCTCTGTGCATGTTCTGTAGATCCTGGGTGACCGATTATTTTTTTCACTGTAAATGACATTAGTTTGTTTGCACTGTCTTGTGTGCATCGAGATGATGAAGGCACAAAAACAGATTTGTTTCAAATACACGTCGAAGTATTGTTGTTGTTTTTCTTTCCGTAATGGCGCTTTACCTTGAGTCCATGACCTGTAAAACAAGTTGAGTACTGGAAAGATGGCGTCATCACGGTAGTCAATGTAAAAATTCCAGCCTTCATCATCACCGTGATGCCTGGGCCGACTCGGATTCAAATTGCTTGCCGCCACTTCTCTGTCTCCCGCATACCTGTTTTCTTGCTCGCTGCGTTTCCCCAAATCCCGGTCCATCTGACCTCTGATTTTGGTAACTTACATTTTCATAAAAAATTTACTTGTTTCCTTCAGTCGTGGAGATTTACATTTACATCTTTTCTTCATCAACGAAGTGCAGAGTGCACCAAAACAAACAGCAATAACAAAGACAGTCTGAACAGTCAGACATCGGTACATATTTCCTCTCCTATTTCTTTTCCTTCTCATATATATGTACAATAACATAACAAATACTATAAGTGGACTCTGCTCACTTATAGTGTAAATCTACAAAAATGTTCCATCTGTTCTCCCCGTTAAGATCCAAGATAAATTTCGAATACCATGTTTCGTTGTGATCACCAGCAGCAGTCATGATGTTCCGCATCATACTCTCAACCGAAACAATTTCCTCCTCTGCTCACTTGGGTGTTGTCCCTGTTCATCAAAATGTCTAAAAGAGATCAACCAACGAAGGAACCCACCATGCTTTAAAGATGCAATTATTCTTCTGTAAACAGTACTACAAAAACAAACACCAATTGAGCATCAAACTTATTTATGAACAACGGCGGTGAGCCCGTTATCCTAAAACCAACCATGACTTCAACACCGTTCCTTTGTCACCAGGAACCCGATATCTCCAACTATTGTGTAAATCTGAAAGTAACTTGGATGCACTTGTCTTTTATTCTCTTAACTTTCAGGTGTAGCTAGGAACAAACTTGATCACCTCAGACCTCAGTGCTAGGTGGAGGATCATTAGTCCAATCCCACAAATACCTTGCACCATCTGCTATGGATCATGTACATAAGGTGTATAAATTGGATAGAGTATAACACCAATTCTCCACAGATATTGAACTGTCCAATTTATGGTTACGGCAATGAAATTAACTTGCTAAGACTAAAAAATGCCTACAAAAAATTTATTCAATGTGATAACCCACCCAAGACATTGTTGTCAGCAGCCTTCTTACTGAATTTGCTCCCAGGAAATAAATCACCTGAATTACTGAATTTGCTCCCAGGAAAGAACATCAGTTCGGTATTGGGGTCAAAAAAACATGTACTATATGTTTGTAGTTGGAAAGATGGCGTCATCACGATGTAAATGTTCGAATCCCAGCGCCATTCGGATTCGAATCCCAACGCGATTCGGATTCGAATCCCAACGCGTTTTGGCTATGCCTGGGCCGACTACGACTCGGATTCAAATTTCTTGCCGCCACTTTTCTCTCTCTCCCGCGTCTCTTCTTTCTTGCTCGCCCCGCGATTTCCCCAATTCCCGATCCATCTCACCTCGCCCTCCCATCAGCCTCCCTCGATCCATCCTCCAACGCCGGATCGTTGCTCCGCGGCCGCGAGCATGGCCGGCACCACGGTGCTCCCGTCGTCTCTGCTCCCGCGCCGTAGCACCGCCGCCGCCGCCGACCTGCACTCCTGCTCCTCCAGCGTGCGCGTGAACCCCGCCTTGATGGCGAGCCCCGCAGCTGCCAAGAAGCCAAAGCGTCCCGGATCCGTGCGCGACGTGCAACCGCCGGCGCCGAAGCGCGTACGGGGTGAGCTCCATGTCCCGGTCGCCACCAACATCAAGAGCAGCAGCAAGGATCCGAAGAGTCCGACGTGCCTCCGGTCCTCCGTGACCAAGAACCAGGTCGCCGAATCTCCGGCGAGCGCGACGCAACCGAAGCCGCAGATGAGCATGCGCGAACTGATCGAGAAAGCTCGCCTCACCATGGCTCTCCTCGACAAGGCTCGTTCTGCCTCCAAAGAAGAGGCCAGCCGTCGGCAGGACATCGAGCGCAGCAGAGCAGAGGCCCGGCGAAAGGTGGAGCAGATGGCGGACACCGTGCAGTTCAACGATCCCTGGATCCATCACTCCGACGTGACCAAGTCCCCTGAGGAGCTGCTCCAAGCACGACAGCAAGCATGGCGTTATCAAGCTCACCTCATCGAGATGGCTCGTCGACGGGACTATGCTCAAGAGATGCAAATCCACGGATGAGTGCTCAAGTGATCAAAGCAGAGGCAGAAATCAACAGCAGTGCAGCCTTGTTGGTGCTAGTCTTGCTTAGCTGACCAAAGCAGAGGAAGCAGAGTCATCTTGCTTAGCCTTGTTGGTGCTAGTAATCTTGGTTGCAGCAGAGTTGGGGGTATTTCACTGGCATGTTTTTTAGTAGTGCAAGTGAGATTCTAAATTCGGCCATCAATTAGTGTGCATTATGATCACAAACGATCAATTAATGCAAGGGATGTTCTATGTAAAAGCATTGGATCTCTTTCTATGATTTCAATCTGTTGTGGTATGTTTTATGTGAAAGCATTGGATGTGATGATCCCACCAAGAAGATCACTTCTGTGCTTGAACTACTATTCCAGATGGCTTCTATTTTCCTGGAGAAGAACAGATATGTGTGCTCTACTGGAGTACATCTCAACGACGCAGAATTTATTTGTCGCATCAGGAAGGCGCCAAAAAGCATGTTTCATTCAGTACAATTGGTGTATATGCTATTTTCCTGGAGAAGAACAGATATGTTGTCTGAAGTTTACACCTCAACAATGCAGAATTTACTTGTCGTATCAGGAAGGCGCCAAAAAGCTTGTTTCATTCAGTAAAATTGGTGTGTATGCTATTTTTCTGGAGAAGAACAGATTTGCTGTCTGATTTTGCAACTGCTGCAAATTTCATTCAGTACAATTGGTGTATATGCCAGACCAGTTTCATGTCACACTGCAGAGAAAATCAATACTTGACGGCAATGGTGTTTGATTATAATATTCATTGACATGGATCCACTGAGGAAAGGGAACTACAATGCATGATGCATTATCTGAATTCAAACTAGTACACAGCTTGATTCAAAA
Organism: Secale cereale; assembly: GCA_902687465.1. Taxonomy (NCBI): domain Eukaryota; kingdom Viridiplantae; phylum Streptophyta; class Magnoliopsida; order Poales; family Poaceae; genus Secale; species Secale cereale. The sequence goes on along the minus strand of LR738715.1, from coordinate 776,262,011 downwards.
TCATCTGAACTACAATGAGAAACGTTGGCAAGGCCCACAGGTATTGCAATTCTTCCTCTGTAGGAATCTTGTTGCTTGACCTACTTTTAACATAGCTTGCAACGTCAAGATGATGTAGACACAAAACTGTCATGTGTCTGGTTGTCTGACTTGTAGCAGCTCTGAACTTCAGGGTTAATATTGATGTTTCCTTCCCTAAATATAACTTGTCATCAACAGTTAAACGAACTACCATCCCAGTTAAAAGATAGTCTGATCATCTTGAACGGTAAAAACTTGACCATCACCAGTCATTTGTCTCCAGTTCTCAAGGCAAAACTTCCAGCAAGAGATTCAAAATACTAGCCATTGCGGCCGATGTGACGCTACTGACAATAGTTCCTGCACTACAAACTATTAGGGGATTATCCTCACAAGTCACAATGGATCCACTAATGCAAGGGATTTTGGTAAATGTAAAAGCGTTGGATCTGATTAATGCAAACATGTGCCACTAGATCTCTTTCTATGTTTTCATCTGATGTATGCTCCATAACATTTTTTCATGAGTAGTATCAGGCACACGATTACACCTAGAAGATTGCGTTTGCACTCGAACTGTTCAGGAGACTCTTGCTTTTCAGAAGAAAAGGTTTACATCTCAACAATGCAGGGCTTGTTTGTCGTGTCAGGAGAGCACCAAAAAGATCCTGTGCACTTGCTCGCTGAATTTTATAACTGCTGCAATTTCGTTCAATATAATTGGTGCCAATATCAGACCAATTCATGTCATACTGCAGAGACAATCAATACTTGACAACAATGGTGTTGACTTCATTGAATTCACATATTCTTGTTTTAGTTGATGAATACACATATTCGGTGAGATAGATCATGAACCAGAGATGGAATAGGCACTCTGACACTCAAATGTAAAGGTTGGAAAACTACAGCGACAGAATGGGAATGAGGGAATTTTCACAAAGCGCACAGAGCATAGACCAACCCAACCGAGCATCAACGTGGCGCAACCCGGTGGTGCAGAGTAGAGCAATAGAACAGGTGTAAATAATATAGGCAAGTGTAAATTAACGTATGGAAATTTGCTCACTCATATTAAATTGTGTGATGTGTATTCTAAAGTCTGTTTAGATTTTTCTTATATTTTTAAAATATATTTCTGTTGTCTTTTTCACTGGAAACTCGGAGATGCATTGACCTACACAGGCAATGGAACTGAAATTGTTTCACCTTGCATATCTAGGATTACTAGATTAGTGTAGAAGTTTAGGGTATGGAAAGGTGCTATTAGGCTGAGTTAAACATATAAGGAATCTACAGACTGCATGTCAAGAAAGTATTGTTGTATTTCTTTAATCTGACGACAAATACCAATGTACAAAGTTGGTGCTCAACAATAAAGTTATATCACGCTTGGTAAATCATCAGAGTGCACGAACAGAAATGCAGGGATGGTTCAAATCTACTGCACACTGAAGCCAAAGCGGTCGATTGGGGACAGAAATGCAGTAACGGGGAAACGCACTGATAAATTTTAACAATGCGCACAAGCACATAACAACAGAGCAAAAAGTTCTCACAAACAAAAAACAGAGCAAGATGTTGGAGAAGAATTCGAGGGTAAAATGCTGCGATCTCCATCCTATCACTGATGTACATCCAAACACTGAACACTGAATAACAGCAGCAAGATGCGGCCATTACACTGAAGACAATGAACACTGGACAACCATAGCTAGCTATGCTACGAATCTGGCCGGCGGCGCGAGGTGGGTTCGACTGGACCGGCGCGGCGCGGGCTAGCCGCCGAAGCCGTAGAGGGTGCGGCCCTGGCGCTTGAGCGCGTAGACGACGTCCATGGCGGTGACGGTCTTGCGGCGGGCGTGCTCGGTGTAGGTGACGGCGTCGCGGATGACGTTCTCGAGGAAGATCTTGAGCACGCCGCGGGTCTCCTCGTAGATGAGCCCCGAGATGCGCTTCACGCCGCCCCTCCTCGCCAGGCGGCGGATGGCCGGCTTGGTGATGCCCTGGATGTTGTCGCGCAGCACCTTCCGGTGGCGCTTGGCGCCGCCCTTGCCCAGCCCCTTCCCTCCCTTGCCGCGGCCGGACATCCTCGACGCTTCTCTCTCCGGCGAGCTTCGCTTGGCTTGGCTGGTGTGGTGTGTGCGTGCGCGCTGCCGTGTGGTGTGGTCCATGGTGGTGGCATGTGGGGAATTTATGGCTGCGAGGTTTCGGGAGAGAAGAGGGTCGTGATCCGTGTGATGAGAAGGTAAGCCGTCAGATGGGAGATGAATGGCTGCCAATGGGGAGGACGGATGGCGCGGATCAGTGACATGGCGAGGCGCCGGGACTTTGCGGAAGCAGGTTTATTTTCCTTTTTTTAGAAAAATAGGCTCAAGAAGGACGTACGTAGATATGGTAAACATGAGAGCTCATGCATCCTTTATTTGAAGTAAATTTGGAAAAATTATAAAAAATAAAAAAATGAATTTTCGTAATATACATAGTCAACAGGTATACTCGCATACGAAGTTTCACGAAGAAATCACATCGGTGGTAATGTGGGAAAAAATGACAAAATTAAAGCTATATTAAAAACACTGTTTTAATGAATAGTATGATTGCATTTGTATTTTTTCAGTAAGAATACCAAGAGTGTCAATACATCATGAAATTTCACACGTAAATAGAATGGTCGACTATGTTTAATACTGCGAAATTTCAGAATTTTTTATTTTTTCTAGTATCTTTTATGAATTTACTATTCACGTGGGTTTGCGCACACCCATATTCACATTTGTATTTTCGCAAAAAGGACATGGTTTTAAATTAACAAAGCCACCAACCGATCGGGATTACACAAGGTCATCATTACAAGCATTGAAAAAGACATCAAGTGATTGAAAAATACAAGAAGGCACCGTGAGAAGCTTACAACTCTACGCTAAAACTAGCACTAAACATAAAATAAATGAAAACACTACTAGCAAAGCGAAGATCGGTACACTCGGCACGAGAAACTTGAGCAGAGGAGGCACAAAGAAGCATTGCTTAGAAACCAGAGATGAGGTATTGATCGGGGTGACATCCAGGAGAGGAAGATCGATGACACCTTCATGTACTCATGTCGTAGAGGGACCCTACACTCTCGCCTTGGATCAAAAGGCATCCAACCATCGTACATGAGGAAACCCGAGAGCAAGAGAGATGTTGAACTCGTGACACGAAGTAGCCCCAGAGCATGATCACCTTGACAAAGAGAGCACGCCAGTTCGACCACATCGCCATAGATCTTGGACACCAGAGCGCACCGGGAAAGCCACCGAGTATAGTTACAAGGTACGGTGCAGCATGCCAACAAAACGAGAGAGGAGAGATGAGGTAGATACGTCGACCACTGAAGAGAAGAACCGAGAGCCCCCGGCCAATGACGCACAACAACAGCCGAGAAGGGGAACCCTTTCCCCTTCCGCTGGAACGAAGATGTCATATCGCCGAACAGAGCCACACACCACCACCACCTGGGAACACTGCCTATGATAAGATCAGGGTGTCGACCACCAAACCCCCACCGCTCGAGAGACAGAGCCACCCAAAGCTCACACCTTCAGCTCCCCCTCTCATAGAGCCCAAAACATACCCAAGGTGGCACCTTCACAGAGGGCACGACACGCAATGTATCAATGTCACCCAATCCGCAAGGATTTTGGACTTTCGTCCGGGCGGTGGGTCAGGGTGGATGTAGGGGACCTCAGCCACACCTCAAGGAGGAAGAACGTCGCCTCAGGGTGTTGTCATTGTTGGGACCGGACTCACTGGCATAGGTTAATTTCCCCCATTCCCGAACAAACCACCGCCACTCGTCGAGCGCCATAGCCGGTGACGAATCACCACGAACAACTGGAACCGGCAAGGAAGATGTCAGTTCAATATCCGGCATATCTCGTAGTAGGGGTCCTAAGCTAGTCGTCTTGGAGCGATGTTAACACGGACACATGATTTTACCCAAGTTCGGGCCCTCTTGATGGAGGTAAAACCCAACATCCTGCTTTTGATTGTATTCATATGGGGTGTAGTACAGAGTACATGTGTCTACCACGAGATTGATCTAATGAATAGATGATCTATTGACTAGCCTGGTCTTGGTTTATATAACACACCGGAGGCATAGGGTTTAGGAGAGTCCTTGTCTTGGGCACCAAGTCTTCTGGAAACCTCCTTGTATGCGGCATGGGCTGCCCGAAGTGGCCCATGAATGAGCCGCCGTGGGGGTCCTCGGCCCGATCCAGCTGCTCGGGAGACGACGTGGTGAGTACCCCCTAGTCCATGACACCGTCAGTAGCCCCCCGAATCGGTCTTCAAGTTGGGGACGCTCCTCGGTTCTTCCGAACTGTTCTTCATATTCAGACGCCGGTCTTGAAAACTGGTTCAACAAATCTTTCCCATCTTTTATTGAGGATCGCCGAGCTGAATCCGAAGAGTTCACACATCGGGCATCCGAGGAGCCCTTTAAGTCTTTGGCATTTACCAATGCATTGTCATTTTTTACGCCACACCTCGGGTTTGAAGTTGTTCCCGTGCGGCAGTGTCCTCTTGCGTCCGAGCCCCAACGCTGGACTATATCCAAGCTCCAATGCCCAACTGTATCCGAGCTCCAACGTTGGACTGTATCTGAGCTCCAACGTCGGACTGTATCCGAGCTCCAACGCCGGACTATATTCGAGGTGTCATAAGTTACCTCATTCTTAAAAAACTTTGAAGGAGTTCAACCGAGCTTAATGCCGGGAACATCCTATATGTATCTAGCCATTTGCATCCGAGCTTTATGCCGGACTATGTCCAATGGCTGATTGTTTGCGGATTTTATTTCCGAGTGGTGCCATTTATTTGCTGACGAGATGTATAGCCAGTAGCTCTCAAGGTGCGTGTCGGCCTAAAATCCAAGATGCACATTAGAGGAGATAGTGATTGGCAGACGGGCCCTTGAGAGAGGGTCTCCAGAAGTCGCCGTAATATAATAGGTTAATCCTGGATAGGTTCCAGATGGGACCTATTGTTGTCCGAAGACGCGTTTGCCCATAGTTTTGGTCATGCCGAATACTTAGCACTTTGAATTTTCTACATTGAATAGGCAATGCAGTAGCCCCCGAGCCACTGGCTGGGTGGCAACACCAGATCAGGGGATCGATGCGCCCCTTTAATATTTATAAATAATGAGCGTGAAGCCCAGTAGCCCCCGAGCCTTAATGTGGGCACGGATGACCGAATTAAGGATCGATATCCTGAGTAAAATCACAAATTATGTGTAATGATTCTATGTATCCAAGTACTCTATATCATTAATGCTCGAATCCGCAATGTACAAAACTTTGTTGACCGATCATCGGCTTCAACCTCCCCGGCCAGTAGCTGGGAGTGTTTGTCCTACTTTATAAAGACTTTATGAGGGCAAAGATTTACGGCAAAACAAGGCAATCCGGTCATATGGTTTTATAAACAAAGGTACGCGGAGAGGTATGTTATATTACTGTTAACGTAAGAAACATCTTACAAAGAAAATAGTCCTGCTACCGGTTCCTTTTTTTGGGTTGTCATGCTGACCTTGATCATTTAACCTCGCCTCCGGTGAATTTGGGAGGAAAAATAGTGAGGATTTAGTTTGGGGAAAGTTCCCGAACTCTATGGTCTAATGAACCAAAAAAATCACTTCCGTCATTGCCGACCAATTATATTCTTTAAGATGGCTAGCTTTCAGCTTCTCCCAGTCTGAGATACTAACACGGATGACCCGGAAGTAGCAATCACAGAGGTGCTCCCTTTACCTCCTAGCCGAACAATCGGGAACGTAGTGGTAATCACAGGAGCTAGGCAACCCAGCTTGGCCAAAATCTTAAGTCAAATTAATGCATATTTATGGCTTTATAACGATAATTACGAAAGGCATCGCTTGTATAATGAATACAAATGCTGATGATATGTTTATTTTGACTCCGTTGCGACCGTTCATCATTTGAAAGTGGCCCATCATCGGCTTCCACCCCTTTGTAGATGCTACGCAGGGTGTTTCCGCAATAACAAAACAACCCTTAGCCGACGTCTCGGTGCCCGAAGGCGGTTGTGTTAGTGGAAACGAGGCAATCAGATATGCAGGCTTTATAACTTTCACTTAGTCATAGGAGCTTAAAGCTGGGAGGCTAGTTACTACCCCTCGGTTAGTGTTCGACGACAGCCGAGGTCAAGGCATAAACACTTCGGCCAATGTTATAAACGGCCCATCATTTAACACGGGGTGACCTCCATCGATCTTATAGTTTAACACAGTCATCGGATCGCTGACCAGTTTATGCTTGTTGTGACAGTCAGTTTTTGGCTTTCTCCACTGAGGCACTTGACCAGTTGAACCGGAAGCACAATCGCAGTGGTTCTCCCTTTACCACAATCGAAAACATAAGGGTAAGCACGGGAGCCGGGCGACCCAACTATTGGCCAAAGACACAATTCGGAACCGTTGCATATAAAGCAATATCCAAGAACGTTTTGCTGAGAACTCCTCGGACTACCTTGGCTTCCAGAGGGTTCGGCTCTAGTCCAGCCCCCCGTTAATATTGACAATGCTTTAAAGGCGTCTGTCATTGCACTGCTCGGGAACTATTCTCCACGTGGCGTGTATATTTGTCAACATCGAGGTGTAGTTCGGCGGGAAAGATGCCGAGCTGTGGGTCGGAAAAGATCTCCCGAGTTGAATTAGAATGCAGGGCACCTCGGTCATGAGGATGTCCCGCTTCCTGAAAGAAAAACATACAAAGAGCTAAAAAAGCGCCATAAGCTTGAAAAGCCAAAAAACTTATGTAAAAGCTTGACGTTTGAACTAAATCAAGTCATTTGGTGCCAATCCGAAAATTGGTCTTAAAATTTTGTGCTTCTGTCGAGCATTAATATGACACATCCGATCTCAAGACTTCAAGCGGGTCAGCCTACGGCTGCAACTTCCTATCCCGAAGGCGGAGTACTTCTCGTTAGGCCAGCTTAGCGAACTAAACTCGAGCGGCTTGAGAGAGAAAATCGGGCTACCCGGCTATTGACCACACACTCACGTCGAAAAAGGAGTGATAGAAAAAGACTTTGCAACGACTAAGAAGAAGAAAATATTGTAGAACGTCTCGTATAAATTTAAGAGCCCCCAGTTAAGTTGGGTAAGAAAAGTGTTTTCAACAAATAACGTTTTTAACAAGCTAAGTTTTTTGTCTAACACAAATATAAAGTTTGGTCGAACCGAACAAGAATTAAAAAAATTGAGCATGGAAGCGACTTAGCTGGTTAATGTGCTCGGTGGTGATGACACATGCCGAGATTGCGGCGGGACGAGGTCCCAGCCCCCAAGCCGGTCCCGAGATGGCCGAGCGAGGAGTTCGGCATTCCGAAGTGGTGACGTAGCACGGTCGATGTGGTGAGGGGAAACCCTCAGTCCGGCCGAGGCGACGGAGCAGGCCGACGGTGCGATGCCGAAATCCCCGTCGTGGGTTAATGAAGTGATGACGAAGCCCCCGGTCAAGCCGAGGTGGCGTGATACCTCGATACGCCGAGGTGACAGCGCTGCCCAACCCGGATCATTTACCTGTGCATAGAAAATAGTGCAAGCCGGAGATAATAGTAATAATAATAAATTAAAAAAAATCGTAGCATAATAAATAATTTAAGCAAAGCGAATAATACATAATTTAGGCAAAGCGAATAATAATAGAAATATGGCACGTGCGCCGAACACCCGCCGAGGCAGAGCTCTTTCGGTGATACCGAAGTCCTGAGGTAACCGAACATGTCGGTATGGCAATTCGACCAACAAGGTGATCATGCGAGCCAATTTATGCTGATTGGGACGCCGACATTGGCTTGCCGAATTGACCGTGTGACACAGTCGAAGTCGATTACCTACACAAGTAAAAAAGTGCAGTCCAAAAATAATAATATAAATATAAAAAATTCTCGCATAATTAATTTACGCAAAATAAGTTTGTCTAAAGAGATGTGGCCTGGCGTCGAAGTCAATGTCGATGCAGGGTGTCAGCATGATGCGGTGAAGGCCTGACAAAGCCTGAATTCGCAGGGCGTTCTATGTTCCCGATGCGCCATTCGCCGAACTCCGGACGAAGACTGACTAAACCACCACGCGACCGTCGCTAATGCGGCCACCATTTGACAGACCTGTATATAATGGATGGAACAAACCAGAGTAATAATTCCTCAGGAAAATAAACCCAAGCAAGCAAAAATTACTAGGATTAAGACTAGCCATAGTGGGTAGTAACATAGAGTAGTAACATGCCCATGTTACTACTCTATGTTACTACCTCTATAGTGGGGAGTAACATATGTGTGGTAACATGGAAGACTTCATTTATTAGGCCATAGACTCATCTTACCTTGATATGTGTGATGTTACTCATACTAGTAGTAACTAGCTATGTTACCACATGCCTCTCTTTCTTCATTTATTGCTTGCCACATCATCTTTTTTATCTAGATATGTGTGATGTTACTACCTATGTTACTCCCACTATGGGTAGTCTAAGAGCACTTGGTTTATTTGTTATAGCAATCCGAAGAGACACATGAGGGCGTTCAGCAACTAGTAGTGCTAATTACATCAGGGAAGCATATGAAAGAGAGACCATTAATGAAGAGTGTAGCCAGCCTCCGAACTTAATTAAAAATTCTTTTTTGAGACACCCTCACGAAGCTTTTATTCAACCGTCACAATGTTTACAGGGACGAAAGGAAGTTCACTAGGATGGCCTAACCAAACATGGCGGCCAAAACCTAGCTTCAAAGCGTGCTTCGCGAGGCTGTGAGCCTCAAAATTCGAGCTCCTAAACTCATGAAAAAAATGGCAAGTGCTAAAACTACTAGAGTAATCTATGATTTCATGTATGATTGCACCATAACTTGCTCCACTCTTCTGTTTGTTGTCGTCGATCACTACCTTGCAGTCTGACGCCACCTGGATGGAGTTTAAGTTCAGGTCCTCTGCTAGCGCCATCGACTCCCTGACAGCCAAAGCCTCTAGGGTAGTAGGGTCATGGATGCCCTTAAACACCATAGCAGATGCCCCCATGAAGATGTCGTTCTTGTCCCTGCATATTGCGGCAGCTGAACCTGCTCTTGATGTACCTATAGTAGCGGCATCAACGTTTATTTTTGCACAATCTCCCGATGGTGGAAGCCAGCGTGTGGGTTTCTCTGCTCTTGTATGCACGTTCTCCTGCACCGGTTTCTTCAAGATATTTAGATCATTTATTTGCGATTGGATGAACATATGCATTGACATCGGGCTTTGAAAAATGTCCTCATAGATAGCCTTTCTCCGCGCGCTCCAGACCGCCCAGAGGGTAATCGCCATGCGTATAAAGAGCTCATCGGGCAAGACCTCTTTCATTCTGAAAACCCATTCCTTCGCGTTATCACAGTCAAACTGGATCATCTGATCGACAAGGTCTTCGTCCGAAAGAGCCCAAATACTTCCAGCCATGGAACAGTTTAGAAGAGCATGCCTCCATGAATCCCTAGCCCCACACAACCTGCAGGACCCCGAAGTTGCCATGTTTCTATGCTCGAGCAGGTCCGCTGTTGGTATGGAGCTCCGGGCTAAATGCCACATGAACATTTGGACCTTGGATGGGACTTCCGTTTTCCAAATTGCTATCCATTCATTGCCCTCCTGATCAGCCCCAGAAGGTCCCTCATTTCCCTCAATCCAGTTTTCCCTTGTGATCTTAGTTTGCATTATGTAATGCCCCGGATGTAATACTTTCCCTTTTGGGCATATAATATATCTCTGGCTTCATCTATTCCATTCCGGGTTCTTTGTCTTTCGGGTTTTCGTCGTTTTGTTGTGTGCGTGTGTGGCATTCATTCATATCATGTAGTCATGTGCATCGCATTGCATTTGTGTTGTCGGTTGCATCCGGTTCCACGCATTCCTTCCCGTTGTCCGTTTCGCGTTCCGGAGCTCCCTCACGTGTCCGTGGCGTCCCGTAGGCCTACTTTGGTGTTTGGCCGTGTAACGTTACCGGTTTGGCGCGAGACTTGTCGTGTGTTGTTGTTTTGGTGTGTGTAACCCGCCTGTCAAATCTCGTCGCGTTTGGAGTTCGTTTGGTGCTCCAACAGTTATTCTCGTGGGCTCAAAGTGCCTCCACTTTGAGGCCCCAAGACACCCCTCCAACGGCCCACCAGACCAACCCAAACCACTCCCTTCATCTAGGCCATCCAATTCTAATCGCGTGGCCGAAAACCACACCCCGTTTGCACAACCCTAGCTCCTTGTGCCTATATATTTGCCCACCTTCCTCAATTTTTGCCCCAAATATAGGAAACCCTAGCTTCATCTCCTACCTCCAGCTTCTTCCTCCACTCCGGCGGAGCTCGCCGGAGTAGCTCACCGGAGGACCACCGCCACCTCGCCGGAGCACCTCACCCCGCCGCCTCCAAGCCCTCTCCTCACCCCCGCGCCACCTCACCGCCGCCAGAGGTCCTCCCCGCCTCGTTCTCGCCGCCGAGCCCCGCCTCCCCATCTCCCAGATCGCCGCCGCCCGCCGGTTTCCTCGAAGCCAGCCGCCGCCGCTGGAACGAGGGCGCCGAGCCCCTCGTCCTGATCCAGATCCGTCGCTACCTGGGCCCGGCAGCGCCCCGAGTGGGCCTCCCGCCGGTCTCCCTCCGCCAGCCGAGGCACGCCGGCCCTGTTCCCTCCGCGGCCCAGTCCGCCTGCCAGGGCACCCTGGGCTCGGCCTCCTCCGCCTCCCTTCGCGGGCCGAGCCAGGGGCCCAGCACCTCCCCCGCGCCGCCGATCGAGAGGGGATCGGGAGGATCCCCTTCGGTCGATCCAGATCCCCCGCCGCCACCGCTAACGGGCCGGCCCCGTTAGGCCTCCGCCCGGATTCGAGCCGCGGGCCCGATCCGCCAGGACCCCGGCCCGATCCGCCAGGACCCGCGCCCGATCCGCTTCTCCAGCCCGAAGCCCGTTGACTTCCAGATCTGAGGTTGCTTCAAATCCTAAGTCCCTGTGATACTTTGTTGTCTGATGCTATATTCAAATGGTGATAACTCTGTGTGTGATGCTCCGATTTGAGTGTATAAGATGTCCAGACGTTCGTGGAGACTTGTACTACATTTCATTCCATTGTGCCATACATGTTTGAGTTCATCTAGGTGCTTAAATATCTGTTGCAAGAGTGCATCTTGATAAAAACTGCTGTTTGTAGTTATTTTCATGCCATCTTTGCATAGTGATAACTTGGTGCTCGTTTATCCGAATGATGCAAATGACATGTCCACGTGTTCGTCTTGTCATGCTCTACATGTTAAATGCTTAAGTTTGCATGATAGATTTAATCTTGCCATGTTTATCTCCATTGCAAAGTGCTATGTGGCTGTTATGATGTTAAACTTGTTATGAGATGCCAACTTGAGGAGCTCCTTGCTATCATTGTAATTGTCCCCATGATGCATGCTTAGGTGTTTTGGATTCACCATCATGTGTACTTTGCTGTAGTACTTACCACTTGCCAAGTTTAGTTTTGAGGTGACTTAAACTTGCTCTCAAAGATGCCATGATGAAACTGTTGTTTTAACACTTAGTGAAATTTCACTATGTCTGGAATCTGTAATTTCCATATGCCATGTTTGCTTGTTGTTCTAGGCCAATACATGATAGTTTTGGGGTGACTCTTGATGATTCCTTGTAGTATATATTGTTGGCTATCCATTCATGCTCTCACATGCTTATTTGAGTGGCTGTAGCATATTTAACTTTTGCTCCCAAGTTGCAATAAAATACTGTTGTCAGGATTTTGTTGTCAAGTTCAATATGTCATAGCTTGTTGCTATTGATCCGTGGCTCCTTTGGGGGTGCACCAATGGACTTATTTGCTGTAGGGTATATCTAGTTTATGTTCATGCTCTTTGCCATGATGTTTGAGTGCTGTAGCTTATTTATCTAGTGCTCCGAAGTTGCTATGTGGCTGTAATTTTCAGCTTGTGCATGTTTATTGTTTCGGGCATAACTTTTAGCCCGTAGCTCCGTTTTGAGCAAGTCTTATATGAAACTTGATTGATTTTTCGTGTAGATTCATAATATCTTATTGTTATCATGTTTTGAAGCATTTTGCTTGAGTGCAATTTTCCATGCTCCTTGTGCTCCCATAGTGCATCAGTCATGCATCCTGCATATTTTCGTGTGCGCATTGCATCTTGTTGATTTGTGCCTTGTGTGGTTGTGTTGATTAGAGCCGGAAGCTGAGATCGAGTACGAGTACGAGCACGAGGTTACTACGGAGGTTGAGCACGAGGACCCCTCTTACGATCCAAACGACAACTCTTCAGGCAAGATGACCGAACTCCGATAACATTACTATCTTTGCCTATTGCTAGAATTTCGCTCTATAGTTTTGCCTCGATGCGCATGTCTTTCCTGTCAGCCTCCTATTGTAACCATGTTCATGTTTAACCACCCTACCTACGCAAACCATTGAATGGCTAAGTACGCTTCGCTCAGCCCCTCTTATAGCATTGCTAGTTGCAGGTGAAGTTGAAGATGCTTGCTTCATGTCGAAGTTTGTTGGGTTATATCACACTATATAAATGCCTAAATGAACTCATCTATATATTGGCAATGGGTGGAAGGCTAAGCCTTTTGCTTGGTGATTTGTTCCACTCATGCCGCTAGGAACCGTATAAACCGGTGTTATGTTCCTTGATTATGCGTTCCTCACACGGTTGGGGTTATGGGACCCCCTCGATAAACCGCTAAGTGCTAAGCCTTTTCCAGCAAGTCCCAACATTGGTACTATTTGCCTAATAACTAATAAACTTGCATAGGGAGTAATTAACCCTCTTTCTTAATCAACAACCCCGGGCCAGTGCTCCACATGAGTGTTGGTCCGAACTGGGGGTCCTGCGGGGCCACCTCAAGGAAACTTGAGGTCTGGTAAAAACCCGTAGCATCACCCATCCGGTCGTGGCCTGAGACGAGATACGCGCGGCTACTATCAGGGTGTCGGCACGCCGGGAGGATTTGCTGGATTAGCCTTACCTTAGTTCGGAGTATCTTGAGAACGGGATTCCGAGAATACTCGGGTCTTCCCACCTTTGGAGTTGCGACTCCGCGGATCGTGGGCTTGTCATGGGCCAAGTTGGAACACCCCTGCAGGGATTTGAACTTTCGAAAGCCGTGCCCGCGGTTATGTGGCAGATGGGAGCTTGTTAATATCCGGTTGTAGAAAACTTGACACCATGTTCCAATACACTACCAGCGTGTGTACCGTGACTGTCATTTTCCGAAAGGGTTTCGGGAGATGAACACGGTGGGGTTATGTTTGACTTGATTAGTTTAGGATCACTTAGTGATCATCTCTCGACCGAGGCACCTTCTCTTCTCGTTCTCTTATACGTAAGCTAGGCTAGTGCTGCTGCAACCACTTTCTTATTCTTTCTTCAGCCTTGTTCCACACCCAAGGCTTAAATAGTCATGTTACCCGGGAACAGGATTGCTGAGTCCTCTGTGGCTCACAGTTACTTCAACACACCAGATGCAGGTACGATGGTGAGCTACCCTGGTGATGGCACTGAGCTAGACTGGGAGTACAACGAGGAGCGTAGCCGTTACTATGTCCGTTATCCCGATGATCAGTAGTGGTTCTTCTACTAGGATTCGATCTAGACCTGTGGTTTAAGTTATGTTTGGTATCTTGACATTTGGATTTTACCCTTAGATGGGCTGTGATGTTCATTTGTATGATGATTGAAACATGTAATGAATTTGTGTGACGTGGCGAGTGTAAGCCAACTATTTTATGTTTTCCATCCCCATTTTTACATGAGTTGGGCAAAGATACCAAACTTGCGATCACTCCAGCATGGGATTATGTCTGTAAGTCGTGCCTCGACACGTAGGAGATATAGTCCCATCCTGGGCATTACAAGTTGGTATCAGAGCCTTCTCCGACCTAGAAGCCCCCACTAATTGATCGAATTGTTGGAAATATGCCCTAGAGGCAATAATAAATTGGTTATTATTATATTTCCTTGTTCACGATAATCGTTTATTATCCATGCTAGAATTGTATTGAAAGGAAACTCATATACATGTGTGGATACATAGACAAACACCATGTCCCTAGTAAGCCTCTAAACGACTAGCTCGTTGATCAATAGATGGTTACGGTTTCCTAACCATGGACATTGGATGTCGTTGATAACGGGATCACATCATTAGGAGAATGATGTGATGGACAAGACCCAATCCTAAGCCTAGCACAGATCGTGTAGTTCGTATGCTAAAGCTTTTCTATATGTCAAGTATCTTTTCCTTAGACCATGAGATTGTGCAACTCCCGGATACCATAGGAATGCTTTGGGTGTACCAAACGTCACAACGTAACTGGGTGGCTATAAAGGTGCACTACAGGTATCTCCGAAAGTGTCTGTCGGGTTGGCACGAATCGAGACTGGGATTTGTCACTCCGTGTGACGGAGAGGTATCTCTGGGCCCACTCGGTAGGACATCATCATAATGTGCACAATATGTGATCAAGGAGTTGATCACGGGATGATGTGTTACGGAACGAGTAAAGAGACTTGCCGGCAACGAGATTGAGCAAGGTATCGGTATACCGACGATCGAATCTCGGGCAAGTGCTGTACCGATAGACAAAGGGAATCGTATACGGGATTGATTGAATCCTTGACATCGTGGTTCATCCGATGAGATCATCGTGGAACATGTGGGAGCCAACATGGGTATCCAGATCCCGCTGTTGTTTATTGACCGGAGAGTTGTCTCGGTCATGTCTACATGGTTCCCGAACCCGTAGGGTCTACACACTTAAGGTTCGATGACGCTAGGGTTATAGGGAAAGTATGTACGCGGTTACCGAATGTTGTTCGGAGTCCCGGATGAGATCCCGGACGTCACGAGGAGTTCCGGAATGGTCCGGAGGTAAAGATTCATATATGGGAAGTCCTGTTTTGGTCACCGGAAAAGTTTCGGGCGATATCGGTAATGTACCGGGACCACCGGGAGGGTCCCGGGGGTCCACCAGGTGGGGCCACCAGCCCCAGAAGGCTACGTGGACTAAGTGTGGGAGGGGACCAGCCCCAAGGGGGCTGGTGCGCCCCCCCACCAAGTCCCAGGGCGCCTCCAAGAGGGGAGGGGGGCAAACCCTAAGGCAGTTGGGCCCTAGGGCCCAATAGTGGTGCGCCTCCCCCTCTCTCCCCCTTGGCCGCCCCCCTAGATGGGATCAAGGGCTGGCCGCACCCTAGGGGAGGGAAACCCTAAAGGGGGGCGCAGCCCTCCCTTCCCCCTATATATATGTGGGGTTTTAGGGCTGTTTGACACACGAGAAAGTCTCCTTCTTGGCGCAGCCCTACCCCTCTCCCTCCTCGTCTCTTGCAGCGCTTGGCGAAGCCCTGCTGGAGTCCCGCGCTCCTCCACCACCACCACGCCGTCGTGCTGCTGTTGGATGGAGTCTTCCCCAACCTCTCCCTCTCTCCTTGCTGGATCAAGGCGTGGGAGACGTCACCGGGCTGCACGTGTGTTGAACGCGGAGGCACCGTTGCTTCGGTGCTAGGATCTTCGGCGATCTGAATCGCGGCGAGTACGACTCCATCAACCGCGTTCTTGAACGCTTCCGCTTAGCGATCTACAAGGGTATGTGGATCCAACTCTCCCCTCGTAGATGCATCTCCTAGATTGATCTTGTGAACGTAGGAAAA
>LR738715.1:776191431-776245881 GCA_902687465.1 Secale cereale | reverse complement strand
GATCAAAAGCACGAGTTGATGGCCATATCATGTCACTTATGATTTGCATGTGATGTTAATCCTTTTATGCATCTTATTTTGCTTAGGACGACGGTAGCATTATAAGATGATCCTTCACTAAAATTTCAAGATAAAATTGTGTTCCCCCCGAGTGTGCGCCGTTGCGAAGGTTCGTCGTTTCGAAGCACCACGTGATGATCGGGTGTGATAGACTCTACGTTCGCATACAACGGGTGCAAGCCAGTTTTGCACATGCAGAACACTCGGGTTAGACTTGACGAGCCTAGCATGTACAGACATGGCCTCGGAACACGGAAGACCGAAAGGTCGAGCATGAGTCATATGGTAGATATGATCAACATGAAGATGTTCACCATTGACACCACCTCATCTCACGTGATGATCGGACTTGGGTTGGTGGATTTGGATCATGTCACGCTCGGATGACCAGAGGGATGTCAATTTGAGTGGGAGTTATAAGTAATTTGATTAGTTAAACTCACTTATCATGAACAATAGTCTAAGTTGGCTTTGCAAATTATGTTGTAGATCAAAAGCTTGCGTTGTAGCTCCCTGTTTAATACGATCCTAGAGAAAGACTAAGTTGAAAGATAATGTAAGCAAGGATGCGGACTGGGTCCGTAGTCCGAGGAGTGTCCTCACTGCTGCACAGAAAGCTTACGTCTTTGATGCACCGCTCGATGTGAAAACCCCTACAACGTTGTCTGTGGATGTTGTGAACACCCGACAGAGACGTCCTGATGACTACTTGATAGTTTAGTGCACCATACTTCACGGCTTAGAATCGGGATTCCAATGACGTTTTGAACGCCATAGAACATATGAGATGTTCTAAGAGCTGAAATTGGGATTTCAGGCTCATGCCCGTGCTGAGAGGTGTGAGACCTCTGACAAGTTCTTTTGCCAAAAAGATGGAGGAGAATGGCTCAACTAGTGAGCATGTGCTCAGAATGTCTGGGTGCTGAAATCACTTGAACCAAGTGGGAGTTAATCTTCCAGGTGAGATAGTGGTTGACAGAATTCTCTAGACACTATCACCAAGCTACTAGAACTTCGTGATGAACTATGACATGCAAAGGATGGAGATGATCCCGGTGCTGTCAGCGGTTCTTAGTACCGCAAAAGTAGAGATCAAGAAGGAGCATCAAGTGTTGATGGTTTAACAAGACCACTGGTTTCAAAAGGGTAAGGGCTAGAAGGGAAACTTCATGAATGGCAAACCTGTTGTCGCTCTGATGAAGGAACCCATGGTTGAACCCAAACCTCGAGACTAAGTGCTTCTATTGTAAGGGGAACGGTCACATGGTAGCGGAACCACCCCAAATACATGGTAGATATGATAACTGGCGACTTCAACAAAGTATATTTGATATACGTGTTATTGATGTGTACCTTAGTAGAGCTCCTTGTAGCACCTGGGTATTGGATACCGGTTCAGTTGCTATTATTAGTGACTTGAAGCAAAAGCTACGGACTGAACGGAGACTAGCTAAGGGCGAGGTGACGATGTGTGTTGGAAGTGTTTCCAAGGTTGATGAGATCACCATCGCACACTTCCTCTATTTTCGAGATTAGTGTTGAACCTAGATAAATGTTATCAGGTGTCTACGTTGAGCATGAAAATGATTAGATCATGTTCATCGCAATACGGTTATTCATTTGAGTTAGAGAATAATGGTTATTCTGTTTACATGAATAATACCTTTATGGTCATGCACCCAATGGTTCGTTGAATCTCGATCATGGTAATACACATAATGATAATATTAATGCCAAAAGATGTAGAGTTAATAATGATAGTACCACTTTCTTGTGGCACTGCCGCTTAGGTCATTTTGGCATAAAATGCATGAAGAAACTCCATGCTGATGGACGTTTGGAGTCACTTGATTTTGAATCGCTTGACACATGCGAGCCATGCCTCATGGGCAGGATGACTGAGATCTCGTTTTCAGGTACAATGAAACGGGTAAGTGACTTATTGGAAATCATACATGCTGATGTATGTGATCCAATGAGAATTAAGGCGTGTGGTGGATATTGTTATTTTCTCATCTTCACTGACGATTTGAGTAGATATGGTATATTTACTTAATGAAGCAAAAGTCTGAAACGTTTGAAAGGTTCAAAAATTTCAGAGTGAAGATTAAGAATCATCATAACAAGAAGATCATGTTCCTACGATCTGATCAAGGGGATATTATCTTAATTATGAGTTTGGCAATCACTTAAGACATTGTGGAATTGTTTCGCAGTTGAAGTCCCCTGGAACACCACAGCGTAATGGTGTGTCCGGACATCGTAATCGAACCTTATGAGATATGGTGCGATCTATGGTGTGTCTTACCGATCTACCGCTATTATTTTAAGGTTATGCATTAGAGACAGCTGCATTCACTTTATATAGGGCACCATCTAAGTCCGTTGAGACGACGTCGTATGGTTTGGCAAGAAACCAAAGTTGTCGTTTTCTTAAATGTTTGGGGCTGCGATGCTTATGGCTTCAGCCAGGAAAAGCTCGAACCCAAAGCGGACAAATACATCTTCATGGAATACCCACTGGTAACGGTTGGGTATACCTTCTATCTCAGATCCAAGGACAAAAATGTTTGTCGCTAAGAATGGGTCCTTTCTCGAGAAGGAGTTTCTCTCGAAAGAATTGAGTGGGAGGAAGATAGAACTTGATGAGGTTGTCGAACCCTCACTTCAACCGGAGAGTAGTGCAACACAGAAAGATGTTTCTGTGGAATCTACAACAGTTGAAGAGGAAACTAATGATAGTGATCATGAAGCTCCAGATCAAGTTGCTATCGAACCTCGTAGGTTGACAAGGATATGTACTACTCCTGAGTGGTACGGTGATCCTGTCTTAGAGGTCATGTTGTTGGACAACGATGAACCTACGAACTATGGAGAAGCGATGGTGGGCCCATATTCCGACAAATGGTTAGAAGCCGATAAATCCGAGATAGGATCCATGTATCAAAACAAAGTATGGACTTTGGTGGACTTGCCCTGTGATCGACAAGCCATTGAGACAAATGGATCTTTAAGACTAAGACGGATGTGGACGGTAATGTCACCGTCTATGAAGCTCGACTTGTGGCGAAGAGTTTTCCACAAGTTCAAGGAGTTGACTACAATGAGATTTTCTCACCCGTAGCGATGCTTAAGTCCGTCGGAATCATGTTAGCATTAGCTGCATTTATGAAATCTGGCAGATGGATGACAAAACAAGTTTCCTTACCAGTTTTCGTAAGGAAAGGTTTTATGTGATACAATCAGAAAGGTTTTGTCGATCCTAAGGATGCTAAAAGATATGCTAGCTCCAACGATCCTTCCATGGACTAGAGCAAGCATCTCGGAGTCGGAATATACACTTTGATGGAGTGATCAAAGTTTTTGGGTATACAAAGTTTGGTGGAAACTTGTATTTACAATAAAGTGAGTGGGAGCACTACAACATTTCTGATAAGTATATGTGTATGACATATTGTTGATCCGAAATGATGTAGAATTTCTGGAAAGCATAAAGGGTTGTTTGAAATGAGTTTTTCAAAGGAAGACCTGAATAAAGATGCTTACATATTGGGCATCAAGATCTATACAGATAGATCAAGACGCCTGATGATACTTTCAAAAGGAACACACACCTTTGACATAATTTTGAAGGAGTTCAAAATGGATCAGTCAAAGAAGGAGTTCTTACCTGAGTTGTAAGGTGTGAAGTTGAGTAAGACTCAAAACTTGACCACGGCAGAAGGAAGAGGAAGGACGAAGGTCGTCCCCTATGCTTTTGTCATAGGCTCTATACGGTATGCCATGCTAAGTACCGCACCTGATGTGTGCCTTGCCACATGTCTGGCAAGAGGGTACAAAGGTGATCCAGGAGTGGATTACTAGATAGTGGTCAAAATTATCCTTAGAGGAATAAGGAAATGTTTCTCGGTTATGGAGGTGATAAAGAGTTCGACGTAAAGAGTTACGTCGATGCAAGCTTAACACCTATCCGGATAACTCTAAATGGAGATACCGGATACGTATAATGGAGCAACAGTTTGGAATAGCTCCAAGTGGAACGTGGTAGCAGCATCTACGATATGACATAAAGTTTTGCGAAGTACATAGGGATCTGAATGTTGCAGACCCGTTGACTACAACCTCTCTCACAAGCATAACATGATCAAACACAGAACACATTGAGTGTTAATCACATATTGATGTGAACTAGATTGCTGACTCTAGTAAACTCTTTTGATGTTGATCACATGGCGATGTGACCTGTGAGTGTTAATCACATGGCGATGTGAACTAGATTATTGACTCTAGTGCAAGTGGGAGACTGTTGGAAATATGCCCTAGAGGCAATAATAAATTGGTTATTATTATATTTCCTTGTTCACGATAATCGTTTATTATCCATGCTAGAATTGTATTGATAGGAAACTCAGATACATGTATGGATACATAGACAAACACCATGTCCCTAGTGAGCCTCTAGACGACTAGCTCGTTGATCAATAGATGGTTACGGTTTCCTAACCATGGACATTGGATGTCGTTGATAACGGGATCACATCATTAGGAGAATGATGTGATGGACAAGACCCAATCCTAAGCCTAGCACAGATCGTGTAGTTCGTATGCTAAAGCTTTTCTATATGTCAAGTATCTTTTCCTTAGACCATGAGATTGTGCAAATCCCGGATACCGTAGGAATGCTTTGGGTGTACCAAACGTCACAACGTAACTGGGTGGCTATAAAGGTGCACAACAGGTATCTCCGAAAGTGTCTGTTGGGTTGGCACGAATCGAGACTGGGATTTGTCACTCCGTATGACGGAGAGGTATCTCTGGGCCCACTCGGTAGGACATCATCATAATGTGCACAATATGTGATCAAGGAGTTGATCACGGGATGATGTGTTACGGAACGAGTAAAGAGACTTGCCGGTAACGAGATTGAGCAAGGTATCGGTATACCGACGATCGAATCTCGGGCAAGTGCTATACCGATAGACAAAGGGAATCGTATACGGGATTGATTGAATCCTTGACATCGTGGTTCATCCGATGAGATCATCGTGGAACATGTGGGAGCCAACATGGGTATCCAGATCCCGTTGTTGGTTATTGACCGGAGAGTTGTCTCGGTCATGTCTACATGGTTCCCGAACCCGTAGGGTCTACACACTTAAGGTTCGATGACGCTAGGGTTATAGGGAAAGTATGTACGCGGTTACCGAATGTTGTTCGGAGTCCCGGATGAGATCCCGGACGTCACGAGGAGTTCCGGAATGGTCCGGAGGTAAAGATTCATATATGGGAAGTCCTGTTTTGGTCACCGGAAAAGTTTCGGGCGATATCGGTAATGTACCGGGACCACCGGGAGGGTCCCGGGGGTCCACCAGGTGGGGCCACCAGCCCCAGAAGGCTACGTGGACTAAGTGTGGGAGGGGACCAGCCCCAAGGGGGCTGGTGCGCCCCCCCACCAAGTCCCAGGGCGCCTCCAAGAGGGGAGGGGGGCAAACCCTAAGGCAGTTGGGCCCTAGGGCCCAATAGTGGTGCGCCTCCCCCTCTCTCCCCCTTGGCCGCCCCCCTAGATGGGATCAAGGGCTGGCCGCACCCTAGGGGAGGGAAACCCTAAAGGGGGGCGCAGCCCTCCCTTCCCCCTATATATATGTGGGGTTTTAGGGCTGTTTGACACACGAGAAAGTCTCCTTCTTGGCGCAGCCCTACCCCTCTCCCTCCTCGTCTCTTGCAGCGCTTGGCGAAGCCCTGCTGGAGTCCCGCGCTCCTCCACCACCACCACGCCGTCGTGCTGCTGTTGGATGGAGTCTTCCCCAACCTCTCCCTCTCTCCTTGCTGGATCAAGGCGTGGGAGACGTCACCGGGCTGCACGTGTGTTGAACGCGGAGGCACCGTTGCTTCGGTGCTAGGATCTTCGGCGATCTGAATCGCGGCGAGTACGACTCCATCAACCGCGTTCTTGAACGCTTCCGCTTAGCGATCTACAAGGGTATGTGGATCCAACTCTCCCCTCGTAGATGCATCTCCTAGATTGATCTTGTGAACGTAGGAAAAATTTTTGTTTCCCATGCAACGTTCCCCAACACGAATCGTTGACGGTCGAGTCTAGGCACACACTTAAAATATTTTTGAGTCCTATATTTATATCGGAGAGTAGGATTTCTTGTGCTTCTCATCCCCTTTCTCTCTGGTGAGGACTCCTGACGACTACTCTTGCCTCTTCTACTTTCAAAATTGCACCAATTTTTTTTTAGGAATCTCGCAAGTATTCTTGGATTGTTTCGATGTTCTTGTGACGAGAATATTGTTCTCGATGCATCCTGACATTAGGGGTTGTGGCAGTGTCCCGGAGAGTTGAGCTTCGGGGTATTGTCGTCACAAGCTTATCGCGGCAGTACTAAATACTTAAGACGGCCGACATCGAAAATCTCTCCTATACGGTTAGTGGCAAGATAACCCCGACATCACCCAGTGCTGGGGAGGTAGTTCGGGAGTATTGCCATAGCTTGGTATAGTGGATGCTTTTCGAAGGTCCGAGGTAGACGGTTTCCGAGAAAGACTGGTTATGTGTTGAAGGATGGATACAGCTGGATGTAGGTTTAGAGTTGATTGCGCGGTGCTTCCCCTGTATCCCCAACACCTGATTGCATAACTGGAAACTTTCGGAAATTAATAGGTGGGATTATCCAGTAGATTGTAGGCATTCTTCCAACGAATGCAGGTTAGCGAGTTCGGGGTTCTACATTGAGTGAAGTGGTTTTATGACCGATGTTCCGATCGGGAGTTGCATCTTAAAGGGTCCTTGGCTATGCTGATCCGGGGATTGCAAAACCCTTTCGTAACGCGTTCATAAGCTTTCAGCACAAAGATGTTAGAACGAAGCTCTTATCTTGTGTTTGTTTCCATCTGTACCTTGTGTTTTTCTTATTTATCTTTTGTCCCCTATGTGGCTTCTCGTGAAGATTGTTGTTATCATTAAGCTGAGAATTTCATTCGTTCCTCTTGTTCGAATGATTTCATTCATTCCTATTGTTCGAATGATTCTTGTGAAGACTATGTTGCATTTCAATCCGTTGTTTCAGCTTATACCTTCTTTCAATCAAATTGCTGATTTTGTGGTCATCTCTTTCAGGATGGCTCCGAAACGAGTTCCCAACGCTAACCCAGAGGGTGAAGAGGTTCCAGATCGTCCTCCTTCCCCTCCTCCTCCGTCTGAGGCTTGGAGAGCGATTATGCAGACTACAAATCAGAACACCCAGATGTTGATGCAGATGATGCAGCAGATGCAAGCTAATCAAGCTAATTAGTGTGTTCCAGGGAACCAAGGCAATTTCTTCAACCAACAACACCATGCTACTCTCAACCAGTTCTTGGCCAATAATCCAAAAGCTTTCAGTTGCTGTGTCGACCCTCTTGATGCTGAAGATTGGTTAACCGACATCAAGAAGCATTTTGAGTGCAGTAACGTAAGGGAAGAGGACTATGTGAAGTTTGCAGCCTTCCAACTCAAAGACCAAGCAGCTGACTGGTGGCAGCAGTACAAAGACTCCAGGCCAGGTCGTGTGATCTCTTGGGAGGATTTCTGCAAGGACTTTCGCTCTCACCACATTCCAACAAGTGTCATCGAGGGTATGCGTGAGCAATTCCGCAACCTGAAGCAGGGCCCTATGACTGTCTACCAGTATAATGTCAAGTTCCAAAACCTCGCCCGCTATGCTAAGCAAGACATTCCGGACGCCAAGAGCAAAATCTATCAGTTTCGTGGTGGTCTGAAAGATGAACTTCAACTTGCTCTCACCTTGTTCGAGCCCGATGAGTTCGACAAATTCTATAACATGGCGCTCAAGCAAGAGGCAGCCCAGCTCAAGATGGAGGCTTCCAAAAAGAGGATTCGAGATGCCGTTCACTCCTCCTCATCTTCCCAAGTCGTCGCGAAGCAACATAAATTTTGGCTTCCTCCTCCTCCAGTGATTCGAGCTCCTTACAACAACTCCAACAGCAACAAGAACTCTAGTGGATGTGGCTTCTCCCACCCACCCAACCCGAGCAACCAGTCGAGGAATCAGTTTCAGTCTCAAGGTTCCAAGTCAAGTGGTTCTCATTTCCGTCCTCTCTCAGAAGTGACTTGCAACAAGTGCACTCAGAAAGGTCACTATGCTAACAAGTGCCCCAACCCGAAGCGACTTCCACCTCCTCCACCTGTGAGTTCAGCTACTGTCAAGCATATTCCCAAGCAAGCAAGGGTCAATCTGATGAATGCAGCGCAAGCGGAGAATTTTTCTGATGTCATTTTGGGTAACCTTCCAGTTAACTCTATACCTGCTAAAGTTTTGTTTGATTCGGGTGCTTCATGCTCTTTCATGTCTCAACCATTTGCATCCAAGTATAATGTTGACGTCCAAAGTCTGCCAAGGGAGTTAGCAGTTATTTCTCCGGGGAGACGAATGCATTCCAGTATATATGCTCCGGATGTTTCTATTCGCATGGGTGATTATCGATTTCTGGCCTCTCTGGTGGTTCCCGACAATTCCGACATTGACCTCATCCTCGGGATGGATTGGCTTTCTCAGCATGATGCTCACATTGATTGTGCACAGAAGGAAGTCAAGATGACTCATCCTGATGAAGATGTGATTATCTTCGCCTCCAGGGATAACACTATCAGGCTTTTCTCTCTCAATGATAAGGGCAAGATTAATGCCATATCTCAAATTCCGGTGGTAAACGAATATCAAGACGTCTTTCCTGAAGAACTTCCAGGCATGCCTCCACACCGTCAGGTGGAATTCGTCATTGAACTCGAGCCTGGTACTGAGCCAGCATGCCGGCGTCCGTACAAGCTCTCTCCTGGAGAATTGAAGGAATTGAAGAAGCAGCTTGATGAATAGGAACGTTTGGGTCTGATCAGGCCGAGTACGTCTCCTTGGGGCTGTGGTGTCTTATTTGTCAAGAAGAAAGATGGCACGGAGCGCCTCTGCATTGATTACCGGCCATTGAACAAGAAGACAATAAAGAACAAGTATCCGCTCCCCAACATCAACGAACTGTTCGAGCAGCTCAAAGGAGCTAAAGTGTTCTCTAAGCTCGATCTCCGAATGGGCTATCACCAAATTCGCATTCGCGAGGAAGATATCCACAAGACTGCCTTCAGAACGAGCTACGGCTCATATGAGTATACAGTCATGTCTTTTGGTCTCGCTAATGCTCCACCTACCTTCTCGAAAATGATGCACTACATCTTCAACCCCTACACCGGCGAGTTTGTGCTTGTGTATCTGGACGACATTTTGGTATTTTCCAAGAATGAAGAAGATCACGAAAAGCACCTCCGTCTTGTTCTCGACCGACTCCGTGAACATAAGTTCTATGCTAAGTTCTCCAAGTGCGAATTTTGGCTCGATAAGGTTTTGTACCTGGGCCATATCATCTCCGCTGACGGTATTGCGGTGAACCCCGAGAAAGTTGAAGCAATTGTCAACTGGGAAGCTCCTCAGAACGTCAAGCAACTCCGAAGCTTTCTTGGTCTTGCCAGCTATTGCAGAAGGTTCGTTGAGAACTTCCCCAAGATTGCCAAGCCTCTCTCCAACTTGCTGCAGAAGAATGTCAAGTACTACTGGTCTCCAGATTGTGAAGTGGCATTCAAAACTCTCAAAGAAAAGCTCGTCTCTGCTCCAGTTCTTAGTCCTCCAGATGAGTCCAAGCCCTACGAAGTATTCTGTGATGCTTCTCTTCAAGGTCTTGGTGGTGTGCTTATGCAGGACAAGAGAATTGTGGCATACACTTCTCGTCAGATGAAGCCAAGTGAGAAGAACTACCCCACACATGATCTTGAACTAGCAGCTGTGGTACATGCTTTGATTACGTGGAGACATCTGTTGTTGGGCAGAAAAGTCGACATCTTCACCGATCACAAGAGCTTGAAGTACATCTTCACACAGCCGAATCTGAACCTCCGCCAGACTCGTTGGGTTGAAATGATCCAAGAGTATGATACCAGCATTGAATACACTCCTGGCAAGGCGAATGTGATTGCAGATGCTTTGAGCAGAAAGGCATATTGCAACAGCCTTCTTATTAAGCCGTTCCAACCTGAGCTTTGTGAAGCATTCAGGAAGCTCAACCTCCAAGTTGTTCCGCAGGGTTTTCTTGCAAATCTTCAAGTTGCTCCTACCTTGGAAGATCAGGTCCGTGAGGCCCAACTTAGTGATGCCATGGTACAGAAGGTGAAACATGGTATTGCAAAGGGTAACCCGAAATACAAGTGCTATCGCGTTGATGAGAGAGATACCTTGTTCTTTGAGGACAGACTCATTGTTCCCAAAGGTGATCTCAGGAAGCTCATAATGGAAGAAGCACATGATTCCCTCCTTTCCATTCATCCTGGTAGCTCCAAGATGTACCAAGACCTCAAGCAATCTTACTGGTGGACACGCATGAAAAGGGAGATTGCCCAATTCATGAATGAATGTGATGTCTGCAGAAGAGTGAAGGCAGAGCATCAGCGTCCAGCCGGTCTTCTCCAACCTCTTCCTATTCCCGAGTGGAAATTCTACCACATTGAAATGGATTTCGTCACTGGCTTTCCTAAGTCCAAGAGAGGGAATGATTCTATCTTTGTGGTGATTGACAAGCTTACCAAAGTCGCTCACTTCCTTCCAGTCAAAGAATCCATCAATGCAGCTCAACTGGCAGAGTTGTACACTTCCAGAATTGTGTCCTTACATGGCATTCCTCAAGTTATCTCCTCAGACCGTGGAAGTTTGTTCACTTCCAAGTTCTGGGACTCCTTTCAGTCCGCCATGGGCACTAAGATCAGGTTCATCACTGCTTTTCACCCTCAGACTAGTGGTCAAGTCGAGAGAGTGAATCCGATTCTAGAAGACATTCTCAGAGCCTGTGTCATATCTTTTGGCATGAAATGGGAAGATTGCCTTCCGTTTGCCGAGTTCTCTTACAACAACAGCTTTCAAGCAAGTGCCGGCAAAGCTCCGTTTGAAATCCTCTATGGCAGAAAGTGTCGTACCCCTCTCAACTGGTCTGAAACAGGCGAACGTCAACTTCTTGGCAATGACTTGATCTCAGAGGCCGAAGAAATGTGCAAAGTCATACGTGAGAATCTCAAGGCCGCTCAGTCGCGTCAGAAGAGCTACTATGACGGCAAGCATCGTGATTTGGCTTTCAACATTGGTGATCATGTCTATCTCCGTGTTTCTCCGATGCAAGGCACCCAAAGATTCGGTATCAAAGGAAAGCTTGCTCCTAGATACGTCGGGCCTTTCAAGATCCTTGGCAAAAGAGGCGATCTAGCCTATCAACTTGAGCTCCCTTCCAACTTCGCCAATGTTCATGATGTGTTCCATGTGTCTCAACTCCGCAAATGCTTCAAGGCACCTGAACGCATGATTCCGTTTGAAGAGATTGATCTTCAACAAGATTTGTCCTACCGAGAGCACCCAGTTGCTATTCTCGAAGAAACCGAGCGATAGACCCGCAACAAGTCCATCAAATTCTTGAAAGTCAAGTGGTCAAATCATACCGAACGAGAAGCTACGTGGGAACGAGAAGATCATCTTCGTTCCAAGTACCCTTCCTTTTTCCAGTCCTAGATCTCGGGACGAGATCTTTTTGTAGTAGAGGAGAGTTTGTAATGCCCCGGATGTAATACTTTCCCTTTTGGGCATATAATATATCTCTGGCTTCATCTATTCCATTCCGGGTTCTTTGTCTTACGGGTTTTCATCGTTTTGTTGTGTGCGTGTGTGGCATTCATTCATATCATGTAGTCATGTGCATCGCATTGCATTTGTGTTGTCGGTTGCATCCGATTCCACGCGTTCCTTCCCGTTGTCCGTTTCGCGTTCCGGAGCTCCCTCACGTGTCCGTGGCGTCCCGTAGGCCTACTTTGGTGTTTGGCCGTGTAACGTTACCGGTTTGGCGCGAGACTTGTCGTGTGTTGTTGTTTTGGTGTGTGTAACCCGCCTGTCAAATCTCATCGCGTTTGGAGTTTGTTTGGTGCTCCAACAGTTATTCTCATGGGCTCAAAGTGCCTCCACTTTGAGGCCCAAGACACCCCTCCAACAGCCCACCAGACCAACCCAAACCACTCCCTTCATCTAGGCCATCCAATTCTAATCGCGTGGCCGAAAACCACACCCCGTTTGCACAACCCTAGCTCCTTGTGCCTATATATTTGCCCACCTTCCTCAATTTTTGCCCCAAATATAGGAAACCCTAGCTTCATCTCCTACCTCCAGCTTCTTCCTCCACTCCGGCGGAGCTCGCCGGAGTAGCTCGCCGGAGGACCACCGCCACCTCGCCGGAGAACCTCACCCCGCCGCCTCCAAGCCCTCTCCTCACCCCCGCGCCACCTCACCGCCGCCAGAGGTCCTCCCCGCCTCGTTCTCGCCGCCGGGACCCGCCTCCCCATCTCCCAGATCGCCGCCGCCCGCCGGTTTCCTCGAAGCCAGCCGCCGCCGCTGGAACGAGGGCGCCGAGCCCCTCGTCCCGATCCAGATCCGTCGCTACCTGGGCCCGGCAGCGCCCCGAGTGGGCCTCCCGCCGGTCTCCCTCCGCCAGCCGAGGCGCGCCGGCCCGGTTCCCTCCGCGGCCCAGTCCGCCTGCCAGGCCACCCTGGGCTTGGCCTCCTCCGCCTCCCTTCGCGGGCCGAGCCAGGGGCCCAGCACCTCCCCCGCGCCGCCGATCGAGAGAGGATCGGGAGGATCCCCTTCGGTCGATCCAGATCCCCCGCCGCCACCGCTAACGGGCCGGCCCCGTTAGGACTCCGCCCAGATTCGAGCCGCGGGCCCGATCCGCCAGGACCCGCGCCCGATCCGCTTCTCCAGCCCGAAGCCCGTTGACTTTCATATCTGAGGTTGCTTCAAATCCTAAGTCCCTGTGATACTTTGTTGTCTGATGCTATATTCAAATGGTGATAACTTTGTGTGTGATGCTCCGATTTGAGTGTATGAGATGTCCAGACGTTCGTGGAGACTTGTACTACATTTCATTCCATTGTGCCATACCTGTTTGAGTTCATCTAGGTGCTTAAATATCTGTTGCAAGAGTGCATCTTGATAAAAACTGCTGTTTGTAGTTATTTTCATGCCATCTTTGCATAGTGATAACTTGGTGCTCGTTTATCCGAATGATGCAAATGACATGTCCACGTGTTCGTCTTGTCATGCTCTACATGTTAAATGCTTAAGTTTGCATGATAGATTTAATCTTGCCATGTTTATCTCCATTGCAAAGTGCTATGTGGCTGTTATGATGTTAAACTTGTTATGAGATGCCAACTTGAGGAGCTCCTTGCTATCATTGTGATTGTCCCCATGATGCATGCTTAGGTGTTTTGGATTCACCATCATGTGTACTTTGCTGTAGTACTTACCACTTGCCAAGTTTAGTTTTGAGGTGACTTAAACTTGCTCTCAAAGATGCCATGATGAAACTGTTGTTTTAACACTTAGTGAAATTTCACTAAGTCTGGAATCTGTAATTTCCAGATGCCATGTTTGCTTGTTGTTCTAGGCCAATACATGATAGTTTTGGGGTGACTCTTGATGATTCCTTGTAGTATATATTGTTGGCTATCCATTCATGCTCTCACATGCTTACTTGAGTGGCTGTAGCATATTTAACTTTTGCTCCCAAGTTGCAATAAAATACAGCTGTCAGGATTTTGTTGTCAAGTTCAATATGTCATAGCTTGTTGCTATTGATCCGTGGCTCCTTTGGGGGTGCACCAATGGACTTATTTGCTGTAGGGTATATCTAGTTTATGTTCATGCTCTTTGCCATGATGTTTGAGTGCTGTAGCTTATTTATCTAGTGCTCCGAAGTTGCTATGTGGCTGTAATTTTCAGCTTGTGCATGTTTATTGTTTCGGGCATAACTTTTAGCCCGTAGCTCCGTTTTGAGCAAGTCTTATATGAAACTTGATTGATTTTTCGTGTAGATTCATAATATCCTATTGTTATCATGTTTTGAAGCATTTTGCTTGAGTGCAATTTTCCATGCTCCTTGTGCTCCCATAGTGCATCAGTCATGCATCCTGCATATTTTCGTGTGCGCATTGCATCTTGTTGATTCGTGCCTTGTGTGGTTGTGTTGATTAGAGCTGGAAGCTGAGACCGAGTACGAGTACGAGCACGAGGTTACTACCGAGGTTGAGCACGAGGACCCCTCTTACGATCCGAACGACAACTCTTCAGGCAAGATGACCGAACCTCGATAACATTACTATCTTTGCCTATTGCTAGAATTTCGCTCTATAGTTTTGCCTCGATGCCCATGTCTTTCCTGTCAGCCTCCTATTGTAACCATGTTCATGTTTAACCACCCTACCTACGCAAACCGTTGAATGGCTAAGTACGCTTCGCTCAGCCCCTCTTATAGCATTGCTAGTTGCAGGTGAAGTTGAAGATGCTTGCTTCATGTCGAAGTTTGTTGGGTTATATCACACTATGTAAATGCTTAAATGAACTCATCTATATATTGGCAATGGGTGGAAGGCTAAGCCTTTTGCTTGGTGATTTGTTCCACTCATGCCGCTAGGAACCGTATAAACCGGTGTTATGTTCCTTGATTATGCGTTCCTCACACGGTTGGGGTTATGGGACCCCCTCGATAAACCGCTAAGTGCTAAGCCTTTTCCAGCAAGTCCCAACATTGGTACTATTTGCCTAATAACTAATAAACTTGCATAGGGAGTAATTAACCCTCTTTCTTAATCAACAACCCCGGGCCAGTGCTCCACATGAGTGTTGGTCCGAACTGGGGGTCCTGCGGGGCCACCTCAAGGAAACTTGAGGTCTGGTAAAAACCCGTAGCATCACCCATCCGGTCGTGGCCTGAGACGAGATACACGCGGCTACTATCAGGGTGTCGGCACGCCGGGAGGATTTGCTGGATTAGCCTTACCTTAGTTCGGAGTATCTTGAGCACGGGATTCCGAGAATACTCGGGTCTTCCCACCTTTGGAGTTGCGACTCCGCGGATCATGGGCTTGTCATGGGCCACGTTGGAACACCCCTGTAGGGATTTGAACTTTCGAAAGCCGTGCCCGCGGTTATGTGGCAGATGGGAGCTTGTTAATATTCGGTTGTAGAAAACTTGACACCATGTTCCAATACACTACCAGCGTGTGTACCGTGACTGTCATTTTCCGAAAGGGTTTCGGGAGATGAACACGGTGGGGTTATGTTTGACTTGATTAGTTTAGGATCTCTTAGTGATCATCTCTCGACCGAAGCACCTTCTCTTCTCGCTCTCTTATACGTAAGCTAGGCTAGTGCTGCTGCAACCACTTTCTTATTCTTTCTTCAGCCTTGTTCCACACCCAAGGCTTAAATAGTCATGTTACCCGGGAACGGGATTGCTGAGTCCTCTGTGGCTCACAGTTACTTCAACACACCAGATGCAGGTACGATGGTGAGCTACCCTGGTGATGGCACTGAGCTAGACTGGGAGTACGACGAGGAGCGTAGCCGTTACTATGTCCGTTATCCCGATGATCAGTAGTGGTTCTTCTACTAGGATTCGATCTAGACATGTGGTTTAAGTTATGTTTGGTATCTTGACATTTGGATTTTACCCTTAGATGGGCTGTGATGTTCATTTGTATGATGATTGAAACATGTAATGAACTTGTGTGACGTGGCGAGTGTAAGCCAACTATTTTATGTTTTCCATCCCCATTTTTACATAAGTTGTGCAAAGATACCAAACTTGCGATCACTCCAGCATGGGATTATGTCTTTAAGTCGTGCCTCGACATGTAGGAGATATAGTCCCATCCTGGGCATTACACATTATCATTCTGTACGCAGATTTTACTGAAAAGTTTCCTCGTTTCTCTCCGCTCCAGGCCCAGAAATCACCCATATTCCTTCTGCAAAGTGGTATTGACAAGATGGCTTCAGCATCGATAGGAACAAAAACCGAGCGCACCAACTGTTCATTCCAAGATGATGTTGCCGATGTGATTAATTCAGACACAAACCATGGTGGGTTGGTGATTAGTGAGGCGATGTGTCTCATCATGCCAGGCCTAGGAAGCTAGTTGTGATTCCAGATTTCTGTAGTGTTTCCATTTTCGATCCTCCGTATGATTCCTTGTCTAAGCATGTCTCTTCCATCAAGTACCGCCCTCCATATCTGAGAGGGCCGACCTCCAAGTTCTGCGTCTAGCAGGTTTGAGTTTGGGAAATACGCCGCTTTCAGTATGCGTGCACTGAGAGAGGAAGGGTCACACAAAATCCTCCATGCCTGTCTGGCTAGTAATGCTAGGTTAAAAATTTCCATGTCTCTGAAGCCGAGCCCTCCAAGATGTTTTGGCCGAGTCATGATGTCCCACGCCACCCAGCTAGGTTTCCGTTTTCCTGCTTTGCTACCCCACCAGAACTGCCAAATGATGGAGGTTATGTTCTCACAAAGCCCTCTCGGTAGCCTAAAGCATGCCATGGAGTAAACCGGTAGGGCCTGTGCGATAGCTTTAATTAGAACTTCCTTCCCTGCCGCAGACAAAAGCTTCTCCATCTAGCCTCTAACCTTTTCCCAAACTCGATCTCTGAGATATCTGAATGTGCCCATCTTATTCTGTCCAACATCTGTAGGCATTCCCAAGTAGCGATCACTCAAAGACTCATTTTGCATATTCAAGATATTCTTAATGCTATCCCTCAAGACTTGAGGTGATCCCTTGCTGATGAAAATTGAAGATTTATCATGATTCACTCGTTGCCCCGATGCTTTACAATATGCCTCCAACAGGTTTGAAACTGCCACTGCCCCCTCATTATTAGACTTGAATAACAACAGGCTATCATCCGCAAATAGGAGGTGGTTTACAGCTGGAGCTGTGGGTGCCACCTTGATCCCACCAAGCACAGATGATTGAGAAATGTTTTTTAGTAGGCACGAAAGGCCCTCTGTTGCAATCAAGAAAAGATAAGGGGTGATCGGATCTCCCGGTCGGATGCCCCTAGATGGTTTGAAGGTCTCAAGCTTCTCTCCATTGAATAGAACCGAGAAGGAGACGGAATTGATCATACTCATTATGATATTTACCCATTGTTCTGCAAAATCCTGATCATCATTGCTCGAAGATAGTCCCACTCCAATCTGTCATACGCTTTCATCATATCCAGCTTCATGGCACAAATTCTGTTCTTCTTTGCTTTACTTCTTTTCATGTAGTGTAGGCACTCATGCGCACATATGATATTATCAGTTATGAGCCTACCTGGGACAAACGCTGACTGCTCTTCCGAGATGATTTCTGGCAATATTACTTTCAGCCTGTTTGCAACAACCTTCGAAGCAATCTTGTATATCACATTACATAAGCTGATAGGACGGAATTGAGTAAGGAGAGTAGGATTTGTCACCTTTGGAATGAGCACCAGGACCGTGTCATTGACACACTCTGCACTTTCTTCCCCTCTAATGATTTTGAGCACCGCGGCTGTTACCTCGTCTCCACAAATGTCCCAGTGCCTCTGATAAAAATATGCTGGAAAACCATCAGGCCCCGGAGCCTTCGTTGGAAACATCTGGAAAAGTGCAATTTTAACTTCCTCTTTTGTGTATGGAGCCAGAAGCACATCGTTCATATTTTGAGTGACTTTTCTGGGTACATGCTGTATCACCTCGTCCATATTACTGACTCCCTCGGTCGTATACAAGCTCTTATAAAAATCATTGACCATTGTTCTCAGCTCTGCCGAATCACTAACCGAGACTCCAAGCGAGTTAGCTAGGGCTTTAATCATGTTTTTCTTCCTTCTCATGCTGGCCCGCATGTGAAAGAATCTAGTGTTTTTGTCCCCTGCTATAAGCCAATCCAGCCTCGACCATTGGCGCCACATTAGCTCTTCTCGATGGTACAACTCTACTAGTTTCTCATTAATTTTGAGTTCAGCATGAGATGGGCCCACCCTCAAAGGTTCTCTCCTCAATCTCTCCAACTCCATTGTTAAGTTTTTTATTTCCTTGCGTACGCTACAAAAAGTTTCTCTGTTCCACTTGCCAAGGTCCCTTGAGATTGCATGTAGTTTTGCTTTCAGGCCTTCCAGATTAACAGCCGGTTGTTCCTGCCCCCAGCATTTCAAAATTGTTTCCTTCCACTCCTCATGTGTCTCCCACATGACCTCGTATTTAAAAGGTGGTTTTGCAGCCGGCCTCCTCTGTTCATCATGTAGCATCAGTAGTATCGGCGAATGGTCCGACGTGGCTGCTGTGACGTGTTTTAAAAAAGCTGAAGGAAATCTCGTCGTCCAGTCCACTGTAGCCATCGCCCGATCAAGCCTTACCCTTGTATAACTTCCACCTCGGACCTTTTTTCAAAAGTCCAAAAATTTCCCTGGTCATCCAGCATGCAAACATCAACCGCATCTCGGAAGCCCTGAATCTAGGCATTACTGCGTTCCCCAATTCCTTATTGTTCTTCCGTTCGTAGCACTTCGTTGAAGTCTCCCATGCATACCCAGGGGATCTGAGTCAAACCCGCTATTCCTTTCATGGTATCCCATGTTTGGTATCGTCAATTGGTTTGCGATTCACCATAGAAGAAAGTGGCCCTCCATGGGTCGCAACCGGATTCAGCAATCTCACAGTCTATGTGATACACTGAGTATCCTAGAATCTCAAGCTTTATTGAATTATTCCAGAAAATTCCTAGACCGCCACTGCGACCTTGAGTACTAACAGCATAAGCATTATCAAAACCAATAGCACTAGCTAAACTTTCTACTCTTGCTCTATCCAGCTGTGTTTCAACAATACATAGTAGAGTAGGGGCAAACTTCCTCGCTAATTCGCGAAGTTCACGGATTGTCGCGGCTTTGCCCGCACCATGACAATTCCAGCATAAGAGACTCATTGTGCCCGGCGGTGCTCCGCCGGGGAGCCCGCCGATGATGTATCTGGTTGTTTTCCTCCTTTCTTGCTGTTTGCCTTGTCTTGGATACTCTTCTCTCCCCCAGGTACTAGCTTGGGTCGCTTCAGGTCCTGTTTTGGGTGCGGGCTCAGTGGCGTTTGTGGAGGTGGCAGAGCCAGTACCCCACCCCCACCGGCCCTCCCTTCTACTGCTGGTGCCACAGCTCCCGCTAGTAGCACTGGAACATTTGCCCGCCCATCATCTCAGTCAAGCCTTTTCCGGTTTGACTCCTGCATCTCAGTGTCTTTGACTGCATTAGCAATTTGGTCATCCCCATCTACAAATTCAGGATTCGTAGGACCACCACGTTGCCTGTCACCTCTGGCACTAGAATGGCCACCACGACCTCCTCTTCGTCCTCCTCTGCGCCCGCGGCCTCCTCCAGGCCCCGCACCCGTACGCATAGCCCATGAGGCACGGAGGTCCTTGAAAACAAGAGCTGCTGGTGCATGAATGCCGTCGCCCTGCTCCTTAAAATTACGGCCAAGATGCCCACACACAGCGCACCAATCCGGGAGTTTCTCGTACCTCACCCCGTAGATCTGTCGCTTTCCATCTCTGATCATGCTCACCGCATTCTTTAGTGGCTTGAACACATTGATTCTCACCCAGACTCGGTAGAAATTACCGGCAAAATCCTGTGATATGTTTTCAGCGAACAAGACTTCTCCCGTCTTTCCTGCCATGGCTTCCACGAGATGGGCA
This sequence comes from Secale cereale, assembly GCA_902687465.1. Taxonomy (NCBI): domain Eukaryota; kingdom Viridiplantae; phylum Streptophyta; class Magnoliopsida; order Poales; family Poaceae; genus Secale; species Secale cereale. The sequence continues at coordinate 776,226,185 of LR738715.1, read as the reverse complement.
CACCTATCCGGAACATCATGGATTTGCACCCATATGTCCAGTGTGTCCAGTTCCACCATTGAAGGCTGGGTAACTCCATCATAGGGCTTGAGGATGACAGCGTTTCCTCGAAAGTTCCATGGGCCATCCTGCATGACCCTCTCCCAGTCTCCTAGACAGAAAAACTGCACTGTATAATGATTGTCTTCTAGGGGACGGAATTTGCAGTCATGCGCCAGATCCCACGCCGCCCGCATGTTCTTGTAGAACCAATATTGGCTATACGGCTTGTCTATGTGCAACCGAACAACGGCTATCCATCTAGCTGCCTCTGATGGCGCCTCTTTCTCATCGTAGACGACATCATCCAGATCTTCCTCCCGGAGCCTTAGCTCCTCCATCATCTTCTGTAGCTCTGCAGCGGGGTCTGCGCCAGGAGTCCGCGCTGCCGACGATCCATCCGCTGCCATCACTGGAACCCTAACCCGAGGTAGATCAATCGGGTTTTGCAAGGAGCCCTAAACACTTCCTGGGATCAAATTTCCCTGTGACTGAGCTGGGCCGAACTATCGTCGGTCTCACATGCATGTTGTGTATGGTACTGCCTTGTCTCCTCTGCTAAGCCAAAGCATCGCTAGTCTCAGATGCATGTTGTGGCGTAGTAGTAATAATAGTATATATTTTTCGGGTGAATAATATAATTAAAAAAAACCTTCTACTTAATTAATTTAAGTGAAGTAAATAATTAAAAGAAAAAAAAAAGGCCTGGGCACCGAGGTCGGCTCAACGCCCTGACGGCGTTGTGGCTCGTCGATGTCGACATAGGTCGGTCCGTGGTGACGGCGAGAGGCTCGTGCACGGTGCACCGTTCTGCAACACTGGTATTCAACTGAATTAGTATTAGTAGTACGCGTAGTCTGTGTAGTACTATTCAATAGGAAGTACTAGAGGATCAACATCACCGCAAACACTGGATTAAAAAAAAAGGAAAATAGCCTCCCTCGTGCCCTATGTTTGGCTTGAACGGCCATCACGTGGAGTTGTATTAGTGCTTGAGCCCTTCTTTGGCTGATCCAATCTTGCGTATAGGCAAGTAGGGCACTACTACCACTAGTCAATGTGCACGTGCAATGAACGTTAACTTGAAAATATACATGCGAATACTAATTAGGATATTATCTATGCGTTATTATGTGATTAACATTATATTTGGCATGAAATTAACAACACGCTAAACATGTTGAGCGCTCGACATTGAAGCAGTCTAGGTCGTTGGATTGACATGATTTGATGGCCGAGATTAATTGAATCTGCTTCTTTGTGCCTTTTTATATTGGTATAGATTAATGAGTAGTAGCCTTATCAAATCAGATTGGGATAAAAAAAGAAACCAAAACGTGTACTACTACTTGACTTCCCTGTGCTTATTGCCGTGGGCGAGGTCGCGGATCCACGTGTCATCTCTGAGGGCCTCCCGCACCGATCTGCTCTTGTGTCGCGAGTAGCTGAACAGCCTCGGGAATTGTTGCGAGAGGCAGCCCTGGCCGATCCATGAAGAGAGCCAGAAGGAGGCCCGAGCCCCGTCGCCGATCGCAACGCTGGTGGAGGCCGCGAAGAGCGCCTTGTCCACGCCGTCGCAAGGCAGCTGAGTGAATTGCAAAAAAACATCATATTTGACGTTCACGTTTTAATTTGCCACCACATTTCTAGCGCGTTTCAAAAATCCACCACTTTTCTTGTGAATTTTCTCAATAAAAATAAATGACCGATTGCCCGCTGCTAAACCGATTTCTGACACCGCAGGCCCACATGTCAGCTGCCACGTCGGACTAACCTCACGGCGCACGGCGTGACGGCCGTTAGGGCAGCACGCGCGGTCAAAGCGGTGCCCCCTTTGTCTGCTTCCCCATTCTCTCCTCTTTCCCCCGTCTCACTGTCTGTCCTACGATGGCGGCGGCGGCTAAACCTAGCGGCGGCGGCGGTGAGTCAGCCGGAGGCGAAGGGACCGGAGGTGATGGTGATGGGTTCTCGGAGGTAGACAACTGGCTCGGCACTAGTAGCTTGCCGACGCAGCGGGCTCCTTCACCGGAGCGATCCCCTTCGCCCCCTTCGCTGTCGGAGTGGGACATTGAGCGCCGTGCGGCGGCGGCCCTCGCGCGCAAGATAAGGGCTTCTGGCGTGGGAGAAGGCCATTAGTGGGCTTCAGGGTTCGGCGACGTGTGGTAAGATTTCTTCCTCGTCCACCCACTCCCCCTCTTCTTCAGTTTTACTGGCGCAGGAAGAAATCTTACCATACGCCGTTGAACCCTGAAGCCCACTGATGGCCTTCTCCCACGCCAGAAGCCCTTATCTTGCGCGCGAGGGCCGCCGCCGCACGGCGCTCAATGTCCCACTCCGGCAACGAAGGGGGCGAAGGGGATCGCTCCGGTGAAGGAGCCCGCTGCGTCGGCAAGCTACTGGTGCCGAGCCAGTTGTCTACCTCCGAGAACCCATCACCATCGCCTCCGGTCCCTCCGCCTCCGGCTGACTCACCGCCGCCGCCGCTAGGTTTAGCCGCCGTCGCCATCGTAGGACAGACAGAGAGACGGGGGAAAGAGGAGAGAATGGGGAAGCAGACAAAGGGGGCACCGCTTTGACCGTGCGTGCTGCCCTAACGGCCGTCACGCCGTGCGCCGTGAGGTTAGTCCGACATGGCAGCGGGCAATCGGTCATTTGTTTTTATTGAGAAAATTCACACGAAAAGTGGTGGATTTTTGGAACGCGCTAGAAATGTGGTGGCAAATTGAAGCGTGAACATCAAATGTGGTGGTTTTTTGCAATTCACTCCAAGGCAGCTTGGTGCCCACCCAAGGCCGCTCCGGGTGGTGCCAGACAGTCCAGAGCCAGCGCAGCCGCAGCGCTCTGGCAAAGCGCTGCAGGTCAAGGATGCCCAGGCCTCCTTGCTCCGTCAGGGCGCAGACCGCTGGCTAGTTGACCTTGCAGCTGGCGCCCGAAATCTCGTCGTCCTGGCACCAGAGGAAACGTCGCCTGCGCTTGTCGATCTCCTTGACAATTTTCTTTGGGACACAGAGGACGGTGAGGGCAAAGGTTTCCATGGCACTCAGCAAGCATCGGACGAGGACGCGGCGGCCGACCATCGGAAGCAGTTTGCCCTTCCAGCCCACAAGCCTTGCCTTGATTCTGTCGATGATGAACTGGAGGTGGACCAAGCGAAGGCGGCCCGTAGAGACCGACAACCCAAGATATTTGATGGGGAAGGGGGCGATGGAGCCTGCAAAACCCTGGAGCACCTCCTCGACGTTGATGTTCTTGCAATGGATCAGCGAGACCGTGGATTTGGGCGGGTTGATACAGAGCCCGGTTGCTTTGTCGAAGTCGCTAAGGATGTGCAGCAGCGAGTCTACCTCTTCTCGTCTAGGTTTTATGAAGATAACTGTGTCGTCGGCGTAGAGGCTAACACGAAGTGCCAGGTCGCGGCCTGGGAGGCCATGTAACGACTGCTGATCTACAGCCACCGCAATGAGGTGGTCCAGTGGGTCGATGGCCAAAATGAAGAGGAAGGGGGAGAGCGGGTCTCCTTGGCGCAACCCACGGTGATGGAGGATGCTAGGGCCGACCGAACCGTTGAGAGAGACCGCGGAAGAAGCCGAGACGAGCAGACGAGCCACCCAGTCCCACCATCTTGCACTAAACCCTAGCTGTTGGAGCAGCTCCAGCAGGTATTCCCAGGAGACGGCGTCGAACGCCTTTGCTATGTCTAACTTAACTAGCAGGCCCAGCGTTTTGCGACAGTGAAGGGTGCGGACGGAGTTTTGCACGAAAAGAAAGCTGTCGTGGATGCACTTCGACTTTAGGAATGCCGACTGCGCCGGTGAGATGATGGAGCCAATGAATGACGCCAATCTAATCGAGAGAACCTTGGAGATGAGCTTGGTTATCGAATGGATCAAACTGAAGGGCCTGAAGTGGGTGATCTCCGTTGCCCCATCCTTTTTTGGCAGGAGAATGATTGTAGCATTGTTGATTGCCGACATGTCACCGCCTGAGAGGTTGTAGAATTGGTGGAAGGCGGCCATGACATCTATCTTGATGATGGACCAGCATGAGCGGAAGAAAGTGCCATTGAAGCCGTCCGGCCCCGGAGATTTCTCCTGCGGAGATTTGCAGATCGCCACCCACACCTCATCCTCGGTGAAGGGGTTGTCGAGGCCGGCTGCCGGCAAGGACAGCAGGTGGATGGATTCCCAGTTGAAGGTACGGCTGTGAGGCGATGCAGTGCCCAGGGATGATCAGAAGTGTCCTTGCCCTTCATCGCCTGCTTCAGGGGACGGACGCGCAGCTGCAGCCAGGAGTGCCGGATGACCTGGCGTGGAGTAGAGCGAGCTCGGGAAAGTACACAGCGAAGTCGGCCTACCTGGCGCAGTTCCAGGGAAGAACGGCGACCCATTTCGACCATCTGGTTTGGAAGGCCTGGGCGCCTGGCAAAATCAAAATCTTTACCTGGTTGCTCCTCCAGGATCGGCTCTGGTGCAATGACAAACTCTAGCGGCAGGGCTGGACAAACGCTTACTTGTGCCAACTCTGCGTCAGAAACCTGGAGTCCTCGCGCCACCTCTTCTGGAGCTGCTAGGAAGCCGGACGGGTTTGGGCCGAGCTGGGACTGTGGCACGGCTGCTCGGCTCTCACGCCGGCCGAGAGCGGGCACCATGACAGCTCCATCGCGATCGTGCAAGGCATCCTGGAGCAGACCCCACACCAATGGCGTAAGGGAGTACGAACGCTGTGCTGGCTTGCTTGCTGGGAGATATGGCAGGAGAGAAACCAGTGCACCTTCAGGCAGCACCTGCCGTGCGTGACAAGAATCATCAAGCGCATAAAAGACAATATCGAGCTATGGAGAACCACAGGAGCTGCATGCTTAGAGAGCCCCTTCGGGGACCCCCCCTTGAGAGATAAACCCCCCTTGTTTCTAGGGTTTTTGGCCGTGTGTGGAACTGCCTAAAACTTTGATCCTAGGATCCTCACCACCATTGTTGTTTTATCCACTGCTTTCTGCTATGATCAATGAAAACGCCAGCAATTGCTGGATCTTTCAAAAAAAAACTTCCATGTGCTTGTGCGGTGCTTCACCACGGAACAAGATACGCATGAAGAAGACTGCCATGATTGTTCTAAAAAAAGACTGCCATGCTTATTTGAGGTTGATCGGTGCTATCTATAGGACGCCCTGCTGTATCCTGCGGTCCTTTGCCCCGCGCGCCTAACGTTGTTCGCTGCTCCGATGACCGGATCAGCCTAACCGCGGACATCGCGTACAAACGCCGTCCCCCAAAATTTCTTTGATCCAGTCTCGGATAGTTCTGCAAATAATATTTGCGTGCCAACGGTAATAATTCTCAAATAAATTATCTTACAATAAACAGATCTAACTGAAAATAATAGCACCCGATCATCCCACCGATCCGCGACGAACACCCAACAGGCTCTCAATGAAAGCATCAATGTCGGTTCAATATCCGGCATATCTCGTAGTAGGGGTCCTAAGAGCATCTCCAGCCGCGCACGCCCTCCTCAGGCCTTTTTTTGCGCCGGCGGCCAAAAATCGGCCCAGCCGCGCCCCCAGGATCTCATTTAGCGCCGGTTTTGGCCGAAAAAGCAGCCAGCGATCCCGAGCCGAACCCAAGCGCCCAGGGGTCGCCGGCAGTAACGAAAAGCGGCGTGGGGCCGCTCTGTCGGCGAGAGGAGGGCCTTTCCCGTCGTTTCTTCCCGCTTTTCCCCTTGTCTTCTCTCACATTCTCCACCCCTCCCGCCAATCTCCTCCTCTCCCCTCCCCCAGCCCGCCGCCATGCCACCGAAGAAGTAGGCAGCCCGGCGCTCCACGACGGATGCCGCCGCCGCCGCCCAGCCGAAGCAGAGGAAGCAGAGAGCGCCGTCGTCGAAGCCGTCGGGCATGACTAACGCCGATTGGAAGGCGGAAGTTCAATGCCGGGAAGCTGTCACCGCCGACCGGCGGAACAGGGCGAACGCCAATAGGGCCCGCGACATGGCGGCGGCGGCGGCCTCGGCGACTGTCTAGAATGACCAAACCGAGATGTCTCACGCGGGCATGATGCATCCGCCCGGCGGCCAAGGCCCATATGCGTCCTGGATCTAGCAGACCGTTGGGTCTCCGACCGAGTGGGGTTGCACATCATCGCCGGGCTACGCCGACGGCGATGCGCATGGCGGCTTCAACCCCAACCCCACCTTCCCCCATGGTCGTCCCGTCCAGCGCACGCCCTCACCCGCCTTCGCCGGCGTTCAGTACCCACCGTACAACTACTCGCCGCCGGCCTATACCGCCTCACCGACGCCGCCTCTCCGCCGTGGGGCGCTGCTCTTCTCACAAACATCGTCGTCGCACCTCGGTGACACGGACGCGATGGAGGCCGACATGGACGACAACATCACGACTGGCTCGGCCGCCGCCGCCGCCTCCCCCGGGTCCGCCACCCAAGACAACGCAATTGATCTCAACGGCGGCATGGATGGCGAGCTCGACTATGGTGATGAGGAACCGTAGGAGGAGGAGGAGGAAGAGGAGGAGCCGACGCCTTCTCAAGCGAGCTAAGGGAAGAAGAAGAAGAAGAAGAGGGCGGCCAGGACCGACGAGCCACACATCAAGTGGGCGTCCAAGGAGGACGAATGCCTCGCCGAGGCATGTAAAGTGGTTTGCCTCGACCCAATCACCGGCATGAACCAGAGCGTCGACACATATTGGGACCGGATCAAGGCCGAGTTCGACGAGCGCAAGCTCGTCGACCCCTACTTCAAAGGCGTCTACATGCAGCGTGGGTCAAAGGCGATGTCGAACCATTGGGGGCTCATCTAAAAATCGTGCAACAAATGGCATGGAATCGTCGAAGAGATCACGACTCGTCCGTAGAGTGGCGCCAGCATCGAGGATCAGTTGCTGCGGATGTTCGCCATGTTTCCCCGGACAGCGGCAACCAAGACTTCAAGTACCTCCACGTCTTCCCGCGGATCGAGAAGTGCGAGAAGTGGGCGGACGTCCGACGCACCCTCGCCAAGGCCAAGGAGACGTACAAGCCGGACGCGTCAACGCCGGGCGCGTCTGATGGTCGTCCTGATGGCAACAAAGGGGCCAAGAAGGGGAAACACGCCAACGCGGCTACCGCGCGTGTGCACGAGTCCATCGAGCATTGCCTCGCCGACGCCAAGACCCAGGCCGCCCCGTGGGAAGAGAAGACCGAGGCGCGGTGGTCGGCGTTGATGACGAACAGCGCCGTCAAGCTCGACCTGCTCCGCACCAACGTTGCCGCAAAGAAGAGGAACACCGACCTGGCATTCTTGATGGGAGGGGCGGACATGCTCCGGAGCGATGACGCACAGCTCAAGGCGTGGTACTTGGCGGAGCGCGGCCTCATCCTGAACCAGATGCCGTCGACGGCGCCACCAACTCCAACGCCGCCGCCCACGCCGCCAACAAGCCCCGTCGATGATGCCTCCGCAACGCCCAGCAACACAGAAGCCGCGTCAACGCCGCCCACCACTGAAGCCGCGCCGACGCCCAGCCCCGAAGCCGCGCAGACACCGCCCAGCAGCCCTCGCACGCCGACCACCCCGACGGCGAAGGACGACAACGCCGTTTGATGCAGTTGCCTACGTGCCCTGCCTTTTAGACGAACTTCCCATTTTGATTGCCGAACTGTGGCAACATGAGTGCCGATCTGTGACGCTGTGATCGCCGGACTTGTGGCATTTTTTTGGGAGCGAGAATGGACAAAGTTTGAAATTTATACGCCTTGGGGATGGCACCTGGGGGCGTGGCTGGGGCCTATATCACCCCCAAGGCCTAATATTCGTCGGGGGGAGCCCAAAATAGCGCTGGCATATGCGCTGGGGGGTGAATGAATGGAGATGCTCTAAGCTAGGCATCTTGGAGGGATGGTAACACGGACACATGATTTTACCTAGGTTCGGGCCCTCTTGATGGAGGTAAAACCATACATCCTGCTTTTGATTGTATTCATATGGGGTGTAGTACAGAGTACATGTGTCTACCATGAGATTGATCTAATGAATATCAGATGATCTATTGACTAGCCTGGCTTCGATTTATATAACACACAGGCGGCCTAGGGTTTAGGAGAATCCTTGTCTTGGGAACCAAGTCTTCTGGAAACCTCCTTGTATGCGGCATGAGCTGCTCGAAGTGGCCCATGAATGAACCGCCATGGGGGTCCTCGGCCCGATCCAGCTGGTCGAGAGACGACGTGGTGAGTACCCCCTAGTCCATGACACCGTCAGAAGAGAGAGGCAAAGGAGAACACACACCCCAGATATGACGGGGAGAATGCTCTGCGTCGCAGTTGCCGCCCGCCACCGTCTCTCCTCCTGAGAGGACGAAGACGTCGACCAAAGCCTCTCACGAACACCGCATGCCGCCTGGACGTTGTCGTCGCACCTCCGACTATATCTTGATGACCTTCGCACGAGATGGTGCGACGAAGGCCTCGCCGCCACCTTCACCCACGTTCGCCGGAGATTTCTGAGTGAACACCTCGAGTGGCGGCAAGGATAAGGGGAGGCGGCATGCATGGAAACCCTAGTCGCCCGAGAGAATGACGCATGGGGGGGGGGCATTTCCCTAAGTCAGGTGTGTTCTCATGAGTACAACTAAGGTGTGCTTTCATGGTGTTAGGAATAAATTAGCACATGCTAGTTAATGAATCATCATTAGCGAAACGTCATTAGTGTGTCCATACACCTAGCGGTCACCTCTCCATACAGACACTTCACTTCGCATGCATCACTTCTCCTTCTCTTAGACAATATGTAACCAACATCTCTCAAGGAATCCCCTCAGCTTGTATATGTACCATTAGATCGGTGAAATCCTTGGCAGTTTATTCATTCATCTATTCGAAGTTTTACTTCTAACATGGTATCAGCACTTGATGCTCTGCAAAATGAGTGATTTGGCCATGTAGATGAAACACCCCTTGCCCAAGATCAAAGAAGAAGAACCGATGAAAGAACGCGGGATCAACATCCATCGATTGAATAAGAAAACCTCAAACACAGTCTGCCAAAGGAAAGAAAATCAATCAATTGAGCGGATTGATCATACTCCAAGCACGAACAATGAGAACTTGAAACCGGGCACATTTTAAATCATAAGGAGGACACACAGAAAAGGACACGCGCATTGACATCCACGATCAATCAATCAAAATTCCATACCAATAACTGATTGCTTTCTTATTTTAGATCTAGGGTTGTATATGTCAATTCTTTCGTCCCTATTTGTTAGTAAGTGATCAAATGGGTAAATCCCCCGCCCAGTGCTTTCCGCAAAAAGTTTAGTGGAAGACGAAACAGGTAGGTTGTTGAAACATATATGAAATCCTCACCTATTTCCCTATTCGCCTTCCACTAAACTTCCAATAAAAATGGAGAGGACTTTCGGGACGGAGCGCCGCCGTCTCGAGGCGGAACTTGGGCATGAGCACTTTCACTCTCCGGCAGAGCGATTCTGCCGGGGATTCTTTCCTGCGAGAGGGAGAAATTGAAGCCATTGTCATCACCAACAACCCTCTCATCGTGGGAGGATCAATATCCATCAACATCTTCACCAGCACCATCACATCTCAAACCCTAGTTCCTCTCTTTTATTCAATCTTTGTATCAAAACCTCATATTGGTACCTGTGGGTTGCTAGTAGTGTTGATTACATCTTGTAGTTGATGCTAGTTGGTTTATTTGGTGGATGACTATATGCTCAGATCCATTATGCTATTCAATACTCCTTTGATCTTGAACATGAATATGCTTTGTGAGTAGTTACGTTTGTTTTTGAGAACATGGGAGAAGTCTTGTCTTGTAATCATGTGAACTTGATATTCGTTCGATATTTTGATGATATGTATGTTGTGATTCCCTTAGTGGTGTCGTGCGAACATCGACTACAAGACACTTCACCATCTTTGGGCCTAAGGAAATACATTGCAGAGTAGTAATTATATTATGGGTTGCCAGAATGATAGAAACTTAAACCATAGTTTATGCGCTATTCAGTAAGAGGTTGATTTGGATCCATATGTTTAATGCTATGGTTAGATTTTATCTTAATTCTTCTTCCGTGGGCGTGGATCCTTGCGAGAGCGATTAATCATAAGTGTGAGGCTTGTTCAAGTAAGAATAGCACCCAAGCACCAGTCCACCCACATATCCAATTATCAAAGTAGCGAACGTGAATCAAACCAACATGACGAAAGTGACTAGATGAAATTCATGTGTGTCCTCAAGAACGCTTTGCTTATTATAAGTGATCGTTCCGGCCTGTCCTTTGCCACAATAGGATTGGGATATCTTGCTGCACCTAATGTTACTATTGCTACTCGTTACTTGTTACAAACTATCTTGCTATCAAACAACTTGTTACCATAATTTCAGTGCTTGCAGAAATTACCTTACTGGAAACCGCTTGTCATTTCCTTCTGCTCCTCGTTGGGTTCGACACTCTTACTTATCGAAAGGACTACGATTGATCCCCTATACTTGTGGGTCATCATGACTCTTTTTCTGGAGCTGTTGCCAGGGAGTGAAGCACCTTTGGTAAGCGAAATTTGGTAAGGAAAAATTTATATTACGTGCTGAAATTTACTGTTACTTGCTACCATGGAAAATCATCCATTGAGGGGTTTGTTCGGGGTATCTTCACCTCGACCGGAAGTACAAAGATTTGTCTCTCAACCTATTGAACCTACTGAAAATATTGGTTATGAAATTTCTTCGGGTATGATAGAGAAACTGCTAGCTAATCCTTATGCAGGAGATGGAACACTACATCCTGATATGCACCTAATCTATGTGGATGAAGTTTGTGGATTATTTAAGCTTGTAGGTTTACCCGAGGATGTAAGAAGGTTTTCCCTTTATCTTTGTGGGGGTGGAAGCATTGACATGGTATAGGCTATGCGATGATATTGGATCTTGGAGCTGGAATCGATTGAAATTGTAATATCACCAAAACAATATCCTATGCATCTAGTTCACCGTGATCATAATTATATCTATAATTTTTGGCCTTGTGAAGGAGAAAGTATCGCTCAAGCTTGGGGGAGGCTTAAGTCAATGTTATATTCATGCCCAAATCATGAGCTCCCAAGAGAAATCATTATACAAAAATTGTATGATCGGCTTTCTCGTAATAAACAATCAATGCTTGATACTTCTTGTACTGGATCCTTCATGAAGAAGACTATTGAATTCAGGCGGGATCTTCTTGAAAGAATGAAACACAACTCTAAAGATTGGGAACTCGGCGAAGGTAAGGAGTCAGGTATAAAACTTGAGTTTGATTGTGTTAAATCTTTTATGGACGACGATGCTTTCAATGATTTTAGCAGTAAATATGGACTTGACTCTGAGATAGTAGCCTCATTTTGTGAATACTTTCCTACTCATGTTGATCTCCCTAAGGAGAAGTGGTTTAAATATCATCCACCTATTAAAGAAAAAGTTAAGGAACCAGTTAAAGCTAAAGATGAAACTATCGTTTACCATGTTGACCCGGTTGTGCCTACACCTTATATTGCAAAACCACATTTCCCTATTAGGATAAAGGAACATGCTAAAGTCTCAACCGTGGTTAACAAAAGTAATATTAGAGCACCAAAACCCTCTGAACAAATTAAAGAAGAAGCTAGTATTAGTATGGTTAAAGATCTCTTGGTAGATAATATTGATGGACATGTTATTTATTTTTGTAATGAAGCTGCTAGAATTGCCAAACCCGACATTACAGAGAAGAACAAGCCCATTGTTGGCATGCATGTCGTCTCAGTCAAAATAGGGTATCACTGTTTTCATGGTTTATGTGATATGGGTGCTAGCATGAGTGTTATTCCTTTTACATTATATCAAGAAACTATGCATGAGATCGCACCGGCTGAAATAGAAGATATAGATGTTACTATTGAACTTGCAAACAGAGACACCATTTGTCGGTGTACAAAAAGAGGGGCACACTTTTTGTACCCCTATAACTGTGCACGGGCAGTCTGAGCCACGGGCACCACCACACCAAGCATGGCAAGGGAGGTGAGCCAAGGTAAGACCGAAGCTCAACGAAACTGGAGCAACGCCAACAACAAGATCACAAAGAGCAAAGGGACAAAGCGGCTTCCCTCGACAAGATCCTTGCCGGGAGCCAGTTTTAGCAGCCCTGGCAAGACCCTTGCCGCGGCAGCTCGCCCCACGCCTACGGAGCGGATCACCCTTGAGTCCACAGCCCCCATGGGGCAAGGATTCGGGAGATATCCCCGTGGTGGCATGCAGATCTTTGTGAAGACATTCAAGGACGGATACACACATTAAGAGGACAACGACCCTTGGCGGGATCCTAGCCAAGGAGGATCACAAGGCCTCCGGCAAGCACCTTGTCAGGGATGACAGCAGGCGCCGCGGCAAGACCCTTGCCGGGGCCCCGGCAAGGCCCTTGCCGAGGACACCCGCAGGGCCACCGTCAGGCCCGCACCAACTGAGTTTCCACCGCCCATGCAGCTGCCAACCCAACCAGCTGGGCAGGCTCCTGTGTGGCAACATGCAGATCTTCGTGGAGACCCGCCGTTGCGCCACCTCAGCTGCCTGCCTGCCTACATGGCGCCTCAGGCACCGCTGGCCAGGGCGCGTGTCAACACAAGGAGGAGCGGCGACGGACAAGACAGACGTTTCCCCTCGTCCCCGATAAAGCAAGGACACCTAAGCCAAGCGCATTAAATGCACCTTGTCCTGTAATGCGAGGGATAACCTCGCATCACTGTACCTTTTCCACCTCCTGTGTGCCACTGTGGCAACCCCTTTTCCCTATAAAAGAAGGCCCGAGGCGACCAGGAGAAGGATTCGGCTCTTTAGAACTCCTCGCGACTCGGCTTTTGGAGCTCCTCACTAGCTGAAGAACACAAACATATAATCCACCAAAGCAGGAGTAGGGTTTCACGCATCTTTGCGGCCCGAACCTGGGTAAAGGAAACGTGTGCTAACTGTTAGATCCGCTCTTCTCTCAACCCTGCGCCCCGCAACCGTAGTAGGGATTCTTGTGATCCCATAGGTGTCGATCCAAATACCCCGACATCTTTGGCGCGCCAGGTAGGGGGTGCGCAGTTGTGAGAATCGATTTTAGCAGTTAGTTCGGCGCTCCTTCATCATCATGGCGCCCAAGAAGAAGACGACGGTGGTGGTTGGCCAGTCGGAAGCCGGACAGCCCATCCCGACGCGGGCGAGCAGCGGACCGGTCGCGGAAAGTACCCAGGGCGCTGCTCGCGAACACCAATGCCGTCCCAGCAGCCGGAGTCTGGGAGGTGGCGATGTTTGTGCGCCTGGTAACGGGCCGCACACCGCCAGTTCCAAAGATGGAGCCAGGCCCTCCGCGGGTGGCGCGGGGCCTTCCAAGGTCGCTGCCGCATCACCCGAAGGCGGCGCAAGGGCCTCCAGAACTCCCACGCTGGTGCCAACAGCGCGCTCCTCTCAAGCAGCGCGCGACGAACGGCGTCGTCACCCCGAAGATCCCGGGCATCACCATGGGAAGAGCCCCGAGTGCCACTCCTGGGACGTAGAAGACCTGCCCGCCCGCCGAAGCACTGGTGGAGACGGTATGCGACCGCGGGATCGTGATGGGGCTCCTCCTGACACGGTCAGGGGTCGAAGCGCGTCGCGGTCCGTGCAGGTTTCGCTACCATTGACCCCAGCCGAAGCCCTGGCGTGCGCGCAGTTGCTCCTCGACTTTCCTCCCATTACGGGGAAACTCGACGAATGGAGGGCCACGATCCGAAGCCTTGTCGCAGTCACCAACAAGGATGAATCAAATCCAGCGGAGCTCCCGGGTCGACGCTCTGATGGAGTCCCACGCACCGGCGGTGGGAGGGCCGGCAGCGCCGTGGCTACGGTGCATTCGCCTCCTCCTCGCCCGGTGCCATGTGCATCGACTCGTCGGGACGTCGCGGGCGACGCCATCTCCATAGCGTCGTTCGACCCACGGACCCACGACGACCAGTGTCAAGTTCTTCAGGAGCGAGCTCATGAAGACGCTCGAACCACCATCGAGCGCCGGCGCGGAGCGCGCCACGAGTCAGACAGGCGAGTGGGGCCTGCTGTGGACCGCCCAACATCGGAGAGCCCTGAAGGTCTTCCTTACGAGGTAGGCTGTCCGGCTTTTACCCGTGAGCTGCGGTAGTTCCAGTGGCCCTCTCACCGCACCTTCAAGCCTGACGTTGGCGAGAAGTACAACAGCAAGACCCACCCATCGGAGTTCCTCAGCATCTACACCATCGCGAGGCAAGCTGTCGGGGCCCGCGACGGTAAGGTGCTTGCGAATTACTTTCCGTTGGCTCTTAAACCTAACGCCATGTCGTGGTTGATGCACTTGCGAGTAGACTCTATTTCCTCCTGGTCCGACTTGTGCCATGAGTTTGTTGGCGCCTTTACTGGAGGTCACCAAGCCCATGGCCAAGCGAGTGACCTGCATGTCATACCCCAGAAGGAAGGTGAGAGTCTGCGCAAGTACATACAGAGATTCAGCCGGGTACAGTACAATATCCCCGATGTTCACCCTGCCGCCATCATCAGCGCATTCCATCAGAACGTGCGTAACCGCAAGATGCGCGAAGAACAGGCGATGACCAAGGTGAAAGATGTGGCGGAAGGGCCGGCACCGCAACAGGAAGCGCAAGGGTAAAGCCGTGCTTGCCGTCGAGGGATCTGATGACACTGGCTCCGCCAAGAAAACCAGGGCGGGTGACCCCGGTAAGGAAATTGCCGGGTGTGTCGCCTGCCGGGCCTTGGCAGCTGCCGAGAAGCCAGGGAACTCCGGGAAGCGATACTGCAAGATCCATCGCACCAAAGGCCATGATCTCCAGGACTGCCACCAGGTTGAGCTCCTTGCTGAGAAGCAAAGGGCTGAATACGAGAGGCAAGACAAGGAGAAGGGCCAGGATGGCGCCGAGGGGTCCAGCAAGAAGCGTGATGGCCAAGCAGGCCGTCGCGGCAAGGAGAAACAGCAGGAGAGGCCCGCCCGAGGCCGTGACAGAAGACCCGAAGACGACGATCACGAGGAGGACGACGAGTCCGGCGACCAAGAATTTCAGAAAGCTACGGAGGCCATGTGCGTCGACGGCGGCGCCTCGCTGCATACTTCTCACCGCCAACTTAAACAGTGGGCGCGTGAGATTACAGCGGCGGAGCCGTTGTCCGGCGCCCAAAAGCCGCTGAAGTGGTCCAGCACACCTATCATCTTTGACGCTGAGGATCACCCTGATCGCACTACTGCGGTCGGGTGCTTGTCATTGTTGGTTTCACCAACAATATGCAACCTCAAGGTGACAAAGATGCTAGTTGATGGCGGGGCCGGTCTGAACCTACTCTCGCCCACCGTGATCGAGAAGCTGCAGGTTCCTGATGGAGACCTCGAAGAGACGGGCACGTTTCAGGGGGTCAACCCAGGGAGAAGCCAACCAAAGGGGAAGGTCACGTTACCCTTGACTTTTGGAAGTGATCTGAACTATAGGACGAAGAGGATTGTGTTCGATGTTGCCAAGATCCCCTTGCCCTACAACGGGATCCTTGGCCGCCCATCGCCGGCCAAGTTCATGGCAGCGTCACACTACGCCTACAACACCCTGAAGATGCCAGGACCTGTGAGGATCATCACCACCCCCTCCGATAAGAAGGATGCGCTGATCTGCGCTGACCAACTATACCAGCAAGCGGTTGCAGCAACTGCCGCTACGAGGGCACTTGCTCCTGCCACTGGAGCCCCGGGAGGGAAGAAGAAGAAGACCGGCGAGACCTCGGGCACCCACTCCGGCAAGCACACCTCTTCGGAGTGCTGTGCTCCCATGGAGGACATGCCAGAGAGCTCCACCGGAAAGAAGAAGACCGGTGAGACCTCAGACACCCACTCCGGCAAGCGCACCTCTTCGGAGTGTCGCGCTCCCATCGAGGACGTGCCGGAGAACTCCACCGTCAGAAACAAGAAGTCCCGGGCCACGCCGCCGGCAACCAAGAGGGTTTCTGTCAAGGAGGACGACACAGGAGGGGCTTTCACCATAAGCTCCTCCCTTGACGACAAATAGGAAGACGCGCTCGTCACCTTCCTGCGGGCAAATGTCGACGTGTTTGCATGGCAAGCATCCGACATCCCCGGCGTTCCCAGGGAGGTGATTGAGCACCACCTTGCTGTCTGTCCTCATGCGCGGCCCGTCAAGCAGAAGGTCAGGAAGCAAGCTTTGGAACGGCAAGAGTTCATCATAGAGGAGATCCGGAAATTGGAAGCTGCGGGTTTGGTAAGAGGAGTGCTCCATCCAACGTGGTTGGCCAATCCAGTGGTAGTGCGCAAGGAAAATGGGAAGTGGAGGCTGTGTATTGATTACACATATATCAATAAAGCTTGTCCCAAGGACCCCTTCCCGTTGCCGCGCATCAACCAGATTGTTGACTCCACGGCTGGGTGTGACCTGCTGTCATTCCTCGATGCCTACTCCGGCTACCACCAGATCTTGATGGCAAGAGAAGAGGAAGAGAAGACAACATTCATCACCCCATGTGGTACGTACTGTTTCCTACGAATGCCTTTCGGGTTGAAGAGTGCTGGCTCGAAGTTTGCAAGGGCAGTCCAGATTGGTTTTGAACCCCAGCTCCATAGAAATATGGAGGCTTATATGGATGATATAGTGGTCAAAACCAAGAACAGGGCAACCCTTATACCGGATTTACAAGAAACATTTGTCAACCTACGCAAGATCAACCTCAAGCTGAACCCTGAGAAGTGCGTCTTCGGCGTCCCGTCTGGCAAGCTCCTCGGGTTCTTTGTGTCGCGGCGTGGGATAGAAGCCAATCCGGACAAGATCAAAGCTATTGAAAAGATTGAAGCACCCAAACGGGTCAACGACGTGCGTCGGCTTGCTGGCTGCGTTACCGCCATGAGCAGATTCATTTCCAAGTCTACCGAGCACGCCCTCCCCTTCTTCAAGATTTTGAAAAAGGCAGGGCCGATGGAGTGGACGGCAGAAGCTGAAGCAGCGTTACAAGATCTGAAGAGGTATCTTTCCTCCACGCCAATACTAGTTGCGCCTAGGCCACAAGAACCGTTGCTGCTATACTTAGCGGCGATGAACCAGGTGGTTAGCGCCGCACTAGTGGCACAGAGAGAAATTGACGACAGGGTCATAACAGCGACATAGCCTGGTGCCGCTGGCGCAGAGACGACACGGCCGGTTGAAGTGCAGCCAAGGAAGAAAATGACGCAGCACCCGGTCTACTTTGTTAGCTCCCTCTTGGAGGGGGCTAGATCAAGGTACTCCGGTGTGCAGAAATTGCTCTTCGGCCTTCTCATGGCCTCGAGGAAGCTGCGTCATTACTTCCAGGCGCACGAGATCACTATCGTCACTCGCCTCCCTCTACAACGGATATTGCACAATCCAGATGCAACGGGAAGGATTGTAGAGTGGGCACTGGAGCTGTCCAGCTTTGGCCTCAAGTTTGAAAGTACCTCGATGATTTAGAGCCGAGTCCTGGCAGAGTTCATCGTAGAATGGACCGCAACGCCTGATGAAGAAATTCAGGAAACTGCTCTCCCCGGCAAAGAGGCGAGTTGCAACTGGATCATGTACTTTGATGGAGCTTTCTCCTTGCAGGGCGCCGGGGCTGGCGTACTGCTGGTCGCGCCCACTGGAGAGCACCTCAAGTACGTGGTGCAGATGCACTTCCCCAGGGAGGTATCGACAAAAAACACTGCTGAGTACGAGGGGCTGCTTGCTGGTCTTAGGATCGCGGCAGACCTCGGAATCAAGAAGCTCATTGCCAGGGGCGACTCACAGCTTGTCGTCAAACAAGTCAATAAGGATTACTAGTGCCCGTTGATGAAGGCCTACGTCGATGAAGTGAGAAAATTGGAAGAGCGCTTTGATGGTATACGGGCAGAGCACGTTCCCCGAGCGGAGAACGACATCGCCGATTACGTGTCAAAGCGCGCTGCCCTTAAGCTACCTATGGAACCAGGTACCTTTGTGCTTCAGCTTTATCAGCCATCCGTTGATCCATCAACAGAGCAGAACAAGAGGAGGAAATCAGGGCCCGGCAAGTACTTTCCCGCCGAGCTCCCCGGAGCCGCCGACAAGGATGTTGCCGGAGACACTGAGCCCGCCACAGGACGAGTAGCTCCGGCGAAGCGTCAAGCTCTCGCCGTCGAGACAGCCGCTCCCTTGGCGGAGGAAAGGCCTTTGGTCCTCGCCGTCGAGCCCCAGGCTCCAGCGTGGGCGCAGCATACCGTACGATTCCTCCAGACTGGGGAACTTCCTGAGGAGCAGGAAGAAGCGGAGAAAGTAGCCCGTCGGTCTGCTATGTACCAGTTCGTCGATGACGTCCTGTACAGAAAGAGACCGAACGGCGTGAAATTGAAGTGCATCCCTCGAGAGGAAGGACTGGATCTGTTGGCAGAGATACATGGAGGCATATGTGGATCCCACATAGGGTCAAGAGCCCTTGCCGGCAAGGCATTCCGGCAAGGCTTCTCTGGCCCACTGCCCTCCAGGATGCGACGGCACTGGTCACTAGGTGTGAAGCGTGCCAGTTCCATTCAAAGAAACTTCATCAACCAGCTCAAGACCTTCAAACCATTCCTCTCTCCTGTCCCTTCTCGGTCTGGGGGCTCGACATACTGGGCCCTTTCCCCCACGCCGTTCGGGGCTTTGAGTACTTGTACGTTGCAATCGACAAGTTCACAAAGTGGCCAGAGGTGGAGGCAGTAAGGAAGGTCACAGCTCAGTCAGCCGTCAAGTTCTTCAAGGGACTAGTGTGCCGTTTTGGTGTACCCAACAGGATCATCACCGACAACATCACACTGTTTACAAGCCGCACCTTCATGCAATATACCCAAGACCTCGGCAGCAAAGTCTGTTTCGCTTTCGTTGCTCACCCCCGAAGCAATGGTCAAGCTGAGAGGGCAAATGCTGAAGTGCTGCGAGGATTAAGGACAAAGACCTTTGACAGGCTGCACAAGAGCGGGAGGTGCTGGATTGATGAGTTGCCGGCGGTTCTTTGGTCGATCAGAACGATGCCAAATCGAGCCACCGGCCAAACGCCCTTTGCCCTGATATACGGGGCAGAAGCAGTTCTCCCCACTGAACTCATATACGGGTCACCTCGAGTGCTCGCTTATGACGAGCTTGAGCAAGAGCAATTGCGGCAAGATGACACAATGCTCCTTGAGGAAGATCATCTTCGGGCGGCTGTGAGAGCAGCACGCTACCAACAAGCCTTGTGCCGCTACCATAGCCGCAAGGTCCTTGCCCAAAGCTTTCAGGAAGGCGACCTTGTTCTCCGGCGCGTTCAATCGGCCAGGAATACGAACAAGTTGACGCCGAAGTGGGAAGGCCCTTATCGGGTAATGCGAGTCACCAGGCCTGGCGCAGTCCGCCTGGAGACCGAAAATGCCATTCTGGTGAGCAATTCCTGGAACATTGAGCATCTTCGCAAGTTTTACCCATAAGGCGCGGCTTGCCGGGCCCCCCGGCAAGCCACCCTTTTGTACAAGCCTTGTCGGCAAGGCATGTAACCCTTTGTACAAAGCCAGGCGCAGACCCTGAGCATAAATAAATGAAGCGCTGGCGCCCTAAGTTATAGCATGCATGCTGAGTCCAGTCTCGTCCTTGGTTAGGGTTGATAGTGCTTAGCGGCGGCTAACCCCTAGCTTAGAGGTCGAGTCTTTGTCTTTCCTCTATCTTCTTTGGTTCACAGGACGCGCAGACATCCTTGCCGAAGCCACTTGGGGGAAAGAAAGAGGAACAGACTAGCACCTAGGCCCCGGCGAGCCAGTGTTGCCGGGGGCTACAAGGGCAAAGATTCACCCACGGTAGACCAGGGTTGCCGGGGGCTGCAGCTTCAGATAAGTTCTTTATCCCTTATCATGCATTCCATTATGGACTGAGGTATGTGAAACCTCGTTCTTTTCCTTAAACTACCGTGCTCCCATAACTCTAGGCCCTAGGGCTCGTTCCTGGGACTAAGTTTGGTCGTAGTGTCGGCGGCGAAAGGATGAAACGAGGAGCCTGAGCCCACTTCATCCCTGCTTCTGCCAAAAGCGTGAGAAAGGTCGAGCGAAGTAGGGAGACGACAAGGCCTGTTGCCGGGCAAGAAAATGTTTATCTTAGAGATATTAGGGATTTATTCCCTGTTGTGGGTTTTACCTGCGAACAAATGACCCGACAAACATTCCTTTTTCATTAAAAAGATTCCATTCAGGTACAGTCCATAGGGAATGAAAAACATGAACAAGGAGATTGCAAGCTTTAAAGTTAACAGTTGCCCAAAGGCTTACAAACTAAAAAGAGATAAGATGCCCGTAATGCCTTTCTTGTCCCTCTCCTCAGGAGGTAGGTCAAGGAGGCGAGAAGGGCAAAAGGGGCGCCTAGGGAGACGCAGAAGACACCAAGAGGACATCTCGGTGGCCGCCCAAGGGCTGGATGGTGATGACGGCGCCGGAGGTAGAGCTCGAAGACGAGGCGGCATGACGTCAGTACGCGTTGAAGGCGTCGGTGCCCGCGTACTCCGACATGACGACCTTGCCACCCGCCTTCTTCCTCTTCCTCTTCCGCATCCTCCCTACGCAAGCTGCCAAGGAGACGGCCCCGAGAAGTTCAAGGAGCCGGCGACGCGTATGATGGGGTCGCCGGTGCCACCAGGAGCAGCGCCCGACACCTAGTCACACCTGTCATCCTGCCGCCCACCGCCCTCGTCGTCGCTGCCGCTGTCCTCCTCGTCACCCTCGTTCGAGGAGGAGTCTTCGTCATCGGAGGAGCTCTCCATGCAGCACCTCGCACGAGTCCCGAGGTGCCCGAAGACCTTGACGGAGAGATGGCCATCCTCCATCAACTTGAAATGGAGGGTGAGCCCATCCGTCAGGCTGTGGATGCGAGCGAATGTCTTCCATCCTTGACGAAGATACATCACATGAGGGGCAGCGAAGTCAACGCGGACCCGCGTGCCACTGATCCCACAACCCCTCATGTGCAGCCGCAGCGACTCTGGCGGATCCACCTCCATCTCCCGCGCAAATGGAGTTGGGAGACAAAGGCGACGACGCGGCGGCCCCCGCATCCTAACAAAGAACTCGCAAGGGTCATCCCCAATATGGCCTTCCATTGGAGGAGGGGCTGCTGGCGGGGGCGAGGCCGGCGGGCCGCCCCGTCCTCCTCTTCCCCGAGCACCCCGGCCTCGCCCACGGCCTCGCCCCCTCCCTCTTCCCCTCGTGGCTGGTTCAGCCACTGCAGGTGCAGGAGAAGGAGGGACGCGTTGTCGCGCAGCGACCCTCGCCGCCACCGTTGAAGAGCCGGGATTTCCTCTCTTCATGGCGAACACAAGAGAGGAGCAGAAGCTGAAGGAGAAAGAAGATGGAGGAGTGCGGGGCACCGTCCCTTCCCTCCCGCTCTTTATAAAGGGGCGAGGCTGGGGCTCGACCGCCCCGCTCGGACAATCAAGACGCAGAAGGCGAGGGAGCCGGGACCGACCCGCCGCCCCAACCAGCGACGGCTCGGTTTCCCTCCTCCACCGTTCGCCACCTCAAGCGCATGGAGGGCACATGGCGGACGTGCAGGACCGATGGGATGGGTGAGGCGACCTCTCCCCACCCCATGATCGTGGGGAGTGGACGCCTTGACGACCGCACCTCGGCCCCATCCAGTAAATGGGCCGCGCCTCCACGCCCCCCCGTTTACGGGGAAGGCACGAAGCCGCCACCTTTCGCATTTATTGCGATGTGACGCATGCCTGCGGAAACCGCCCCACGCATGCCGCCCACGTCACGCACGCCCCTCCACCCCGCGCCCTGCGCGCGGGTCGTGGGAGGCGCGGCACGCGAGAAAATTTTACCACGGTGAAAACTGCCCCGCCTGCCCGCGCACCGTTCTGGGCCTGGCCCAACAACGCGTTGCGCTCATGTGTGGCCCAGGCCCGGGGGCTCCTGTCGGTGTACAAAAAGAGGGGCACACTTTTTGTACCCCAATAACTATGCACGGGCAGTCTGAGCCACGGGCACCACCACACCAAGCATGGCAAGGGAGGTGAGCCAAGGTAAGACTGAAGCTCGACGGAACTGGAGCAACGCCAAGAACAAGATCACAAAGAGCAAAGGGACAAAGCGGCTTCCCCCGGCAAGATCCTTGCCGGGAGCCAGTTTTAGCAGCCCTGGCAAGACCCTTGCCGGCGCCGGCTCTGGCGGCCCCGGCAAGACCCTTGCCGCGGCAGCTTGCCCCACGCCTACGGAGCAGATCACCCTTGAGTCCACGGCCCCCATGGGGCAAGGATTCGGGAGATATTCCCGTGGTGGCATGCAGATCTTTGTGAAGACATTCAAGGACGGATACACACATTAAGAGGACGACGACCCTTGGCGGGATCCTAGGCAAGGAGCATCACAAGGCCTCCGGCAAGCACCTTGCCGGGGATGCCAGCAGGCGCCGCGGCAAGACCCTTGTCGGGGCCCCGGCAAGGCCCTTGCCGAGGACACCCGCAGGCCACCGTCAGGCCCGCACCAACTGAGTTTCCACCGCCCATGCAGCTGCCGACCCAACCAGCTGGGCAGGCTCCTGCATGGCAATATGCAGATCTTCGTGGAGACCCGCCATTGTGCCACCTCAGCTGCCTGCCTGCCAACATGGTGCCTCAGGCACCGCTGGCCAGGGCGCGTGTCAACACAAGGAGGAGCGGCAACGGACAAGACGGACGTCTCCCCTCGTCCCCGATAAAGCAAGGACACCTAAGCCAAGCGCATTAAATGCGCCTTGTCCTGTAATGCGAGGGATAACCTCGCATCACTGTACCCTTTCCACCTCCTGTGTGCCACTGTGGCAACCCCTTTTCCCTATAAAAGGAGGCCCGAGGCGACCAGGAGAAGGATTCGGCTCTTAAGAACTCCTCGCGACTCGGCTTTTGGAGCTCCTCACTAGCTGAAGAACACAAACATATAATCCACCAAAGCAGGAGTAGGGTTTTACGCATCTTTGCGGCCCGAACCTGGGTAAAGGAACCGTGTGCTAACTGTTAGATCCGCTCTTCTCTCAACCCCGCGCCCCGCAACCGTAGTAGGGATTCTTGTGATCCCATAGGTGTCGATCCAAATACCCCGACACCATCACACCACTTCGAATTGATAGAGATGTTGAAGTCTTGTGTGGATAAATAAAATACCCTACTAATTTTCTAGTTCTTGGTTCTCCACAAAATAAATTTTGTCCCATAATATTTGGTTGACCTTTCTTGAACATTGTCAATGCTAAAATAGATTGTCAAAGAGAAACTGTTAGTGTTAATTTTGGTGGTCTGTCTCATGAGTTTAATTTCTCTAAGTTTCGTAGGCAACCGCATAATAAAGAATTGCCTAGTGAAGATGAAATAATTGGTCTTGCTTCTCTTGCTATTCCCCTACTGATCCATTAGAAAAATATTTGCTAGACCATTAAAATGATATGCATATGCATGAAATAAATTAAATAGATAAAATGTTCTTTGAACAACAACCTATTATCAAGCACAACTTGCCTGTTCAAACTTTAGGAGGTCCTCCTCCACCCAAGGGTGACCCTGTGTTTGAATTAAAGTAATTACCTGACACTTTGAAATATGCTTATCTTGATGAGAAGAAGATACATCCCGTTATTATCAGTGCTAGCCTTACAAAGTAAGAATAGAAGAGATTGTTAAAAACTTTGAGGAAGCACCGAGCTGGTATTGGATATACTCTTGATGACCTTAAGGCATTGGTCCCACTATCTGTCAGCACAAGATTAATAAGGAACCAGATGCTAAACCAATTGTTGATCACCAAGGACGATTGAATCCCAAAATGAAAGAAGTGGTAAGAAATGAAATATTAAAGCTTCTAGAAGCAGGTATAATTTATCATATATCTCATAGTAGATGGGTAAGTCATGTTCATTGTGTCCATAAGAAAGGAGGTATCACTATTGTTCCTAATAGTATGACTTTTGGTTTATGCAATGCACCTGCTACCTTTCAAAGATGGATGACTGCTATATTCTCTGACTTTTGTGAAAAGTTGTTGAGGTTTTCAGGGATGATTTTTCTGTTTACGGGACTTCTTTTGATGATTGCTTAACCAACCTTGATCGAGTTTTGTAGGAATGTGAACAAACTAATATTGTCTTGAATTGGGAGAATTGCCACTTTATGGTTAATGAAGGTATTGTCTTGGGGCATAAAATTTCTGAATGAGCTATTGATGTGGATAAAGCTAAAGTTGATGCAATTGAGAAAATGCCATGTCCTAAAGATAATAAAGGTATTCGTAGTTTTCTTGGTCATGATGGGTTCTATATGAGGTTTATTAAAGACTTCTCTAAAATTTATAGGCCTCTTACTAATTTATTACAGAAGGATGTTCCTTTTGTTTTTTATGATGATTGCGTGGAAGCCTTTGAAACACTTAAGAAATCCTTAACCAACGCACCTATTGTTCAACCACCTGATTGGAACTTGCCTTTTGAAATTATGTGTGATGCTAGTGACTATGATGTTAGTGTTGTTCTAGGACAAAGAGTTGATAAGAAATTAAATGTTATTCATTATGCTAGTAAAACTCTAGATAGTGCACAGAGAAACTATGCTACTATCGAGAAATAAATTTTAGCAGTTGTGTTTGCTTGTGATAAATTTAGATCTTAAATTGTTGATTCTAAAGTAATTGTTCACACCAATCATGCTGCTATTAAATATCTTATAGATTAGAAAGATGCTAAACCTATACTTATTAGGTGGGTTCTTTTAGTACAAGAATTTGAAGGAAATTTGCCCTAGAGGCAATAATAAAGTTGGTATTAATATATCCTTATATCTTGATAAATGTTTATTATTCATGCTAGAATTGTATTAACCGGAAACTTAGTACATGTGTTAATACATAGACAAAACAGGGTGTCCCTAGTATGCCTCTACTAGACTAGCTCGTTAATCAAAGATGGTTATGTTTCCTAACCATAGACATGTGTTGTCATTTGATGAACAGGATCACGTCATTAGAGAATGATGTGATGGACAAGACCCACCCGTTAGCTTAGCATAATGATGAAAGTGCAACTATCCCTAGGTGGTTTTGGTAACTACTAACAACATATAGCTCATTGAACTAATGCTATCTCAAGATAAATATTTCAGGGAAGTTCAATGATTGGCATGGCATGGATTAGAAATGTGGACCCCTCAAAATTCTAAGGACACATATTGGCTCAAGCTCAAGACTCTACATTTTCTATTTGGGATAATTAATTTGGTGCCCTTAGTTGTGTCCCACTCGGCAGGTTTACCCCTAGTTTCCAAAAACACTTGTTCCTGCCCAAACCACTTTGCTCCTCTTATGCTTTTGCCCTTTGACCGTTTGATCATCACTTTGAAAACTTCATAAAAAATTCATACTAACTCAGAAAAATTCAAATAAGATATCTAAATGTTCAGAAAAGCACCACCTATATGTGCATGGCATTTGCATTCACGGAAAAAGTGTTGGCTAGTCCCCATGAATGCAAATGGTCAAAACTGAGATGGGGACTGGACAACACTTTTTTCATGAATGCAAATGACATGCACATATAGGTGATGCTTTTCTGAACATTTTGATATCTTATTTGAATTTTTCTGTGTTAGTATGAATTTTTTATGAAGTTTTCAAAGTGATGGTCAAACGGTCAAAGGGCAAAAGCATAAGAGGAGCAAAGTGGTTTGGGCAGGAACAAGTGTTTTCGGAAACTAGGGGTAAACCTGCCGAGTGTGACCCAACTTGGGGCATAAAATCAATTATCCCTTTCTATTTTAGTGATCCAAGATCACATTGAGTCCATAGGAAAGCCAATACTATTAAAAATGGATGAGGTGTTGCTTAATGGGTTTCTTGCTCAAAATGCTCCCTCAACCACTTTCTCACATCCACATATGTCCCAAACCAAAAGTCAAACTCGGCCCCACCGAAACTTTCTATCCGGCGCCACCGAGTTCAGTTGACATAGCCACTGCCACAAACCCTAATCAATTCGGTCTCACCGATAGGGATCTTGGTCTCACCGAGATGGGATTGCAAACTCTCTGTTTCCATTCGTAACGTTTCGGTCCAACCGAAACGAGCGAATCGGTCCCACCGAGTTTGCCTGGCCAACTCTCTGGTTAGCTTATTACCAAAATCTGTCCTACCGAGTTTGTGTAATCGGTATCACCGAGATTACGTTATGTCCTAACCCTAATGAAATTGGTCCTACCGAGTTGATCATATCGGTCCCACCGAAATGCCTAACGGTCACATTATGAACTAAATCTGTCTGACTTAGTTCTCTGATTCGGTCCCACCGAGTTTGGTAAATTGTGTGTAACGGTTAGATTTTGTGTGGAGGCTATATATACCCCTCCACCCTCTCTTCATTTGTGGGGAAAGCCATCAGAACATACCTACACTTCCAACATACGTTTTCTGAGAGAGAACCACCTACACTTGTGTTGAAGTCAAGATATTCCATTCCAACCACATAAATCTTGATCTCTAGCCTTCTCCAAGTTGCTTTCCACTCAAATCATCTTTCCACCAAATCCAATCCTATGAAAGAGAGTTGAGTGTTGGGGAGACTATCATTTGAAGCACAAGAGCAAGGGGTTCATCATCAACACACCATCTATTACCTTTTGAAAAGTGGTGTCTCCTAGATTGGTTAGGTGTCACTTGGGAGCCTCCATCAAGATTGTGGAGTTGAACCAAGGGGTTTGTACGGGCAAGGAGATTACCTACTTCGTGAAGATCTACCCTAGTGAGGCATGTCCTTCATGGGCGATGGCCATGGTGGGATAGACAAGGTTGCTTCTTCGTGGACCCTTCACAGGTGGAGCCCTCCGTGGACTTGCGCAACCATTACCCTTCGTGGGTTGAAGTTTCCATCAACGTGGATGTACGATAGCACCACCTATCGGAACCACGGATAAAAAATCTCCGGGTCTACATTGCGTTTGCTCCCTCAAACTCCTCCCTTTACCTTCATATGCAATTGCTTTACATTCCGCTGCTATACTCTTAGAATTGCATGTGTAGGTTGATTGCTTGACTTGTTCATAATTGCTAAAATCTGCCAAGACTTAAAATTTGGAAAAGGCTAGGTTTTTATTTGGTCAAGTAGTCTAATCACCCCCCTCTAGACATACTTGGGATCCTACAAGTGGTATGAGAGCTAAGGTCTCCATTTGCCTTGATTTCCATAGCTTTTGGTGATCATAGCCTTGGTTTCACAACCTAGGAGAGTATGGCGTCTAGCGAGGGAAATTACCACCGTAGAGGTCCTTACTTTGATGGTACTAATTTTGCTAGTTGGAAGCATAATATGAAAATGCATATTCCTGGACATAACCCCGCCGTTTGGGCTATTGTGTGTGTTGGCTTGCAAGGTGAATTCTTTGATGGGAGAGAACCAAACCGTGCTACTACCGCGGAAGAGTTGAAGATGCTGCAATACAATGCTCAAGCTTGTGATATCCCCTTCAACGGATTGTGCCCCGAAGAATTTAATAAAATCAGCCATCTTGAGAATGCGGAGGAAATTTGGGATACTTTGATTGATATGCACGAGGGTACTGACTCTGTCAAGGAATACAAATTGGATGTGCTTCAAAGTCAGCTTGACAAGTTCAAAAGGAAGGATGGTGAAGGTGTCGCTGAAATGTACTCTAGGCTTGCTCTCATCACAAATGAGATTGTCGGCTTAGGAAGTGAGGAGATGATCGACATATTCATCATCAAGAAGGTCCTAAGAGCCTTGGATGGAAAATATGATACCGTGTGCACATTGATCCAAATGATGCTCAATTACAAAGATCTGAAGCCTAAGGAAGTAATTGGAAGAATTGTTGCTCATGAGATGTCACTTAAGGATAAGGAAGAGCTTCACAACAAGTCAAGTGGTGCTTACAAAGCCTCATGTGATGCTCCCACATCATCAAGTGAGAAACAAACCTTAAATGAAGAATTGAGACTAATGGTGAAGAACTTTAACAAGTTCTACAAGAGTAGAAGCAAGGAGAGAAGTTCCAAGTCAAGGTCCTACAATGACAAAAGATCTTCAAGTCGTGAATGAAATTGCTACAATTGTGGAAGACCCGGACACTACTCCAATGAGTGTACGGCTCCCTACAAAAGAAGAGAAGATTCTCCCAAAAGAAGGAGTAGGAGAGAAGAATCACCACCAAGAGAGAGAAGGAGTAGAGATGATCGTTATGAACGAAGACCTTCTCGGAGAAGCAAGGATTCGGAAAGGAAAGACAAGTCATCAAAGAGCTACACAAAACAAAGACATCAAGCTCACGTTGGTGAATGGGTATCCGACTCCGGCTCCGACCATCACTCCGACTCCGAATATACTCAAGATGAAGGTGTTGCAGGTCTAGCACTTGTGTCAACCAACTCCTACGACATATTTGACTCACCAAATGAAGGAATTGGAAGATGCTTCATGGCTAAAGGCCCAAAGGTATCACACCCCGAGTATGTTGATTTCAATAGTGATGAAGATGATTTGCTAGAAGATGATGATTTACTTGTTGATAACTCTAGTTATGAAAACTATGATGAACTTGCTATTAATCATGCTAATCAAGATAAAACGAATGACGATGATAAGAAGGATATTGAGCGTCTAACTAAAGAACTAAACACTCTTAAGTTAGCTCATGAAACTACCTTGGAAGATCATCGAGAACTTTTAAAGACTCATGAGAAGTTATGCTTTGAAAAACTCAACCTTGAGCAAGAGCATGAGTTCTTAAAAGCAATCAATGATGATCTTCGCAAGAAAAGTTCTTCTTACATTGCCAAACGTTTACTCTTGTCTACTTACATGCCACAAGTTAAATCTAGCAACAAGAACAAGAAATATTCTTCATCTAGTAGTAACAATAATCATGCTAAATCAAATATTGTTGCTTCTAGTAGTACTCTTGATTCCACTAATGATTCTCTTAGCCAAGTTACACTTGAGAAAGAAAATAGCCTATTGAAGGGAATTATAGAGAAAGGTGTTTACAAGAGCCTTGCCGGAAGTAAGCAATTTCAGGAGATTGTACGCAAGCAAGGAAGACACTGGAAGAATCAAGGTGTTGGTTTTGAATGAAAGTTCAATGCCAATGGAGTTGAGTGGGAATAAGATCAATACCCCAAAACGAAGTTTGTTCCTCAACAAGAGAAGTATGATCCTACTTCTTTCTAAGGAACACAAGCTCAAGATGATCTTCCACCACTAGACCATAAGAAAAAGGGCAAGGACAAGCTTCAAGAGGAGATTGATGCATTGAAGAAGCTCCCAAGGCCTTGGTCAAGTGGGTTCCCAAGACTACATCGAGTTCTACTTCATCAAGTACGACTACAACTCCAAGGATTCCCATCAAGATGGTGTGGATCCCGAAGAAGAAGACCTAGAGAGTTCTTGAGGGTGACTCTGCCAACATACTTCACTCATATCATTTTGGAGAGGACAAGTGCAAACAACTTCCATATTTTGCACTAGTTCAAGGAGCCACAAACCCTCTTGTTGGTAAGACAAGGGACAAGGTAACCAAATGCTTTTATGGACATCATCTTATGTGAACATCACTCTATGTCAATGGATATCCTTGTTTGTTCCTTGTGGGACTAACCCGTGTAGGTATCGAAAGTGAGACTCACTCCAATGGATTGCTCCAAATGATCTACATCAACATTGAGCATCTACATCTTCAACACCTACATGAAGTCATCATCGACAAAACCCAAGGTTAGTTCATCCCTCTTAGGGGGGATATCACATCTAGGGGGAGCTTTACTCTAATCAGTTGAGCTAAAGCAACTCTAATGATGTGAACACAACAATGCTTTATGTAAAAGTGGTAACCCCACTTGTGCTTAAATGATGAGTATGGCCTATGATGAAATGTTGTCATTTGACTCCTAAGTCAATATACTCATATATAGATGCCTAGTCATCGCCAAATTTCTTGATAAATGCTAGAGTGATTGTGCATGCTTTGTCACATATTTCATTTGCCATCTTATTGTGTGAGCATGTTGGATGCATATTTTACTCATTCGAGGACATCCATTTGTTGCTTTGATTGTTTGGCTCTTTCTCTTTTGCCAAATGGATGGACAAGAATGCCTAAGAACTCCCTCTAGCTATCTATGCTTTTCTCGTCACAAACTCTATTCATGCTACATCACAAAGTTTGATCAAGTCAGATTCGAACCACTCTATGTGAGGAGCACTCGGAGTCCCCGATTCGTCATAGACTTAAACTTCCAAAACCTCTTTGTGCATTTCGGTATGACTGAGTCATCCACTTCTGTCACACCGAGTTCACTAAGTTGATCTAGTTTTTCCATCTCGGTGCAACCGATTTGAACTTTTTGGTCACACTGAGTTGCAGTAACCGCTTGCAATTCTGTATCTCGGTGCCACCGAGTTGTTCCACTCGTCACACCGATAGGGTCGGGATATATATACCCCCGGGTGAGATTTTGGAAATTTCTTCAAACTCCTTAGCCCGCACGTGTGTCCTGCTCTGCCTCCTCGGGTCTCCGGATCGTCTCCTCGCCGCCAGCGACCTCCCGCCGCTGGTTTCCATCACCGTCAACAGAAACCTGCTCCGCCGTTGTCGCCGTAGCGAACTCCTGCCGAACTAGGGTATGGGTTCGACTCTATGTGCTATTTCCTTTAACTCCGATTCATAGCACATTACTTTGCCATGATCTTTACCATGTATGAAAACTATCTATCCACTGAAAAACATCCTTAGATTAGATTTGATCTGAAAATTTAGGGTTAGGTCTCCGTCGAACTCATCTCGGACCGACCGAGTTGTAGAAATCGGTCTCATCGATTTGGCTTAGGCCATTGCACATGCGATTTTCGGTCTGACCAAAAACAGCAAATCGGTGTGACCGAGTTCGACTCTCTGTGAAACCCTAGCAATCTCGGCGCCACCGAACTGTGACTTGGTCTGACCAAGTTCACTAGTTTAGGTTCCAAAATTGCTTCGGTATCACCGAGTTTAAGAAATCGGTAGCTCCGAAATGCTTTCTGTGGAGAACTAAATCTAAGTTTTTGAGTCATATGTTTTGCAAAAACTCTGCACTTTATGATGCTTATCCACTCTACCTCATCTACATCTATTGACGGGGTTTGCTGCCAGTGTAATTGCCAAGATGTCTGACCAGAGTGACAGTCAGAACAGGTGTGAGGAGCAAGTTAACATGAGTGAGTGCACTAGTCTCTCTAGCAGTTCTGATGAGGGTAGCAGGAGCACTCCAAGTAATCTTCCAAAGGCTACTACCAAGACAAGGAAGAAGAAACCTTCTGGCAGTGAGGATGAGGATTTTGTGGCTGATGAGGCCACTTCAAAGAAGCAAGCTGTGAAAGAATCAACTAGGGCTGTCAAGCCAGGTTTGAACAAGAAGGCCTCTGCTAAGAGAGCTCCAATGTCAAAGGCCAGAGCATCAACTCAAGAAACAATGGTGTTCACTCTAGAAACCAGAGATGATGAGCCAGCAGGAACAGAGAAGAGAACTAGAAAGACCACAACCAGAGTGATTGGCAAGCCATCTATGAGAGATGATGATGATGATGATGAAGCTGAAGAAGAAGAGGATGCTGCACCATCACCTAAATCTCAGAAGCTGATGGGGGATGCCATTAAGTCAGGAGCTGCTCCTTCAAAGCCCAAGACTGCCCCCAAAGCTGCTGCTCAAGCCACCAAATCTGCACCCAAGAGAAGCACAAGGAACATTCCAGCTGTAGAAAAGAACAAGCACTACAAAAAAGACACATCCGTGACATTTTGGGCCGAACGAAAAAAAAGTCTGTCATACTTATGACACTTCTATGATGATAATTGTGACCAAACCCGGTATCATCATAAATGTGGTGGGGTCCTACTTCTATGACAAAAAATCATGACAGAAAATGGGATTTTCGTCTTGGGCGGGCCGGAGACGTAGCTGCATGACATTCTTTGGGCCGTCCATGACGGAAAAAACCGTGGTAGAAGCGAGGCGAGGAAAATATCGAGGTGTTCCTGGTTACGGTGGGTGGTCGGGGCTGAGCGATGCACATTTCTCTCGTACACGCACGCGCATGGGTGCGAGGCGTTGGGCTCTAACTAAACCCGAGCGAGGCGTTGGGCTCTAACTGAACCCGAGCGATTGCACTGTAGGCTACGCGTTACTGAACCCGAGCGATCGATTGATGGCTGTTAACTGAACCCGATCGAGCGATTCCTTCACTATTGCTGCTAACTGAAGCCGATCGATGTTGCCTCTGGATGAACAGTGAGCGTTGCTGGGGGGTTTGGATGAACAGTTCCCGGTGGGGGTGGATGAACAGGACCCCGTGGTGTTGCCTCTGGATGAACAGGACCCCAACCGATCAAGCCGGTTGGGGCTGGATGAACAGGACCACGTGGAGGGCAGGATGAACAGGACCACCCCGTGGAGGGCGGGATGAACAATAGACGGTGGAGGGCTGGATGAACAGTAGCCCGTGGAGTGGTGGTTGAACAGGAGCCCGTGGAGAGGGCTGGTTGAACAGTAGCCGGTGGAGTAGCGCGCGGTGGAGGCTGGATGAACAGGAGCCCGTGGATGAACAGTCGCAGGTGGAGGCTGGAGGAGGTCGGCGGTGCATGAACAGTAGCCCGTGGAGGCTGGAGGGGGTCGACGGTGGAGATGAACAGTATCCCGTGGAGTCCCGTTTTGCGGTACGCCACACCCCTCACGATGAACATCACCCCCGTTTCGACCGTAGCGCTCCAACACAAGTCCGTTTCCTCTGTTTTGCGGTACGCCACACCCCTCCCGATCAACAGGACCCCTGTTTTGACCGTAGGAGGTCCGTTTCCTCCGTTTTACGGTACGCAAGACCCCTCACGATGAACAGGATCCCGTTTCGACCGTGGCTGGTCGAACACAAGGCCATTTCCTCCATTCTGTGGTACGCCATGCCTCGTTTCCATCGGCTGTTCCGTCCAAGCCCTCTCGATGAACACGACGACGCATTCCGTTCCGACCCAGCCGGTTGGCTCCGCATGAACACGACGACAACGATGTTTCTCCGTTCCGACTCAGCCATGTACACGAGCCATGGCCGTACGTATGCGCAAGCAGGTGTTCGAGACCCTGCCCGTATGTACGTACGTTGCCGTATTTTCTTTCTTGCACACTGTCCGCTGTACGTATGTGTACATACTACGTGCGCGCCTCTACTACAACACGTGCGCGCCTCTACATCGACCAGTATGTACGTACACGTTCGCGAACAGAATGACAATGCTACATACGCTTTGACCAGGTGGGTCCCGACTGTCAGGCACTTCCTTGCGTGCGAAGAAGTAGTTGGGGGATCCCTGCAGTCAGGGGGGCAAATCATTTTTTTCCCCGGATGCACTTCCTTGCGTGCGAAGATGTAGCTGGTGGGTCCCAGCAGTCAGGCGGAAACGTTTTTTTTCACGAAATACGGTGGCCCATCCGGTGGGTCCCCACTGTCAGGTGGAGGAATAATTATTTTGCGCGTAATAAAGAGGAACTTCCTTGCTGCGCCGTTGGCCCAGCTGTCAGCCTCTCCACGTACAGTACTCTTCCGATGGAAGCCGTTCGTTGACCACATTGACCACGCCGCGCTGAGAGCACCAAGGCGGTGGATGACGGCGAGGCCTAGGAAGGGGATGACGCGGAGCCAGGGAAGACGCGACAGTGGATGCCCACGTGGAGAGGAGTACGAGGGTTCACTGGTTTGACTGCGGTATGAGGCTGCCGTCGCCGCAGAATAACACGGGGTGTGGGTGAGTAGAGGGATGGCCTGGCCAGCGGTGGGAGTAGTAGGGGGTGGTGAGGCCTCCGCGGCATCGCAGCCGAACACGGGAGGCAGCAGCACGAGGCACGACCGGCGCTGGTTTGGGCGGCTGGAGCAAGAAGACCAGAGGTTGAAGAAGCACTACGGCCGTTGGATGGAGATCGTATGGTCACTGGAGCTATAATCATCCATATTGACTAAGTTGACAAAGCCCTCCGTCCCCGTCAACTTAGTAGGCCCACAAGTCAGCCTCCCACTATACTGGGTCCCAGCTAGCAAGGGGAGTGTTCATTTTCTTGTGCGTAATAAGGAGGCACTTCCTTGCTTGCGAAGATATAGCTGGTGTGTAATGCCCCGGATGTAATACTTTCCCTTTTGGGCAATATATATATATATATCTTTGGCTCCATCTATTCCATTCCGGGTTCTTTGTCTTTTCGGGTTTTCGTCGTTTTGTTGTGTGCATGTGTGGCATTCATTCATATCATGTAGTCATGTGCATTGCATTCCATTTGTGTTGTCGTTTGCATCCGATTCCACTCGTTTCTTTCCGTTGTCCGTTTCGAGTTCCGGGGGTCCGAGCTGTCAGCGGCGGTAACGTTTTTTTCGCGAAATACAGAGGCCCTTTTGGTGGGTCCCAGATGTTAGGTGGAGGAATCATTATTTTGCGCGTAATAAGGAGGCATTTCATTGCGTGCGGCCATGGACCCAGCTGTCAGCCTCTCCACGTACAGTCCACTTCAGATGCATGTCGGTCGTTGACCATGTTGACCAGGCCGCGCCGAGAGCACCAGGACGGTGGACGACAGCGAGGCCTAGAAAGGGAACGACACAGAGCCATGGAAGACTCCTTAGTTGTCTCCCATG
>LR738715.1:776178156-776191333 GCA_902687465.1 Secale cereale | reverse complement strand
GGGGGGGGGGGGAGTACGACTGTACGAGGGTTTACTGGTTCATCTGCCGTCGCCAGAGAATAACGGCAGGTGTGGGTTAGTAGAAGGATGGCTAGGCCAGCGATGGGAGTACGGTAGGGCGGTGAGGCCTGCGCGGCAGCACAGCCGGCCGCTGGGAGGAGAGAGCAGGCAGTCCCACCGGCGCTTGTTTGAGCGGCTGGAGCAGGAAGAGCAGAGATTGAAGAAGCACGATGGCCGTTGGATGGACATCCAACAGCCACTGCTTGTGCGTCAACCTTTTTTTAGGAAAGCCTCAAATCTGCGGAAAACATCATACAGCCCATCTGCCATTATTTCTAATAATTTACAGCCCATTTTCTAATTCTTAAGGTTTTTTTGGAGCCCATATTCTTTTTGTTAGCATTACAACCCATATTGTGGCCACGGTTAAAACATTATACGAAACTTTGCATATTTCGGTGCGGTCCGAACTATTTTTAATCTAGAAATTTCGAGTTACATTCAAACTGAATTTAAAAATAAATATATATCAATATAAAATCCAACAAATTGTCCACGCATAAAAATCAATGCAATTTAAAATCTCGAAATGAAAAAAAGAAATTTGAAACTAATTGCCAGTTTGATGTGTTTTAAAAATGTACAACCCATTTCTCATTACTGATAGGCCATTTTCTCGGCCAGCTGAATGAAAGCTCTCCTCGTCTTGAAATATTTGCAGCCCAACAAGCCTGACAAAGCGACTTACTTGGCAAATCACAAAAAAACTGGGCTGTGGCCGTGGACCCAGTTGTCAGCCTCTCCACGTACAGTACTCTTCCGATGGAAGTCGGTCGTTGACCACATTGACCACGCCGCGCCGAGAGCACCAAGGCGGTGGACGACGGCGAGGCCTAGGAAGGGGATGATGCGGAGCCGGGGAAGACGCGGCAGTGGATGCGCACGTGGAGAGGAGTACGAGGGTTCACTGGTTTGGCTGCGGTGTGAGGCTACCATCGCCACAGGGTTTGGCTAGCGGTGGGAGTAGTAGGGGGCGATGAGGCCTCAACGGCAACACAGCCGGCCACTGGAGGCAGGAGTAGGCGGTCTCACCGGCGCTGGTTTGGGCGGCTGGTGCAAGATGAGCAGCGATTGAAGAAGCATCAGGACCGTTTGATTCAAATCCAACGGTTACTGCTGCTAAAATCGTTTGTTAACTAAGTTGACAAGCCCTGCGTACGCGTCAACTTAGTAGGCCCACATGTCAGCCTCCCAACCGGTGTGCCCCAGATGTTAGTGAGAGGAATCATTTTTTTCGCGTAATAAGGAGGCAGTTGATTGCGTGCGGCCAGGCCGGCAGAGGGAGTAGGATGGGCCGGGGAAGCCTGCGCGGCATCACAGCGGGCCACAAGAGGAGAGAGCAGGCAGTCCCACCGGCGCTAGTTTAGGCGGCTGGAGTAGGAAGATCAGAGATTGAAGAAGCATGTTGGCCGTTGGATGGACATCCAATAGTCACTGCTGCTAGAATTATGTGTTGACTGACAAAGCCTTGCGTAAACAAGTCAGCCTCAAAATTTGTGGCGTGTACAGCCCATTTGCTATTATTTTTATAATTTTTACTCATTTTCTAATTCATATGGAATTTATTGCAGCCTGGTTTCCAATTTTAGAACTGCTCCCCATTTTCTGGTTAGTACCTGATGGCTTCTCGCCCCTCGTTGGTTACCCCAAGTGGAAGGTTTGAGATGCAGTGTAGCGGTAGTTTTCCCTTGGCAAAGATACCAAGGATCGAATTCCCCTGAGACTCCAAGGTTCAAAAAGAAGGTGTCAACTGCTAATGGCGCCAGATACTTAGCAATTAACCGGACCTGCACACAGATACAAATAACTTCGCTCCCAACGAGTACAGAGAGGTTGTCAATCCCTCCGGCCTTGTCGTTTACAAAGGATCAAACGCAAGAGATAATAGTGATAGGTATTGCTGCAACTAGTAAGTAAAAGCAGAAAGTAAATAGCGGATGTGATCAGTGATGGTATTATGGACCAGGGTCCCATGATGTTCACTAGTGATGTCTCTCTCTCAAAAGACGATAAAACAGCTATGTGAGGTAAATGAATTACATCTGGGCAATTGACAGGATTATGTGCGCAAACCAATGCTAACTATGCTGCAAGAAAGGTTGAGGCTCAAAAGCATGGGCGGTACGCCAAGGTAAGTAGACCGACATCCATCTGCATCTACTACTAATCATCCACCTTGAGATATCTATCCAGAACATCTCGCTGGTATTAAGTTGCGAGTCCCACCCATAGTGTAAACTCAAAGCAACAGACAACTGCATTAAAAGAACTTTGCGTAAAGTAAACAATCCTTGCACCCGCGAGTACAAGCACCGTTGTTTTCCCCCTTGTGGCAACAACACATCCCCTAGACTCATGTTTCTGTCAATCAAACTAGTCATCGAGGGGCATGAACCCACAATCAAGCATAACGTTCCCTCTTGGAGTTACTACCTACTACTCGGCCAAAGCAATAAATAGCAACGGAGAACATGCAAGAATTACTCAAGAGCATAAATATAAAAGAGGTAAATCAAATATATTACTCACACACAATCTGAACATAATCTCACAATCCATCGGATCCCAGCAAACTCAATATAGCAACAGCATAAGGATTACATATGTGCCTCGATCATGTAGGGCAGCGCACGAGGTCTAATTAGTGAAGCACAAAGAGGGGAGGAGAACATCACATAGCTACAAGTCATGGACCCATGGTCCAAGGGAGACTACTCACAACTCATCCGGAGGTGTCCATGGTGGTGGAGAGGCTCCCGGTGGTGATTCTCCCCTCCGGCAGGGTGCCGGGAAGAGTTCTCCTGGTGCTCCCGATCTTGGAAGCGCGGCGGCGGCAGAACAGAGATGAGATCGCGAAAAAGGGTTCCGTCCTCGAGGGTTTCGGGACGCGGTGTAAATATATGCCAAAGGGGGGCATCAGCGGAGACCTGGGGGGCCCAGGCGCCCCCCCCGGCACGGCCAGGAGGGGGGCCGCGCCACCAGGGCGCCTGGAGCCCTGGTGGCCCCCCTCTGACCCTACTTTGGCCGCAAGGAAGCTTCCGGAACGCTGATTTTTTATATAATTTTTCCGGGATTTTTCTGGCAGTTTACGTAATGGGAAAACCTGAAATACAAAAACAGCAGAAAACAGAAACTGGCACTGGGGTGCACTGGGTTAATAGGTTAGTCCAAATATGATCAAAAGTGTATGGAAGTGTATAAATATCACAGCAATATCACACAAAAGAGGCATGAAGCAAGCAGAAATTATCGATATGTTTTGGACGTATCAACATCCCCAAGCTTAATTCCTGCTCGTCCTCGAGTAGGTAAATGATAACAAGCATAATTTCTTGGTGACATGCTATTAACCATATAAGAACTTTTCATAGTCACATGACAAGTGCTTACTGAGACAATGAATTGTAGTAATTAAGTTGCCTCATGAGAAAATCACAAAGAACTGAAAGTTTTACAATATGATACTGAAACACTCAATAGATTTGTAATGAGCATGGTGTGCAAATATGACAAAGTGATATCTCGCTTGTCCCCTTTAGTGAAGCAAAACATAAATGCAGGGGCACCTCCAAGGTTTAAGTGACGACTAGATACAATGATTTCAGAATAAACGATATCATAATCATGCAAAAGACAATGCTACTTTGGGACAATGCACATTACACTCAGAATGACAATCATGCTCTAAATAATTGGTGCTTTAAAGAAGGTGGAGACTCTCGAACCGTGGCTTTTGTTGGCAAGGTTGAAAACCCGTGGTCGGAAACAAAAACTAAACATGTACCAGAGCTCTTGGTTTTAAAAACAGAGGTAATAATTATTTTTTTGAATATGCATGTTTCGTCAACGAATGCTAGCAGATAACTCAATCACTTCTTGAGCTGGACAAGTTTCGAGGAACGGCTCCCAAATGAGGACAATCACATCCTCTTAATCTCCTTTGTTTATCACTGCCAAAGTTTTCTGATTTCTCATGAACAAAGCGTGAAGGAGGGTTTGTTTGTTGTATAATTTTTTTAATGAGCCGGGCGCACTCTATGCCAGTTCCTTCTCGTATTATGGGTTTGCACATTAGACATGCAATCCCGGGGTGAAGCTTGTCCAACTTAAAAAGATCATGAATTAACTACTACTTCCTCATGAGCTAAAACAGAGGCACAAAAGAGAAATGCTTTTTTTGAATAATTTCGAGATGGTACATGAAAGTCTTCATTAGGAATGGCAGGTAAATACCATGTATAGGAAGGTATGGTGGACTCATATGGCATAACTGGTTTAAAGGATTTGGGATGCACAAGCAGTCAGTCCGCTTAGTACAGGCGAAGGTTAGAAAAAGACTGGGAGCGACCAACTAAAAGAGCAATGACGGTCATAATCATGCAGAGCGACAAATCAACATTGAATCAGGCATGGAAGTTATATCGCTACTCAGAAACTAAAGATCATCAAGGCTTGGTAGACTTTCTTTACAGTCTTAAATATGCGTGAGCATACGCCAAGTCAATCAAAATAAATTCTTGAAGGAAGATATCACTAAACCATACCACATCATAGGCAAACAAATCATGTTGGTACTCCATTAACACATTGAGAACCCCCCCTCCCCCAGCTATTTGAGACTAACCATAAGAAAACATGAACTACTAAGCATCATTATGCACATAGCATTTTATCATAGACATATCAACCAATGCAACAGAAGCCAACTCTCTTAATAAGATAAGCATGATAACTAAAGAGATTTCCAGCGACCAACTAAACAAAAGC
This sequence comes from Secale cereale, assembly GCA_902687465.1. Classification (NCBI taxonomy): domain Eukaryota; kingdom Viridiplantae; phylum Streptophyta; class Magnoliopsida; order Poales; family Poaceae; genus Secale; species Secale cereale. The sequence continues at coordinate 776,186,506 of LR738715.1, read as the reverse complement.
TCTTTACAAAGATAAGTATGAAAACTAAGAGTTGAACATGATAGTAGCTATTGTAAGACAAAGAACACACATAGCAAGGATAGACATGAAAATTCTATGTTATGTTCTCGGTTGAAGTGGAGCGTGTTTCTCTCCCATACAAAGAAAGCTGAGTTCCAACTCGTTATGAACAGCAAGCAAAGCTAAAGAAAACTAAAAACGAAACTAAAAGCAAGCCGCTCCAAGCATAGCACATAACACATGAAGTGATAAAAATATAGTGGAACGAAAGACGAACTGATAATTGTTGATGGAGAAGGGGATGCACGGGGGCATCCCCAAGCTTAGACGCTTGAGTCTTCTTGAATATTTCTTGGGGGTGCATGGGGGCATCCCCAAGCTTGAGCGTTTGACACTCCTGAATCTTTTTCTCATCTTCCCTCGCACACTTGAAAACTCCCTTCATACATAACTCATCATAATCTGATTAGCGAGGTTAGTACCCTTAATAAAATAATTGTTCCTTGCTGGAAATAAGGATATTCTTGAAGGTCTACTGTTTCTCAAGATTGCCAAAAGGTTTTTGCAAAGAAAAAGCAAGCTCAAGGTTTGCAAAATGAAGGAAAGGCAAAACAAGACAGAATCTGTGAAAAACAGACCAGCAGGTAGTAAATGATTTTTTCGGGGCACTTCTGCAACTCTAATCAAAAAACTCAGAACAGACGCCCGAAAGAAAATTGTATAGAGCACGCTGTCGAAAAAATTCAGACCAAAAAGATGATTTGGTGATTTTATACGAATTTTTCTGTCCAAGGACAGAATCTGTTTCCTGGACAGCACGTCACAACTTTTGAATTTTCTTGCAATCAGAGGCTACACTTGGCACAAAGCTGAAAAGTAAAGATACAATGATGATGCTACTGTAGTAACAACATCAAGACACAACAAAAGCAAAATAAAATTTTATTCATTGTGGGCTGCCTCCCAAAAGTGCTTTCTTTTATGCCTTTAAGCTAGGCATAATGCAAAGAGATCAAGTTGTATCAATTGAACCATCATCAAGATCATCAAAAAGCTCTTCAAGAGTACAACTAGTCTTAAGAGAACTTTCAAATAAAGGCCTAATAGAGATACTTCTAGGAAGAAGACCAAAAGGAAAAAGGTTAAAGGAAGATTCATTTATAAATTTATCAAAGAGAGGTGTTTCTTCCAAAGTCTTCATAGTTTCAACCCCTTTGGCAATAGATGGATTACTTTTAGAGCGGGGAGCCTTTGGAACGTGAACGAACTTAGGCTCCTTCTTTGCCAGAGTTTCTACCTTTTTGGTTTTGATTGAGGAGAAAGTTGTTCCTAGAGTATCAAATATTTCCTCAATCTTGTCTATCCTAGAAGAGTCCAAGTCATGGGATTTGATGGTCTCCAAAGTTTTGAGAATTTTATGCATGGAGCTATCAAGTCTATTCAAATTCCCTTGGATCTTACGATCCAACTCATTTATCTTATTAATGTTTGGCATCTCTAGCTCTATCTTTTCAAGTTTTTTCATAATGTGAGCTAGGGTGATGTCCTCTTGAATGCTAACAACAGGGGGATTTCCAACAAGATTTTCAATAATACTAAGAGACTCCCAAACTGGGGCCTCTAGGAAATTCCCATTAATAGCAGAATCTAGAATAAACCTATTCCAAGAAGTAATTCCAACACAAAAATTTCTAAGTAGGATAGTAGTAGATTGTTTCTTGGTGGCTCTTTTTTGAGAATCATTAATTCTATACCAAGCATCTTTTAGACTTTCCCCACCTCTTTGTTTACAGGTGAGAACTTCTGCCTCACCAAAGACAAAAGGACCCGACATAATGACAACTAAAGAATGAGATAACTATTTTTTGTGATTTTTGATAAAAGACACTAAAGCAAAAACTGAAATGTAAACTAACAAGACTAAAAAGCAAAGGTAGAAGATAGCGTGCAACTCCCCTATCTTGAAGAGTGGAGTCCCCGGCGACGGCGCCAGAAAACTTTGCTTGATGGCTTCTCGCCCCTCGTTGGTTACCCCAAGTGGAAGGTTTGAGATGCAGTGTAGCGGTAGTTTTCCCTTGGCAAAGATACCAAGGATCGAATTCCCCTGAGACTCCAAGGTTCAACAAGAAGGTGTCAACTGCTAATGGCGCCAGATACTTAGCAATTAACCGGACCTGCACACAGATACAAATAACTTTGCTCCCAACGAGTACAGAGAGGTTGTCAATCCCTCCGGCCTTGTCGTTTACAAAGGATCAAACGCAAGAGATAATAGTGATAGGTATTGCTGCAACTAGTAAGTACAAGCAGAAAGTAAATAGCGGATGTGATCAGTGATGGTAATATGGACCGGGGTCCCATGATGTTCACTAGTGATGTCTCTCTCCCAAAAGACGATAAAACAACTATGTGAGGTAAACGAATTACAGCTGGGCAATTGACAGGATTATGTGCGCAAACCAATGCTAACTATGCAGCAAGAAAGGTTGAGGCTCAAAAGCATGGGCGGTACACCAAGGTAAGTAGACTGACATCCATCTGCATCTACTACTAATCTTCCACCTTGAGATATCTATCCAGAACATCTCGCTGGTATTAAGTTGCGAGTCCCACCCATAGTGTAAACTCAAAGCAACAGACAACTGCATTAAAAGAACTTTGCGTAAAGTAAACAATCCTTGCACCCGCGAGTACAAGCACCGTTGTTTTCCCCCTTGTGGCAACATCACATCCCCTAGACTCATGTTTCTGTCACTCAAACTAGTCATCGAGGGGCATGAACCCACAATCAAGCATAACGTTCCCTCTTGGAGTTACTACCTACTACTCGGCCAAAGCAATAAATAGCAACGGAGAAAATGCAAGAATTACTCAAGAACATAAATATAAAAGAGGTAAATCAAATATATTACTCACACACAATCTGAACATAATCTCACAATCCATCGGATCCCAGCAAACTCAACATAGCAACAGCATAAGGATTACATATGTGCCTCGATCATGTAGGGCAGCTTACGAGGTCTAATTAGTGAAGCACAAAGAGGGGAGGAGAACATCACATAGCTACTGGTCATGGACCCATGGTACAAGGGAGACTACTCACAACTCATCCGGGAGGCATCCATGGTGGTGGAGAGGCTCCCGGTGGTGATTCTCCCCTCCGGCAGGGTGCCGGGAAGAGTTCTCCTGGTGCTCCCGATCTTGGAAGCGCGGCGGCGGCGGAACAGAGATGAGATCGCGAAAAAGGGTTCCGTCCTCGAGGGTTTCGGGACGCGGTGTAAATATATGCCAAAGGGGGGCATCAGCGGAGACCCGGGGGGCCCAGGCGCCCCCCGGCGCGGCGAGGAGGGGGGCCGCGCCACCAGGGCGCCTGGAGCCCTGGTGGCCCCCCTCCGGCCCTACTTTGGCCACAAGGAAGCTTCCGGAACGCTGATTTTTTATATAATTTTTCCGGGATTTTTCTGGCAGTTTACGTAATGGGAAAACCTGAAATACAAAAACAGCAGAAAACAGAAACTGGCACTGGGGTGCACTGGGTTAATAGGTTAGTCCAAATATGATCAAAAGTGTATGGAAGTGTATAAATATCATAGCAATATCACACAAAAGAGGCATGGAGCAAGCAGAAATTATCGATACGTTTTGAACGTATCAGTACCAGGGTTAAAAAAATTAACTAAATATGTGGGAAAATCTGAAAATTCACAATTTTTTGCTGGGGAACAAAATATTCTTAATCCAAAAATTAGTAGCCGTACTAAAACAAATTTAAAAATAAATTAGTACCATTTTAATGTTAAATCCAATGAAATACGTATAAGATATCAGTAAAGAACAAAAACAAAAAAAAGAAACTAATATCCCATTTGCTATTTATTTTTGGAATTTTCAACCCCTTTTGATATCAATTTTAACAAACACTGACCATACTCTTTGGCCAGGCCGGAATGCATCCCTCCCCGTCTTGAAAAATTTGCAGCCCAACAAGTCGGAGAAAACAAATAGGCCTAGATTGGGTATTCTTCAAAAAGAAATACTGGGCTACCTATTTTCCTAAAGAAAAAACTGCTGGGCTGGTCATGTTGTTAGACGGGCCACAGAGACCGCACAAGCCAGTTTATAGCCTGCTCTTCCGAATTACTTATTTATGTTTAGGGGACCATGAGCATGTACCTGGGCCGGATTCATGTGAGAGCCTCCCTTCCAGTTAATTATGGGCTTCTCTATTGGGCCTTCATCAGTGGGCTGCATGTTATCAACAAGTGGAAAATGTGTTCCGTACGAAAAATAGTATGTGCCACATACGGTACGGGGCACTAAAGGATCGAACCGTGCAACGACTTCCAAAACATCGTGTTTGTTGTTCTAACAACACATTTATTCAACCAACAGACGAAATATACTACTGATTGTACATTGAAAACAGCAGCAGCAGCAACCAGGGCTGTGGGTGCAACAGAAGCAGTAAGCAGGCCAGAAGAGTGAAGACGCAGCTCTATCTTCCAAACCAAACATCAGCCATCATTACAAAAGGGCTACCAAAAAATAACAAGTATATGCATCAAACTAAATAAAGATCCTATTACACAAGTGTACGCATCTAACTAACCGGCTTAGTTAGACCTTACTATTTATTAAGCTGTGGAGATTGGCTGACGGCTTGAATCGGATGGGTGCCTGACGGGGGAAACTCCAGCCAGCAGGTCGAAGTCTGATACTTGCGACCCTCTCTCCTACTTTGGGCTGCAGAGCGTGGCGGCACATATTAGGGTATGGTGCATGCAGAGACGCATGGTACGCTGTGTACACACAGTTTTTCCTGATGGACGAAACCGCGCTGCCATCATGATCCTTGCCGTCGGTTATCTCCTGGTTAATCGGATAATTCAGTCCGACAAACAGAGAGCGTGTACCAAGACTACTTACCAACCCCCAGTCAAAAATTTCTGAAGGCCCAGAGAAGCTGGGATCCTGCTCAAAGTCCATGCAGTGATTGTAAATGTATTCTGCGAAACATCACGTCCGGTACGTGCGAACGATCATCAATCATTTGCCGTCGTCTGATCAAGCTAGGAACCACCTGCAACTTCCATGCCGCTTTTCTTTGAAAGGTTCTGGGATTAGGAAGGGTAGGGACACCAGGCGGCCTACAACATCATATCAAGTTGGAGTCAAATAACCCTAAAAAAAGTTGGAGTCAAATAAAAAAGGGCTCTTGATGTAGTCAATCTTAAGAACAACATGTTATGAGCATGTATATTTTTTCAGTAAATGTTGACAGTAATATAAGCAAGCCATCATGATATCATAGGAAAGTAACATACTGCTGTAACAACCGTTTGTAGCGATGACTGGAGTAGGCCAGCAATACGTCCAGCCATAGAAGGAGTCGACAGCCTAAATGAAGCCCTTGTGTTCAATGGCATCAGAGAACCATGGAGGATGTATGATCCTGCAATGGACGTGCAGATTTATTCACTTACCGCAGTGACCTGTCAGATAGGCGAGACCGCGGTTGAAGAACGCAATTAGCCTGAAGTCTTTATAATTCGCAGATCACTACTGGCCCTTGGCGAAGAACATCAAGTACGAGACGTGCTACCCATTCACCGTGCCGGAGTCGCTGGAGGATCAGCGCCGCCTGCTAGTCTCGGAGGAGGACGGCAGCGTCTTGCTCTTGATCGTGGGCACCGGCGAGGCCCGCGCAGGCTGCCGCCACATCTCTGTAGTGTGCGTCAGGGGCGACGCCGCTGACGCTGACACTGACTCGAGGCCGATGTAAGGGTGCGTGCTCACTATTACCACCCCTCGGAGGTACGTGGGCGGCGACACTGGCTACGTCAAGCTGACTTAGACTCTGCCGAGCTGGGACCTTCCCGCCGATGTGGACATGGATGACACACGGTATTATTTGACCCCCAACAATGTGCACAGGGACTCCAAGGAGGTTCACCTGGAAATCTGCATTATCAAGTTAAAGGTTGATCATTAGTTCGCTCAATGTAATCCGCTGTCTAAGCATGCGGAGACTTCCATGCATGATCTTGCTCTATTGGAGTATCGCGCATGAATAAAAGTGTATCCATTTATGGTTTAGTCTAGAATCTTCCATGTATGAATTTTTACTACAGTACTGGTGAAAGACTTATGATGAACCATTTCTTACATATCCTCTGCCCCCTTTCAAGTCATCCTGATTTAATCCCTCCATCTAGGTGTATAAGGGCATGGTTAATACTTAAATAGTATAGCCAACTGTTGACTATAAGAAAGTGGCATGTCATCTGTAGCCAACATGTATAACAATGGATACTCAAAAACTAATTCTTGAAGATCATTTCCTGCAAAGCACAATAGGAGTTATTTCTTCACAAGTTTTGGATGCAGGTTGAACAGTTTCACTCTTCCGTGCAACGCACGGGCACCTTACTATAGATTAGTACGACCAAAAATTGAAGTAACATTATATATAGTATGATAAATGATGATGCATGTCACCTACAATTATATCATTGAAAACTATGTTCAAATACGAATCCAACGATATTGTTTTTGTTGACACGCACTAACATTTTGTCTGTTAGATCTTCAGTCAAATTCAATGGGGGATAAACCACGACCGATGTAGTATTACTAGTGTAGAGGGCGATGCTGCACGGGAGTCTCACCCCGCTCGTGGTGCGGCAGTAAAGCCGTCATATCACAAAACCCAACCACTCCCAGTAATAAGTGGCCTTGTAAAATAAACGGACAAGCAACCATCACATCCCTTCGTCTTTTTTGCATTTCATCTCTCTACATTTACTTTCTCCGGTTCATCACACACACTCGATCCCTAGCTACTACTCCTAGTATCCCTAGCTACTACTCCTAGGGCCAGTTCTTTTGGCGGCTTCCCCAACTTTTCCGATAAGACTAGTCACAGTGGAGAGTAACATTAAGGCGCCTCACTCATTTATTTGGGCTTCTAAACTACAACTAGTAGTAGCTCCATCCTAGTTTATTCCTCACCATTGTAATTTTTGCTAAATTTTGAGCAAGATTTAACTGATAAAATGTTAGTGCATGTGACATGCACTAACATTTTCATTAGTTAAATTTATGATCAAAATTTGACACAGATTATAATGGAGACCAATAAACCAGGACGGAGGTAGTAGTTATGGGATTACTAATCTAGAACCCTAAAAGAGCTAGCCCCTGGTACTCCTACTAGTAGTAGTACTCAAGTTGGAATTCCAATTGCACGACACAACTTGTTAGGCAAAAAAATCGATACAGGGTGTAGGAAGCGGTTTGGGAATTTGCATGCCTTTCCGACCAGTGAGATACTCTGTACAAAGTACGACTGAGAAATAACCACAGAGAAGGAAGCTAAAAGTAAACAATCAAACAATCATTTTTCATTTGTTTTGCATTGAAACGTTTCACAAGCTTGACTAGTGCTGTTTTTCTACTTTTACAAAAACCACATCATAGTGTTAAAACGTGCATTTGCACGTACATAAGTAATAGTAGTACTCCCTCCGTCTAGGTGTATAAGTCTTCCCTCTTTCTTGGTCACGGTGCACAACCAAAGATGACTTATTGACCTGGATGGAGGGAGTAGCACAATCTGCAAGCATATATAGAGAGAGACGTGTAGTGCGATAGTATACAGTAAAGTTTGTGCTATATGCACGTACTTACAAAATCCGTACGGATACACAAGGTTTCCAAACTTTCCCTTTTACATACTTAATTATGGACGCTAATAATTCCTGAACGTTCGGGATTTATCATTTGCGTCCCAAAACTAATGAGATCACCTTACAAAACAAAAATGATACTCCTACTAAAAGCCACGGCGCTCACAGGAGCGCTTGCGGCGCGCCATGAGTGCCCTGGTGCGTGGCCGTTTCCCAGCGCGCCAACACAACGCCTCTTCCTCAGCCTCGCAACTCGCGAGGTGGTGATTGGTGGCTTGCCGGCGGGCGAGCGCAATCTCACCGGTGTGGTGATCCGGCGTCAATAGGTACTCCTCTTCGCTGGAAGAGTGCACCCGGTCCACGTACCGCCAAGCTTAGATGAGGTGCTTGGGCCCGACTGCACTCAGGGCTTTGGCACGGGCGTCCTCCGCCACCCTCACGGCCCTCGCACGAGCCTTCTGCCGAAGAGCCAATTGCCTGACTCTCTCGGACGCGACATAGGCCTGCCAGGCAGCTTGTCCTGCGGTGCGCTTCTCTTCGTCGGCCTTTTTCTCCGCCTCTATTTTGGCGCGCTCTGCTGGAGGCTGGAGGCAAAGCCTCCCACAAGGCAACATCCATTTCTTTCCAAAGCTCCTCAAAGCTAGGGGGGGGGGGGGGTT
>LR738715.1:776156673-776172334 GCA_902687465.1 Secale cereale | reverse complement strand
ACGCACGCACGCACGCACGCACGCACGCACGCACGCACGCACGCACACACACACACACACACACAAACCCCCTTCCCCGAGCACACAATTCATCCCCATCCAAGGTTATATGGCGACCACTCTCGCTTGTGCTTCTCTGCACCCCAACATGCACAACACCTCAATTTTCAAAGAGGGCGTCGAGGAGATCGAAGACGGCGACCACACTACGCTAGATAATTGATACGTCCAAAATGCATCACTATTTTGTATCATAATTTATCCTTATTCATTGATATATTTCACGTTACGGTGATGTTCTTATGTTGTTTTGGTCTATTTTACACAATTTGCAAACTATCCGATGCCGGAACAACAGACGCAGGATTCAGCAGTAAAAAGTGGACGCTGAATTGCTGAAGAAGAATACCTCCAAATTACCTGAAAATTGACTGGAGATATTTTTCAGATGAATCACGAAGACACGCAAAAGGGGAGCCAGATGGGGGCCACAGGGTGCCCAGGCGGCCTGGGGGCGCGCCCCCCTGGCCGCGCCGGGGGGGGGGGGGGGGGCGCCTGGAGCCCCTGGCCCACCTCCGGATGCCCCCTTTTGCCTATATACTCTCCGTTCTACGAAAACCCTAAAAAGAAGACTTTTTACGGAGTTCCGCCGCCGCTCCGAGGCGGAAACCTACAGAGAAGAAAAGGGCATCTCCGGCGAGCAGATTCCGCCGGGGAGATCACCTCCCGGAAGGGGAGATCGTCGCCATCGTCATCACCATCATCACGGGCATCATCGAGATCATCATCAACATCATCCCCAACACCAGCACCATCTCCATCTTCATCCAAATCTCATCTTACAATCGCAACTCGTGTTGTAACTCGTACTACCTATCCTCTCTACTCCGTCGGTGTTGATTACTACTTTGTGGTGAATGCTATTGAGTTTTGTTGGAGAAATATTATTATGTCCAGATTGTTTATCACATATTTATCCCCACTGATCATGATCTCTTTTATGTCTTGTGAGTAGTTACCTTAGTTCTTGAGGACATGGGGAATGTCTTGTTGTTAGTAGTCATATGCTGTTGAAGTAATATGTGTTGTTTGATACTTAAGTTGTGTTGTCATTCTACTAGTGGTGTTGTGTGAGTCGAACACTCAACACTTCGCCTTATTAAGGACCTTGGAGAATACATTGTGTATAAAGAATGCTTATGGTGGGTTGCCGGAGTGACAGAAACCTGAACCCCAGTTTGCACGCTTTTGCATAAGGGAATAGTGGATCCTCGATCGTATTGCTATGGTTAGGCTTTTGCCTTAAATTCTACCTTGTATTTGCGGATGCTTGCAAGGTGTTTAATCATAAGAGTGCATTCATCTTAGTCTAGAGAGTGCACTAGCATAGATCCACCCACTCAACACTTATCAACACATAACATAGCATCGATACAAAATATGGCCAAAGCACATGACTACCTCTCCCGTGTGTCCTCAGGAATGCTTTAGTCTTTATAAGTTCAGTTGCTAGGCCTCTCCTTTGCTAAGAAAGGATTGGGCCACTTGTTACTCTCAGTACCTTTTACATTACTTGCTTTTACTTTCCTGTTGCTTATACCGAGAAAACCCCTAAAAGTTATCTTTCAGTGCTTGCAGTAAATTCTTGCTTAGAATCGCTTATCAATACCTTCTGCTCCTCGTTGGGTTCGACACTCTTACTTATCGAAAACGCTGCAATAGATCCCTTACGGTTGTGGGTCATCAAGTACCTTTTTCTGGCGCCGTTGCCGGGGAGCGTAGCGCTATTGGTAAAGTGAAACTGGTAAGAAAGTTTTTTTTATAATTCTGTTTTTATTTTTGCTATTTGCAGCTCCTTGTCCTTATGGACAACCCTATTATTTGATCGTTGCTTGCGGGAAGACGCCCCGCACCTGTGGTGGTTGATCCTCCCCCTACTGAAATTGTGCCTTATAAAATACCAGCTGGTATTATCGATTATGTTTTGGCTAATCGTTACGTAGGAGACAGACATCCCGGTGAACACTTGCTATATCTGTCACAATTATGTTCATTATTTAAGCTTGCAGGTGTATCGAGGGAGTTTGTCATGAGGAAATTGTTTGTCGTATCACTTATAGATAAAGCTTCAGATTGGTATGGGCTCCTCGATAACTCACACTTGCTGGACTGGCAGGAGCTTATGTCTCTCTTTTATACGAAGTTTTATCCTCTTCATGAAATTCATCGAGACAGGAATTATATCTATAACTTTAGGTCTCGTGACGGAGAAAGCATTGCTCAAGCTTGGGGGAGATTGAAGTCCCTAATGCTCAAATGCCCTATTCATAAGCTTCCCAAGGAAATTATACTTACAAATTTTTATGCCAGGCTTTCTCGTCAGGATAAGGAGATGCTGGATGCCTCCTCTAGTGGGGTGTTTCAGAAGAAGAGTGTTGAAGAAAGGTGGGATCTCCTTGAAAGAATCCAGAGGAATACCGAAGATTGGGAAATTGATAAAGGTATTGAACCCGCTATAAATTATGAACATGATTATATTGAGAGCTATGTGGAAACTAATTACTTCAATACTTTTTGCTCTAAGATTGGTCTTGATTCCCATCTAGTGATTGATTTGTGTAAGAATTTTGCCTCTCACGTTGATTCTTTTAAAAAGAAGAGAGACCAGCACCATGAACCTTTTAAAGAACCACCTATTGATATTTATGTTGCTGACCCTATTTTGCCTACAGTTATATATGAAAAGCCTCCTTTTCCCACGAGGATAAGGGAGCACTCTCTTGTGACATGCATAATAAATAAAAGTGAGAGAAGAGTTGATGAGCCCGAGGACCAGATCAAGGTCGATCCTCAAGTTGCATTGATTAAAGACCTTGCTACTAATGATGTTTTGGATTCCAATATAAATTTTTGTGCTGTTTCCACTAACCTTGTCACAGCCAAGAATAAAGGCCCAATTTCAGGTACTCCAGTGGTATCTGTTAAAATAGGAGATCACAATTATTATGGGCTATGCGATTTGGGATCGAGTGCAAGTGCTATCCCCTATTCACTTTATGAAGAGATCATCGGCGAGATTTCCCCTTGTGAACTTGAAGAAGTTGATGTTACTATTCATCTTGCAAATAGAACAACTATCTCTCCTATCAGAATTGTGAGGGACGTTGAAGTCCTATGTGGAAAGGTAAAATACCCTACCGACTTTCTAGTACTTGGTTCAGAGAGGGACAATTTTTGTCCCATTATTTTTGGTAGACCTTTTCTTAGAACTTGTGGAGCTATAATAGATTGCAAGAAAGGTAAAGTTTCTGTTGAATTCGATGGTGAGCCATATGAATTTAATTTTTCTAAGTTCTCTAAGCAGCCTCGTGGTACTGATTTACCTAGTGATGATAAAATTATTGAAAGTATTGTCTCTATTGCTATTCCCCCTAATGATCCTTTGCAGCAATACATGGAGGACCACGAGAATGATTTGCATATGCAGGAAAGAAATGAACTAGATGAAATATTCTTGAGGCAGCCTGCTATCCTGAAGCACAACCTTCCGGTTGAACCTTTGGGAATTTTATCAAAACCGAAAGAAGACCCGGTGTTCGATCTTAAACCTCTTCCCGATACGCTCAAGTATGCTTATTTAGATGAAAAGAAAGTATATCCTGTTATTATCAATTCTAACCTTTCAGGATATGAAGAGGAGCGATTATTGGAAGTACTTCGTAAACACCGAGGCGCAATTGGCTACACCCTTGATGACCTTAAGGGGATTAGTCCATCTATCTGTCAACATACTATCAACCTTGAGCCTGATGCTAAACCGGTTGTTGATCATCAACGCGGTTGAACCCGAAGATGATGGATGTCATGAGAACTGAGATTCTCAAGCTTCTAGCCACAGGTATTATCTACCCTATAGCTGATAGTAAGTGGGTAAGTCCGGTACATTGTGTTCCTAAGAAAGGAGGTACAACTGTGGTTCCTAATAATAAAAATGAATTAATACCTCAGAGAATTATTATTGGATATAGAATGTGTATTGATTACATAAAGTTGAACAAGGCAACCAGGAAGGATCACTATCCGTTGCCGTTCATCGACCAAATGCTTGAAAGGTTATCCAAAAATACCCACTTTTGTTATCTCGATGGTTATTCTGGCTTCTCTCAAATTCATGTTAACACTGCCGATCAAGAGAAGACCACTTTCACTTGTCCCTTTGGTACTTATGCTTACAGGCGTATGCCTTTTGGTTTATGTAATGCCCCTGCTACTTTTCAAAGGTGTATGTCTGCTATCTTTCATGGTTTCTGCGGGGATATTATGGAAGTCTTCATGGACGATTTCTCCGTCTATGGAACTTCTTTTGACCATTGTCTTCACAACCTTAATAAAGTTTTGCAGAGATGCGAGGAGACAAATTTGGTACTCAACTGGGAAAATTGCCACTTTATGGTTAATGAAGGAATTGTTCTTGGTCACAAGACTTCCGAAAGGGGAATTGAAGTGGACAAGGCTAAGATCGAAGCTATTGAGAGGATGCCCTATCCAAGGGACATCAAAGGTATTCGCAGTTTTCTCGGTCATGCAGGTTTTTATAGAAGATTTATTATAGACTTTTCTAAAACCTCGAGACCCCTCACTAATCTTCTCCAGAAGGATGTTCCTTTTGTATTTGATGAAAATTGTAAGGAAGCTTTTGAAGTCCTTAAGAAAGCTTTAATAACAGCTCCTATAGTACAACCACCTCACTGGAATTTACCTTTTGAAATTATGTGTGATGCAAGTGATTTTGCTGTTGGAGCTATTTTACGACAAAGAGTTGATAAGAAATTGAATGTTATACATTATGCTAGTAAAACCCTTGATAGTGCTCAAAGAAATTATGCTACTACTGAGAAGGAATTCTTAGCTGTAGTTTTTGCTTGTGATAAGTTTAGGCAGTATATTGTTGATTCCAAAGTTATTATTCATACTGATCATGCTGCCATTAAGTACCTTATGACAACGAAGGATGCCAAGCGAAGGCTTATCATATGGGTACTCCTTCTTCAAGAATTTGATTTGCAGATTGTTGATAGGAAAGGGGAAGACAATCCGGTGGCGGACAATCTTTCAAGGATGGAAGATATACCGCACGACCCCATCCCAGTTAACGATAGTTTTCCAGACGAGCAACTTGCCGTTGTAAAAGTACAATCTCTTTCCGATCCTTGGTATGCAGATTATGCTAATTTTATTGTTGCAAGGTATTTGCCTCCAGGTCTAACATTTCAGCAAAGGAAGAAGTTCTTTCATGATTTGAGGCACTACTTTTGGGATGACCCACATCTTTTCAAAGAAGGTCCCGACGGGATCGTGAGAAGATGCATTCCGGAACATGAGCAGAAGGACATTCTCAGACAGTGTCATGATAGTCCCTATGGAGGACATCATGCCGGTGAAAGGACTGCACATAAGGTTCTTCAATCAGGTTTTTATTGGCCTACTCTCTTTAAAGATGCTAGAAATTATGTTTTAGCCTGTGATAAATGTCAGAGAGTTGGTAACATTAGTAGAAGGAATGAGATGCCTATGAATTACTCACTAGTGATTGAACCTTTCGATTGTTGGGGTTTTGACTTTATGGGTCCTTTTCCTTCTTCGCACAAGTACACTCACATTTTAGTAGCTGTTGATTATGTGACCAAGTGGGTTGAAGCAATCCCCACTGAAAGTGCTGATCACAAAACATCTTTGAAAATGCTTAAAGATGTAATGTTTCCTAGGTTTGGTGTACCAAGGTATCTCATGACTGACGGGGGATCACACTTCACGCACGGAGCTTTTAGAAAAGCTTTGGCTAAATACGATGTTAATCATAGAATTGCTTCACCATATCATCCTCAAACTAGTGGGCAAGTTGAGCTCACCAACAGAGATATTAAGTTGATCTTGCAGAAAACAGTAAACAAAAATAGAAAGGACTGGTCAAATAAGTTAGGAGATGCTTTGTGGGCATATAGAACTGCTTACAAAAACCCCATGGGCATGTCCCCCTATAATATGGTGTATGGCAAGGCTTGCCATTTGCCATTAGAGTTAGGGCACAAAGCTTTCTGGGCTGTTAGAGAGCTTAATGCTGACCCAAAATTAGCTGGTGAGAAGCGTCTCATGAACTTGACTTCTCTAGATGAATGGAGGAGTGAAGCTTACGAGAGCGCTAAAATGTTCAAGGAAAAGGTAAAAAGGTGGCATGATAGGAAGATTCTGAAACGTGAATTTAATGTTGGCGATAAAGTTTTGTTGTTTAGATCCCGTTTCAGGTTTTCTCCAGGTAAACTACTTTCCAGGTGGGAAGGACCATTTCATATTGAAGAAGTTTATCGGTCTGGTGCAATTAAGATTAACAATTTTGAAGGCACCAAACCTCAAGTTGTGAATGGGAAAAGACTCAAACATTACATAGCAGGAGACCCTGTCAATGTTGATGTGAATATAATATACACAACAACTCACGAGGAACATGTTGCAGCCCTGTTTCAGACGCCAGCAGAAGCAGAATAAAGAAAAGGTATGTAGTACGGTAAGGAAACACCGCAAACCATCATAAAAGTTCCGTATTACGAGTTTTTGCAAAATTAGTAAAATTCTGAGCCGAAGTGGAGTCGGAGACGAGCTCCAGGGGGTCCAGGCGCCCCCCTGGCGCGCCCCACCTCCTGGCCGCGCCGCCAGGGCGCCTGGACACCCGGGAGTCCGCCTCCGACCCCGCTTTGGTCCGTTACCTTCCTTTCTGTGCATAAATTTTTCCTATATATTTGCCCGGATTGTTCCGGCAACGTATCTTGCAATTTCGCGTGTTTTCTCTTTGGTCTGTTTCTGCCAGGGAATCTTTCAGCTGAATTCTGTGCATAAATTTTTCCTATATATTTGCCCGGATTGTTCCGGCAACGTATCTTGCAATTTCGCGTGTTTTCTCTTTGGTCTGTTTCTGCCAGGGAATCTTTCAGCTGAATTTAGGTGCCATGGCTTCTCCAAGTTCCCCCAAGGACAAGTTCGTCGTCAACGTCATCAACCCTTACCTCGTTGAGGTGAAGAAGCACCCTCAAGTTGTTCAGATGAAGGACGGCGTCCTTCATCAAGAAGATCTGAAGGGACCTATCAAGGAGGGGAGCATCTAGGCCAAGCTGGAAGAAGTGGAGCAAGAAGTCTTTGAGTACAAGAAGATGATCGAGCGTGGTGTCGAAGCTAACTTTGATATCACCAACGAGCTGAAGAACTACTTCCTGAAGGAGATGAAGGAGATGTGGGAAAGAATCACCGCGTCCGAAGAAAGAATTATAGAGCTCCAAGGGCAAATTAATGATCTACATAACCAGAACTGTGAGTATGAACTAAGGTTTATGCGCATGGGTTTGGGTGCTGAATGCAGGATTCAGGAGACGAGCTTCTCATATGAGACTGGAGAACCCCTTCCATGGAAGAGTTTCGCCAAGAACTACGTGATCAACGCCAACAAGAATGATGAGTGAAATCTCCTGGGGTAATGGCATTCCCTTGGCTTGTTCCAAGCTTGGGGGAGTGCCCGGTATCTTTATCTTTACCTTTTGTCTTTTAGAGTCAAGTAGAGTCGTATCATGTCTAGGGAGGTTGTTATATGAGATAGGTGTGTGCATTGAGGTCTATCGCTCCTTCGGTGAGGAATTGTATCCGTGAGTGTGGAGTCGTTTATGATGGAATATTAGTGAGAAGTTTATCGGTTCCTTTTGCTGCACTCGGTATTCTCTTCACGCAATCGACCTTATATGATGATTCTTATGGGGAGTATTGACCTTATGTCAGGTATGGCCATGAAACTTTATTTAATCTTGGCAAACATAGCTTTGGTCATAACAACAAGCATGATTTTCTTAAATTATCAACATAGCCAAAGCTTTATGTTATTATGCTTGAAGTGTTATGCTGACAAGGAAGACAACTTGATGTGTTATGCTTATTTCAATGTTCATGCTTTATATTGCTTTGCATCTTAGTCATCATCAATTGTCTGTTCTCTCAAAACCTTTGCTAGCCTAACTCTGTACTAAGCGGAATTCTGCTTGTGCATCCATACCCTTAAGCCAATACCTTCCATATGAGTCCACCATACCTACCTACTCGTGGTATTCCACTACCACCTCCTAAAAGTATATCATTTATGTGTTATCCTTAAATGTTCAAAATCTTTTATTTTGTGCCTCTGTTTTAGCTCATGAGGAAGTAATAGCTAATTCATAGTCTTTTTCAATTGGACAAGCTTCACCCCGGGATTGCATGTCTAATGTGCAAACCCATAATACGAGAAGGAACTGGCAAGGAGTGTGCCCGGCTTAAAAATAATATATCAAACAAACCCTCCTTCACGCTTTGTTCATGAGAAATCAGAAAACTTTGGCAGTGATAAACAAAGGAGAATAAGAGGATGTTATCATCCTCGTGCGGGAGCCGTTCCTCGAAACTTGTCCAGCTCAAAAAGCAATTGAGTTATCTATTAGCATTCGTTGACAAATCATGCACCCCTAAAAACTTGTTTTCATTCTGTTTGATTTGAGGATAGCACATGAGTTTTCCCTACTACCCTAGAGCAGGGCCTATCTTTTAATTTTAAGTTGAGTCAGTTACTTCTACTTCCTTCTATTTCTCAAAGAGAGCAGACGTTTGATGTTGATAAGGATTCATTCATATAAAGCTGCATTAAGATTTGTCATATCATATCCTTGTTGACATTATCATTCGATAAGTAAGTTGTTTGTCATGCCCAGCTAAGGCAAACATCTTCCTTTGTGTTAACACTTTCACTTCTTGCCTATTAACATGTTATTTTCAAAAAGCTTCAATTGATCTCATCAAATATAAGAGCAAAAGTTAAATCTATTGTTGTTCTTTGACCAAAGGACATGTTTGCCATGATATAATGAGTTTCCTTAGCCCTACTTTCGAATATAAGTGTTATCACTCTTTCATAAGGGCCTTATGAGTTGAAGATTGCTGTTGAGGATATTTGAGTTGGTAAAGAAACTATGATGCTTCTTGTCCGTATTCTATTTATCGACACTTCACTCTCTAAACTTGTGGACAGGTTTACCGAGTTCATATTCGCTTGGGGACAAGCGAGGTCTAAGCTTGGGGGTGTTGATACGTCCAAAATGGATCACTATTTTGTATCATAATTTATCCTTATTCATTGATATATTTCACGTTACGGTGATGTTCTTATGTTGTTTTGGTCTATTTTACACAGTTTGCAAACTATCCGATGCCGGAACAGCAGACGCAGGATTCAGCAGTAAAAAGTGGACGCTGAGTTGCTGAAGAAGAATACCTCCAAATTACCTGAAAATTGACGGGAGATATTTTTCAGATGAATCACGAAGACACGCAAAAGGGGAGCCAGAGGGGGGCCACAGGGTGCCCAGGCGGCCTGGGGGCGCGCCCCCTGGCCGCGCCGAGGGGGCGCCTGGAGCCCTTGGCCCACCTCCGGATGCCCCCTTTTGCCTATATACTCTCCGTTCTCCGAAAACCCTAAAAAGAAGACTTTTTACGGAGTTCCGCCGCCGCTCCGAGGCGGAAACCTACAGAGAAGAAAAGGGCATCTCCGGCGGGCAGATTCCGCCGGGGAGATCACCTCCCGGAAGGGGAGATCGTCACCATCGTCATCACCATCATCACGGGCATCATCAAGATCATCATCAACATCATCCCCAACACCAGCACCATCTCCATCTTCATCCAAATCTCATCTTACAATCGCAACTCGTGTTGTAACTCGTACTACCTATCCTCTCTACTCCGTCGGTGTTGATTACTACTTTGTGGTGAATGCTATTGAGTTTTGTTGGAGAAATATTATTATGTCCAGATTGTTTATCACATTGGGATATGTTCAAAATGTTGCTTTTATAATGGCTGATGTAGAGTTATTGTTGGTTTTGTTACATCCTACAAAGTAATAACTACGAAATGCATTTTGATTGTCATTTGACTGGGATCATGCGAGTTTGAGCATGTTGTGAAGTACTATAGACCTCGTATACATCTTGGAATTCGACAATGATTGTAACTATTGAATTGTATTGACCATTACATTCGAAGTCAGTAGCCTAATATATTAATTTCACAATTTCAACAAATGATTAATTCACTACATACTAAGAAAACAAATGTGTACACCTTCCTTTTTTATTAAAGTCTGCGTATTAGCATTGGTCAAAGTCAAGTTTTGTAAACTCTCAGAAAGTTTATAACAAAAAATATTAACGTATATAATAACATATAAATACCATTAGATTCATTATTGAATGTACTTTCACATCATACATATCTGTTATGGTAAATGTTTATATTTTTCTATAAACTTGGTCAAACTTTAGGAAGTTTGACTTCGGTCAAACCTAATATGCAGAGTTTACTAGTACTACTCGCTAGTTGCTTAGCAGAATCACCCAACATGCCACACGGGGAGTTCAGTGTCACAAAATTTTGCGGTCTGCGTGAAAATCTCCCGCGACCCTGATTCAAGCAGTGGGAAGTTACCATCATAGCCTTCGGAACAGGCCTACAAATGACGGTTGGTACGGGGCTGTTTTCGTAACTTCAGGTTCACCCTACCCAGCCAACCCCACCCCGGCACCCAGAGTACACCTGAATACTCCCCATTTTCTATCCTCACCACAAAATAGACTTCTCCACGGCACCGCAGCCTTCGTGCTCCTCCCCTTCTACATCGGCACACTCGTCCACCGCAGCGCATCTGCCTCATCGACGACCTCGTATGCCGCACTGGAGCTGGTCCACCGTCGTCGTCGTACACGGAGCCTCTTCCCCGACACCGTCTTCCACGGTCTCGGATCTGCTTCCCGGAAGCCGACGCCAAGCGCAGAAGCACCACCGTCGTGGACAATGAACTGACTCCCGTTGCCGACCATGACTCACAGAGGCCGCCGCGACCATCGTTCTCCTCCTCGATTGGTAATGTGTGTACTGAATCACTTAGTAGTACATGTGCAGTTCCAATTTTGTTCATACCTACCTTTCAAATT
The DNA here is from genome assembly GCA_902687465.1 of Secale cereale. Lineage (NCBI taxonomy): Eukaryota > Viridiplantae > Streptophyta > Magnoliopsida > Poales > Poaceae > Secale > Secale cereale. The sequence goes on along the minus strand of LR738715.1, from coordinate 776,161,280 downwards.
TCCTGGGTGCTATTGTTCCCATAAAAGTAATTGGTTATAGCCTCCATTGTCCAACAGAATATCAGCTTGTAATTGTGCGTCGCTCGTGTATCGCGCTGTGCTTAGGTAGGTATTTCATCTGCAACCAGTAGTATGGCAAATGATGGATAGTTTTTTAGGAGTAGCAAGATGCCCATGCGTTGCACACATCAAGATGCATTTGTATGAGTAGTTTATCTTGTGGGAGAAAAGGATGAACGAGGGAATGCCTTATTTGCAAATGCGGAGAGGGGTGTGGGTATCTTTTTGCAAAATTGCAACAGTTTCCTTCCTATCCGTCGGATATAAATCAGATGGACTATATTGCAGGATGGCAGAAACACCATCATCACCAACTCTGTTTTTTATAAGATTAGGGAAAAAGTAGAGAAAAATAGAGAGTAGAGAAGTAGAGATAAATATTAAATGTAAAAAAATATAACATTAGAGAAGAGAGTAGAGATAGCAGAGACATAGGAAAAGGATTGCGCGCGCGGGGGAAAGAGCGGCCGGGCGTGCGCTAGTTTTGGCGTGCGGCATCCGGCGCGCTTTATAAAATCCAACGCCCTCCCACCGCTATGTGCCTTGCCACCGCTCTCTCCCCGCTCTGTGCCTCGCCACCGCTCTCTCCCTGCTCTTTCTCGCCTCGCCGCTGCCGCGCCACCATGCCACCGGGTCGCCGGGAAACCTGGGGATACCGCGGCGTCCGCGTGCGCCCCTCCGGCGGCTTCTCCGCCGAGATCCAGTTCCGTGGGATGCGCCTCGGCCTCGGGAATTTTGACACCGCCAATGAGGCCGCCCGCGCGTATGACGCTGTGGCGTGGCGCCTCCGGTGGCCTCATAGAACATTGAACTTCCCCAACATGCCGACGCAGGAGCGGGCACAGGAGCTCGCACCTCTGCCGCGACTTATAATCGACGAGGATCGTCATGACAACCGAAGGCGGGGACACCGTCTCGGCATCGCCGAGATGGACGAGGAAGCCATGGCGCTGTGGCGCCAACGCTTCCCGCAGGACATCATCAACGAGCGTGAGTTCTACGAGCAAAGGAGGGCGGAGAGGGACAAGAGGAGGGCGGAGCGAGCCACCTATCGTGAGGACAAGCGTAGGCGAAAAGCGGACGCTCAATTCAACATGAGGCTAGGAGCAGCGTTGCCCTGGGAACCCGATGATGATCGGTATCTTTAGGCCTACAGTCAGACGTAGGAGTAGGACATCACTGAGGAGGAGTCGGACGACGAGGAGTAGTTGAATAATCTATTTTTTAATCTATCTATACTGAGAACTATCCTCTACTCTCTATCTCTACTTCTCGATCTCAGCACTGTAAACGCTTTTATAAAGTGCCGCACGTTGCGATTCTGTTGGAGATGCTCTAACATGGCAGACGAGTGCCTTAATGTTTCCCACAAGATGCGCGAGTATTACTAGTAGTATATTTTTCTTGTCATGTTGAGATTTTAAAACCACGAGTGCGAACATGCAGAGGAGCAATGAAGACCAAACGCGGGATATTGGGGACATCTTCAAGGAGCGTGGCAAGTTAAAGAGGAGTGCTACTTCTCGAGCTTGCGTTGTATTCCCTCGAAGAGGAAAGGGTGATGCAGCACAGTAGCATAAGTATTTCCCTCAGTTTTTGAGAACCAAGGTATCAATCCAGTAGGAGACCACGCGCGAGTCCCTCGCACCTGCACAAACAAATAAGAACTTCACAGGCAACGCGATAAGGGGTTGTCAATCCCTTTACGGTCACTTACGAAAGTGAGATCTGATAGATAGGATATTTTGATATTTTTGGTATTTTTAGATATAAGAACAGAAAGTAAAAACAACAAAGTAAAGTAGATTGTAGATTGATATGTTGAGAATAGACCCGGGGGCCACAGGTTTCACTAGTGGCTTCTCTCATGATAGCAGAATTCTACGGTGGGTGAACAAATTACTGTCGAGCAATTGATAGAAAAGCGAATAATTATGAGAATATCTAGGCATGATCATTATATATAGGCATCACATCCGTGACAAGTAGACCAAAACGATTCTGCATCTACTACTATTACTCCATACATCGACCGCTATCCAGCATGCATCTAGAGTATTAAGTTCATAAGAATAGATTAATGCTTTAAGCAAGATGACATGATGTAGAGGGATAAACTCAAGAAATATGATATAAACCCCATCTTTTTATCCTCGATGGCAACAATACAATACGTGCCTTGCTGCCCCTGCTGTCACTGGGAAAGGACACCACAAGATTGAACCCAAAGCCAAGCACTTCTCCCATTGCAAGAACTATAGATCTAGTAGGCCAAACCAAACCGATAATTCGAAGAGAATTGCAAGGATATTATATTCATACATAAAAGAATTCAGAAAAGAACCAAATATTTCTCATAGATAATCTTGATCATAAACCCACAATTCATCGGATCTCGACAAACACACCGCAAAAAGATTACATCGAATAGATCTCCACGAAAACCGAGGAGAACTTGGTATCGATATCCAAAAAGAGAGAAGAAGCCATCTAGGTACTAACTATGGACCCGAAGGTCTGAGGTAAAGTACTCACAACTCATGGTGAGGCGATGGTGTTGATGTAGAAGCACTCCATAGAAGATCCCCCTCCGACAGAGCTCCGGAACAGGGCCCAAGATGGGATCTCACGGGAACAGAAGGTTGCGGCGGTAGAATTAGGGTTTTCTCTGTTGCTTCGATGTTTTCAGGGTACATGGGTATATGTAGGAGGAAGGAGGGCATCGGGGGAGCAACATGGGGCCCACGAGGCAGTGGGGCCCTCTTGGCTGGCGCGCCGGTTCAATGCCTGCGCCGTGTCAGAGAAATCACTCCCTCTAGTCCTTTTTTGTTTGCGTATAACAAAATCTCGTTTTCCATTCACATTTTACAAGTAAAATTCGTGGACAAACTTTGAACCAAAATAGGATGGGGACTGGTAAACCAGAACGGAGGTAGTAGTTTTTTTAATCAAAGAAGGGTTTCCCCCTTCTGATTTTCATTACTGAAAACCAACATCTAAATCTAAACATAGTATTTGCCCTAGAACTACGAGGTTCAACATCTCGCAACATAAACCCATACAACCATAAGCCAAGGAGGTATGTAGTACTATGAATTCCATTTTCGCTCCATACCAATCGTTCTAAAAACTACTTAGTACTTATAACGCGCCATTGAAAATCGGAACTCTTAACCACGCTAAAAAATGATATTTTAAGCGTGGCTACTCGATCTGTGGCAACTGGCGAGCCACCGCCCCCAAGTTGTTCACCTGTGGTCCCGACCGTCAACTCATACGGATCAAATTATCACGCGAGCTGACTATTCCTACAAAGGTGCGCTCCACCACGTACCCGGTACCCGCGAATGCAGCAATCATGCACCTAGGGTTTTAGGGTTTATTTGTTAACGTTGCCTTTATGTAACACTCGTGTGTGCGAGACAGCGAGAGACCGACTGCCTGCGTACGCCTCTTCTCCTCGTATATGTACTCCACCATTTGTCTGGTGTCCAAAAAATTATAATAACTACTGGCAATGTGCCAATGCGTTGCCACAAGATCTGAGTAGATTAATACATATTCACCGATTTGATAGAAAAAAGTCTACTTTTGAAATACGTATATCACTAAAAATTGTTATGTTTCACTCAAAATATATTCCTTTGGCGGTTTTGATGAGATAAAAGAGGAATGTTGTTGGTTTCAAGATTCGAGAAGTGGTATATGTCTAATTTCTACTCTTACTAGCAAGATGCCCGTGCGTTGCATGGAACATCAAGATCTTGTGGGAGAAAAGGATGAACGAGGGAATGCCTTATTTGCAAATGTGGAGAGCAGTGCGGGTAAATTGCCATAGTTTCGTTCCTATCCGTCAGATATAAATCGGACGACCTATATTGCAGGATGGTAGGCCCACCATCATCACCAACTCTGCTCTTTATCCCTGCTCTTATAAAAAGCATAGTCGGTGATGATCGTGTGCCTGCCATCCTGCAATATAGGCCGTCCGATCTATATCTGACGGATAAGAAGGAAACTATGTCAATTTTGCAAAAAGATACCCACACCCCTCTCCACACTTGCAAATAAGGCCTTCCCTTGTTCATCCTTTTCTCCCATAAGATAAACTACTCATAGGAATACATCTTGATGTTCCGTGCAACGCATGGGCATCTTGCTAGTTGTTGCAAAAAGCCCATGTGTGTGTGTGAGAGAGGGACAGAGGAGGAGGACGGAGTGCATGTGTGACAAAAACACAAAGAGTGTGTGTGCGAGAGGTATCAGCTTAAAATGAGGCGATAGTGTGTGTGTGCACGATCGAGAGGGCGTGTCTCAATAAGGAAGAAAAATCTACATAGATACAAGGAGCGGGAGAGAGACATGTATGCAATAGTGGAAGCACGAGTGTGCGGGTGTATAAACCTATCTAGAGGCTAGTCAATAAATGTTTGTGAGAGAAATACGAGTCGGGGGTGCGAAAGCGAGAGTTTTGTGTGTGTGAGAGAGAGACGGTAGTCGGGAAGGGGAGTGGAAGCAGGAGTTGTGTGCATGTGTAAGAGAGAGAG
>LR738715.1:776055805-776152436 GCA_902687465.1 Secale cereale | reverse complement strand
GAAAACTCGACGCGGGTGGGGGCGGGGGTGGCGGAGGAACACAGGCGGTGGGGGCCGATGGTCCGGCTGGCGGCCATTGCGGTGTTCTGTATGGGAAGAATCAGAGACGAGGAAGAAGAAGGGTTAGGAGATGTAGGATCTTCATCCAACCGCCTGAAATGGTCCACTGACCCAAATGACAATAGTCACGTGACTTGCATGCAGACATGCCTTTATATTCAGTACCATCATCGTACCTGCTTGGCACTGCTCCTGAATCCATCAAGCTAAACAACATGCCACTCATAATTCCAAACTTGTTGCTCAAGTACGAATCTGATATGATGCTGATATTACTAAAACAGATAACATTTAATTAGTCAGCTAATGTTCCTACTTTACTTTCAAAAAAGCACATGCACCACATATAGAGAGACAGCAGGGAGTTGCTTTCTTAATGCGCTCGGGTTCATCATGTGTGGGTACTGCGCAACGAACATTTTATTATCCAAAATCTGCTTGCTCTTCTTTAGCATGTTCCTCTTCCGTTCTTCTTTAATAAGTACTCTCTCCGTTCCTAAATACAAGTCTTTGTATAGATTCCACCATGGACTACATATGGAGCAAAATGAGTGAATCTACACTCTAAAATGTATCTGGATACATCTATATGTGATCCATAGTGGAAATCTCTACCATGACTTTTATTTTGGAATGGAGGGAGTATGATAGTAGTACAGTATGTTCCTTGTAGTGAAGATGAGCAGGGACATTTGCAGTGTAGAGGTCTATACGGTCGGTTGGTATGGACAATTTGAACTCTTCGGGTCTCTTTGATTCGTAGGATTTTGCAAACATGGGAATAGGATTTGTAGTGGCCTGCCCACTTGAATCCTATAAGAATAGCAAGGAAATGCGGGGAGCTGTATCGCCTTTGAGAGTTACACTGATATTAACAGTACCGCACCTTCAGTTGAAGAGAGCTGGTATCCGAAGCCTTTCTAGCCGTACCAGCAATACTAGCACATATATTCCAGCAAGTTCCACTTTGCTGATTTTACTCTGATGCTTACGGTTTTCCCGTTATATCTACACTATGATCTGTGTAGCTGCTTTGTGTCACACTAGCAGCAGCAGTCCACTCTTGAAGCTAAACACCGCAATGAGTTACAAAATTGGCACCAAGGCATCGAGTGCTATTCTGGATGCAATGAAACTCATATGCTCCCCACCTTTTGATTCTTGTTCAGAATATGATCCTAATGACTATTCTAGCCTCGAGGAGTCAAAGGCAGATGGTCTGTCCTGTTCACCCATCAAGGTGCCTGTTCTAATTTGGCAAGGTTTTATTGATTGCGCATATCTTGCATATGTTGTCTTGCATTTCTTCTACTTTGTTGCACCACCATCTGCTTAGTTTACTCATCATATATGTCGAGATGCCATGCCCATCCATTATCAATACATATTCCATCTGTCATCATACCATGTTTTTCCACTCAAATGCTGTTCTTGTGCATCAGACATCAAAAAGGAAGAGGGTGATTGCCGAACCTGAAGGAGCACCAGCAAAGTCCTAGAAAAACGTGGTTGTGCCGGAGAAATCAGACATCACCCTACTTATATTGGTTGTACAACCAATGACACAAAACGTAGGACCGACTCCAGCATACTGTACCCATACTTCACTGGCCACACCACTAGCCGCACCACACATGACCTGCACTCAAGCAAAAGGTATGCCGATTTCAGTTGCCACCAGCCGTACCACAGAAAAATCCCACTCCAGCAAAAAGTACAGCAAGTCCACCGGCCAAAGACCTATCCCAAATGCAGAGACGGCCAATTCCTGTAGATTGGAACCCCATTCCAGTTATTCCAAGTTTAAAAGACAATGCTTTCAATGTTGTTAGGGACTACGTGCATATATTCCCATCATGGGAAGATTATAGTGAAGACAAACACCATTTTCACATCTTCCTGTCCCACTTACGTGTAAGTGCTATTATTCATGGTGATTATTTTCCTGTTTTCTACTGATTGAACACATCAATGATTTACATTACATTGTTGTAAGTAGGCGAGGGTCAATCTGGATAGTCATGACGAGCAAAGCTTGCTTGCACTTTTCAAGGAAGCATTGCAACAATATACCTGAGGAAATCACACTTTGATGGCAAGTCTATAAATGAATTTCTGGTGAAGTCTCGTGTGCTAAATTTAGAAGACATTGAATGGAAAAACCTTGTTATGCACTGGTCTTGTTCCGTGGATGAGGTACTGTCTATGGTATCGCATGACAATTTGAACTTCTACTTTTCCACATGTGCCTTATGGATCTTTTTTTGCAGGAGATCTGCTCAAAAAAGAATTCCGGTTTGAAAAGAACGACAGGATATCGCAAATATGCTGCCCGATGCTTTGCTCTTGTTAGTACCTGCTATCCTATATCACTGTACTTGCATACATACCTGGTTCATTATGTGACAGTAGTATGCATAATAGCTTGCTTATCAATTGTTCGCTCCAAATTATCTGATCTGTATGAATGGTTACATTAGTGTAGAATATATCAAATGCCAATTAATTTTTTAGCCCTGCATTGTTCTTGTAAGTACCTGCTATCCTTTATCAGTGTACTCATATTGACAGGTAGTTTTTTTGAACAATAAATGACAGTAGGAGAGCATCCTACTGACGCTCCATATATCAACAAAGTTACATGGTACCTCGGGGTCTCATGGAAGACAACATGAGGGTCTCAAACCAGCCATAAAGGCATGATCAAATACCCATCATTTTTGTCAAGCACCCCTATTTTTTGACACAAGTTGTCTTTCTGTTACACAAGTGTTCGCAAGAAGTCACTAATAAACTGTTCTAGGGAGGGCTTAGCCCTATGCATAAGCAAGCCAAAGTCTCTTTTGAATCTCTCCTGCCAAGAGGTCTCCGAAGGGGGGACTGCCCTGAACACTTTATTGTTGCGTTCTTTCCATATACTCCAGGCCGCCATCAGGAAGACCTCCATAAACATGGGCTTTGCCCAGCGCTGCCGCCCGGAGTGCGTGATTTGTAGGCGATCCCCACCGTACGTCCATTCCATCCCCAACCTCCTCCAGCAAGCTCTGCTAAAAGTGCATCGAAAGAAAAGGTGTTCAACAGTTTCCTCCTCCCGTCTCGAACACAGTTCACACTCAACCCCATCCGAGACATTGTAGTGTCTCCTTTTGAGCATGTTTTTAGTGTTCACACGGTCAGCCAGCAGCAGCCACGCGAACACCTTAATTTTCATCGTACATCTACTCTTCCAGATCCATCCGAAAGCTGCATCCGCCACCACTTCCTTGTAGTAGTTTCCATAGTATTTTCGGGAGGAGTATCTCCCTCCCCACAAGCACACCCATGAGTCTGTTCGATCATCTTTGGGGTTGATTCCTCTCGTAAGGTCTTGTATCGCCAGCGCCTCGTCTCGAGCCTGTTGAGAGAGGGGTAGATAAAACCCCTGTTGCATGCTTGTGATGGACAGGAAATTTCTGACAGACGCGTCTTCCATCGCAGTGAAGGAGAAAGCCCTCGGGTGCGAGGACTCAAGGGTTTCATCCAGCCACAGGTCCTTCCAGAACAGCGTCGACGAGCCATCGCCCACCACGACCTTGGTAACCCCTCTGTACTTGTCATTCAGTTTCATCACATCTCTCCACCAGAAGGATCCGCAGACATCTGCTGTGTGCGGGACCTGGTGTTCATAGTACGTGTCCCAGATCAAAGTGCACCAGGGAGTGTCTCTCTTGTTATAAAAGCAGTGCCGAAATTTGAGGAGCAATCCTGCATTTTGAACCTTGATATCTAAAACCCCTAGCCCTCCATGTTTCTTAGGTCTACACACCAGATCCCAGGAGGCCAGAGGATTGCATGTTTCCCCTTGCTCTGTTTTTTTGCGCCAGAGACACCTGCGACGGATCTTGTCCAAGTGCTCTATTAGTTTGAGCGGGAACTTAAGCGTGCACATTGGGTAGATCAGGACGGAGGTGATCAACGAGTTAAGCAGCGTCAGTTTACTCCCATGATTCATCAAACACAGCGAGGAGGAGAGCCTGCGTTCCGTTCTTTCCACAATCGGCATGAGCTCTCTCACCGTGGGCTTGGTTGTCCCCATGGGCAGTCCCATGTACGTGAACGGCATTGCCCCAATAGAGCATTGCCAAATCTGTGCCAATTCCGCAACCAGAGATTCATCCTTATTAAGTGGCACGAGTATAGATTTACTAAAATTTATCTTGAGTCCAATCGAGTCCGCATAGTCAATTAGGATCTGCTTCATGGCCCGCACCAGGGCCGTACTCGCTGGCATGACCAGGATAGTATCATCGGCGTATTACACTACTGGATAGTCCATCCCAGTACGCGATGGGATCGGCAGCTCGATCAACCCACGCTGGTACGCGTCATTGATGGCTGCCTGCAGCAGATCGGCCGCAAGCACAAAGATGAGGGGGGAGAGCGGGTCTCCCTACCGTACCCCACAGTTGCAGTCAAACTGTTGGCCCGGGACCCCGTTCAGAAGCACCGAGGATTTGCCTGAGCCGAAGATGTTTTTGATCCATCCAAGCCATCGATCATCAAAGCCCATGTGTTTCATGATCTCGAGCATAGCAGAGTGATTGATGGTGTCAAAAGCTTTCGCGAAGTCAAGCTTGAGCAAAACTATGGGTTTCTTGGATCGTTGGCATTGATAGATGTACTCGAAGGACCATGCAAGACAATCTTGGATGGTACGGGTTTGCAGAAAACCATATTGGTTTTTATGTATGATTTCGAGGACCATTTTTTGCAACCTGTTCACGAGCACTTTGGTGATGATCTTCAGACAACAGTTTAGCAGAGTAATCGGGCGGAAATCATTAGCCGATTCAGGCGAATTGGTTTTCGGAATTAGGGTAATGAACCCCACATTGATGCTGGTGATGTCGAGGTTGCCGTGGTAGAAATCTTCACATAGTTTATAGAAATCATGTTTAACAATGTTCCAGCATGTCTTGATGAAGTGCCCGCTGAAACCATCTGGGCCAGGGGCTCGGTCTGCTGGCATGGATTTAACCACTCCATCAATTTCAGCGTTTGTAAAGGGGGCCGACAAGGCTTCAAGGCCATCCACCTTTTTGATAATCGAAGCTAGGTTAAATTTCATGGCCGGGGTAGAAGAATCACCAAGCCTTTCTTTGTAAGTATTGAACAGTACCACCTACTTCGACTTATGATCCGTGACCACCGAGCCATCCTGCAATTTTAAGGAGGAGATAAAGTTTTTCCTATAGCGTTTAGTTGACAGGGCGTGGAATAGCTTCGTATTCTCTTCACCAAACTTGATATATCTGATCGTACATCGCTCCCTGCAGTACTGATTTTGGTATCGTAGGAGTTTGAGTAGATGGGCTTTGACAATGATCCTGAAGTTTTTTTCTGGCACCGTGAGGGGTCTCAGGTCCTCCAGCCCATCTAGTTCCTCGAGAGCCCAATTACAGTTTTGAATGAGGAACGAGAGGCGGGAAATCCCTTTGCTCCAATTTTTGAGGTCATATCTCAGCCTTTTCATCTTTTTGCACACAAGGGCAGAGATGTTTTTGGCATAGCAACTCTTATGCCAAGATGCCTGTACCACTTCAAGAAAACCCGAGTGGTTAGTCCAATAATTTTCAAAACGAAAGATTTTACTCTTGGGTATTGCAGTCTTAATGTTAACCACACACGGGGTGTGGTCAGATACAGGTTTACCGAGTGGAGTAGCAACTGTATTCGGGTATGATTGAGTCCAATGACACGATGAAAGGAACCAATCCAGCTGTTCAAGCAAGGGATCGTCTTGCATGTTGCTCCATGTGTAGGACCGCCCTTTTAGAGGGATTTCAATCAGGGCTTGAGCACGTATAATATCATTGAAGATAAATATATCATTGGCATCCCCCCCCCCCGCCGGTTTGTTTCTATTGCTGGACGATCGAATATAATTGTAGTCTCCTACAAGGAGCCAGTCTGCTGTATCTGGTATCACAAGCTCATACAGCCAGTTAGTAAACAAAATTCGATCATCCCCTCTGCAAGGTCCATAGATGTTAAACAGCGTCCAGACATGGCCAGCTGCCTTTGAGGTAAAGTTGACGCCTAACGCGAAGAAATCCGAAAAAACCACGCTACCATCAAAGACAGAACCATTCCAGATAGTAAGCAAGCCTCCAGAGGCACCTCGTGAAGGAATAAAAGCAAATTTGTCGAGAAGACGTGGACAGAAGGTCTTAACGAATGCAAGATCAAAAGAGCTACACTTAGTCTCCTGTAGACAAACGATATTACAACCCGAAGCTGCGATCGAATTCTTAACTGCTAGAGTTTTATCGTCCGAGTTTATTCCACGGATATTCCACACCAGCACATTCCAATGTACCTGGCGGGCCATGCGATCTAGGTGGTGGAGGTAGTGGCAGTGGGTTGCTCGTCCTCCTGTGGCGCCATGAGCTTGGCCGGAGAGAGCTCATCTGCTGGAATGCCGCAACGCACCGTGCCGATCTTCTGAAGCAGCGAGATAGGTGTTGGGGGCGGAACAGTGTCAGACGTAGGGTTTGTTGAGGTCGTTGTAAGCCTGGGAGGAGCAACTGGGGCTTCACGGGGCTTGACCTTGCTTTTGTACGGCCGAGCTTCAGCCATGGAGGGGACCCGGAACCCATCGTATCGGTTATTCCTGGTACCGCGCCTGAGTGTCAGTGGTGCAGACTCACCTACGCACTTCTTCTTCTTGTCAGTGCGTTTCAGAGCCAGAGATTCTTCGATGGGGTTAGCAGGCACAACATCAGAGCCCAGTAACTTGTCCTGTGGCGTCGAACGTGCATCCACACCAACCAAAAACATCTGGCTGATTAGTGGGTCAAAGGCTTCCCCCAACTGCGTTTATCCAGCTTAACCATCAGAAACTCTGTCTTGTTGGCAATTGGGGTATACCAAGTCTTGATAGCATGGTGTTGACACCAGATTTTGGCACGGCATGAAAAGCAAATAAGATGGCTTCAAATGGAAAAGTGCTCAAAGTGAAAAAGTTTCGTATTTTCGAGGTGAACATTTTTGAAGTTTGGACCATCGTCATCCGATCTCATCTCGAGTGCCAAAACTATGCTCAAAGCACTGAGATTTTATATCTAGATCAGTATTCGGCAGATTAGACAACCAAGACTGCCTCATATGGAAACAATTTCTACACGAATTGTCTTCGTATCGTCAAAACGGTCGATTTTGATATAAAAATCGTCCCAATCCGTGTTTGTATGCAAAAGTTACAGCCATCCGAACACAGCCCTGTCACAGAGCCATAAGTCGCGCGCCCCACCAGCCACGTGTCTGATGGGTAGCGCGAATAACAGACTGTATTGCGTGACCGTTTTGGCCTAGAAGATGGCTTCAAATCTAAAAACGTTCAACACGAAAGTTGTTCGTCTCGTCGAAACGGTCAAGATTTCTTTTGGGCTCTTTTCCATACGAGGTAGTTTACCACCTCAAAAATTACCCGCAAGGTACAGCCAGTTTAAACCGAACAGTTTTGGAAAGTTCGGACAAAACCAATCCGAATTTGGCTAGGGTTTTGGACGTGAATCCAAGCCTTTTCCTTGCACGGGAAGTCCAGCCGCCTCTTATATACCTAAGGGGTGACGGCCGATTGAACAACACACAATCGAACAAACACATCTACTACTTTTTCGTGTTCACCTATCCCCTACCCTTGTATTTTCTTCCTCGTTCTTCGTCCGTTCTTCTTTTGCAGGGCGGCGAACCTCGAGGCCCTAGGGGCGGTCAGGCCGACCTAGGGCAGCCCTTATCCGCCGCGTGCCCTGACGGGGTCCCTCCCGGGCAAGCGGGGCTTCGGGTCTACAAAAGTGCCCGCCGGATTGTCTTGCGTACCGCGCTTCCGGCGGGTCTCCTTCGACGTGAGCTGCGGTGCATCACCCCCGGCGTCGAGGGTACACGGTGACGTGTTCGTGTGCGAACACACTTTTTGGCGACTCCGCTGGGGACAAAGCTTTGAACAGTCTCCAGCCTGTTCTTGCTACGAGGAGAGCGTCATCAAGCGGCTGCAATCTACAACGGTAACATGTATCATCAATCTCCTTATGTAGATGCAAATAGCCATTATGTTGATGTTGCTAGATCTTTCAATGGACATGTTATGTCGGCTAGCCCTAATGAGCAAAGGCCGACTAGTTATTCCGTTGGAGAAACTTGGAATTTACATAATCGTGACATGCAACTTATTAATCTGAACTTTCATGCATCGGCAACACCTTTCGATATGCCGATGAATAACATGATTTGTTCGAGTGATCAATATATGACACCTCATGTACATGAGGGCATCTCACAGTTTTGTCCGTCGGCAGCCGACTCACGATTTGCGGGTTCATCCCCAAACATGCCGATGGACGGGGGAATCGGCCATGCTTCCTGTAGTTATTTGGCTGATTATCCTCAGTCATCAGATACTAGACCTCATGAGATTCATTGTTCAGGGGCATACGAAACTAAAAATATTCATGACTCGGCTCGCCTTCGCGGTTATGGCCGAGTGAATGGAGATTCTATAGGAGCAAATATGCCTAATATTGCAGGAGATGAGGTGGCTCTGGCTGCATTAAAAAGTTTAGCCCAAAATAAGAAGATTAGTGCTATTTGCCTTGAGCAACACGAAAAGGGATTGGTTCCTGATTATGAGGCAATAAGAGCTAGGGTTTTAAAAGAAGACGAAGTGTTGCCGATTGATCAAATTAGCATGAGAAAATATTCAACAACAGTGCACACATATTCACCTATCACTGCAGCATGTTATACACCTCCTATACAATCACAAAGTTTCGGCAACATCAATTCATTGCCGAAAGTTCGTAAAAGTATTGGGGGGCAAGCCGATCCAAGCAGGGCTGAGTTTAAAGAAAAATATGTGGCCCAAGTGGACAAGATCAAGTCAAAGCTCACAGGGAATAGCGTCAACGAATTTACTACGCCAACTCTTGAGGAATTACCAGCAGAATATCGACATGCTTATGAAGCACTCAAGAAGAAGCGTGAAGTGGGATATTTGCAAGAATATGTCAAGTGTCTTCCTCCATGTAGCAACCATGTTGGCTCTTCTGCACTTTTGAAGCAAGATGAAAAAGAAGCTTTGCAAGAAAATCATCAAGAAGGGGTTCACTCGGCTAATACGGTTGATTCGGTTGAAACCGAGTCAAATATGACTAAATCGTCTACAGCTGAGTTGAACAGTTCCTTTAGTAACAAGACAATGGTGGATTCAATTGAAACCAAATTGACCACTGAGACGTTTAAGACCGAGTGCGTTGCATCGAGCCAGCCGAGCGCCTCGTGCCAACCGAGTACATCTTGTCAGACGAGTACATCACCGGCTAAAGCCGCTAAAGCCGAGTGCATCAAGCCAGTTATTGCTGCGTGTACCAAAATAGAAGATGCAAGCTTCACCGAGCAAAAGAACGGACAAAGTAATATGGCCGAACAAAGTTTGGTTAACGATGAACATCAAGAACAAGAAAATACAGTCGAGCAAAGTTCAACTCACGAAGAGCATCCAAGTGAAGTCTACTCAGGCAATCCGAGTGATGAGGCACGAGATCCAGAAAAAGAGGAAGATGCATTCGAGAATTATTCAGAAGTGGAGCAAGGTATTGCTCCAGTGGTGCAACCATCTTCTCGTTCCAACGGCTTCATAAAGATGAGACATATATTGTGTAATTATTTTGGTTGCAGGAATATAAAGCCAGGTTCAAAGTTCTCCAGGATAGCCGATTCAAGAGCATCGGGAAAGGAGGACGAAAATCAATGCATAGCCGAGTCAGATGATGTTAAACTCACACCGCTCGGTTGTTTTGTATCAAAGCCGGTATCACAATATCGGTTAATGGACCAGGTGTGTACGTCCAGTGCAGGCATAGTTGATCACATCATCGGTACATCGCTGACTAATCCTATTATTATAATTGATCACGATGTCGAGCCGTCAAGACAAGAGCCGACGCAATGTTCGTTCAAACAAAATGTCAAAGATTGCAACATGATCCATCAAGTCAAGCAATCGGACAAGATAGGACGATTGGAGTTTGTTGAGGCACGATCATTTGGACAGTCGGATCATTTTGACGGCCATCAAATGTTGACTCGGCTATCTCCAGCCGATTTATCTAAAAGTGGATATGTACACGTAAATGATGATGGGGTCAAGTCTTCAAGCAAGGATATTGTTAAAAAGTGCATCAAGAACAATCTTGAAGACGGAAATTCCATCAAAGCTAAAATGGTAACATCTAGCACTGGGGGGCAACAAGAGAATTCAAAGACCGTTGCACGCACAACGAAAGAAAGCAAATGCCATGGTAAGCACAAAAGCAAAAAGCCGAAAGTCACTTTCGCGCAGTTATTAGAAAAGTACCAAAAGATAAGTGAGGGAAAGAGTGCTTATCGGCCGAGTGAAGCAAAAGCATCGAGGTCACCCCCAAGGCGTAAATCTGAAGACTGGAATTGGCAAAGGAAGAAGTTGAGCAAGCAGACTTCATATCCTCCTTTTGGGCCGCCAATGCCAATGTCGTGGATGCCTCCCTACGCTCATGTAAATCCATATCTATGATGGGGCAGGTATGATACAAGGGCACATTATCCATCTTATTTTATATCATCTCGCCAACATTATGCAGCTCCAAAAAGATCAACATTTGATGAAAAATCACACGTCAAAGACCGTTTCAATCATAAGGAATCGGTCCGAAACTCAAAGAACAAGAAAGAGGTGGTCAAGCAAGTGTACCAGGTCAAGAAAGATGGTTGTAAGTGTGCTACTTCAGATTTGTTCTCAAATAACAAAGAGCCAGTTAAAGTATTGACATTGGCTACAAAAGGCAACGAGGCAAGTCAATCAAGTGCCAAATTTGAAGGGAAGAAGTTGAGAGTGCACAAGGCCAAAAAAGAGTTGGCATTGGTTGAAACAGAATCACAACCGAGGTGCCCACTCGGCTTAGCGCATTGGCAAGACAAGGAATTACAAAAACTTAGTGCACATGAGTTGAGAAAGAAGAACATGGCATGGGTTCCCAAGAGGAGCAGTCAAAATAGAAATGATGTCCGATCTTCTATTGCAACAAGTGTTAAAAAAGTGAAGAAAGAAAAGGATGGCCGCAAGAGTGCTATTTCAGATCCGACTCCAAATGATAAAAAGCCAGTCGAGTCTATGTTGGCTGCTAAGGACAAGAAAGTGAAGCAAGTAAATCTCAGGGATCCGATCACCGATTTTGGACATGCCAAGCCGGAGATGCCCAAAGCCAGGAAGAACTTGCCAGTGCATAAACCAAAATCCCAGCCGGGATGCACTCTCGGCTTACCATATTCGCAACAGAAGAAGCTGAAATAGCTTAGGGCCAAAGAGCCGGAGAACAGGAACATGGCCTGGGTTCCTAAGGAAAATCCTCGAGACAAGTGCGGCATCACATCTCCTGTTGCGAAGCCAGCAGAAATAAGGGAGTACAAGTGTAAATCACGTAGGCGAGGACGACAATTTTCATCTCACTATAGAAAACTCCAGGAGGCGTGTCATGCACATTCTTCAATCGTATCATCAAAATCAACGCTATGGAATTTATCCTCGGCCGAAACATCTGACTTATTTCGGTTATTCACACTTTGGTGGACGGATTCGTGAGCACCTTTGAGATGAGAACGCATGGCCGATATTTGCATATCGCCCTCAGAATTCATTGTGTTGGCAAAGCCGGCATCTGGCTAACGGTGTTCACCATGGTTGATCTCCTACTCTATAGCCGATGCTCAGTGTTTGCCAATACTAGCAAGGCCGACGTAATTATTGAGTCGGCCACTGATCAAGGGTCTAGTACATAAAAAGCTCTGACTCCTGGTGTTAGTTATTTGCAGGACCCAAGTCAGGAGAGAGACATTTTTCGGCGGAGGCTTGATGATTTACTTTGATCAATAATGAGTTGAGTCGCCGAACAGTTGACAGTATTCCTTTGTGGTGCATGGTCATAATCGTTCAGCAACCGGCTTACCGTCGAAGGGTTCTAATATTCCCAGGGAGTGCCTGGACAAAGTAAGGTCCGGATTGACATAATAAACTTACGTGGAGGCCTTTGTGACGTCCAATTGTTGTTCTCAGACGACTATTATCCAAGAGGCTCTACCCAAGAAGCAACACGCTTAAGCATATGACCGATAACAATTATCGTTCTTAGCATGCACAGCCGATGTAGTGTTGACATCGTGCTTGGATGAAGTATTTTCTGGCACGCAAGCTCTGCCAGTAAACAGGGGGGCATGTGTTGACACCATATTTTGGCACGGCATGAAAAGCAAATAAGATGGCTTCAAATGGAAAAGTGCACAAGTGAAAAAGTTTCGTATTGTCGAGGTGAACATTTTTGAAGTTTGGGCCATCGTCATCCGATCTCATCTCGAGTGCCAAAACTATGCTCAAAGCACTGAGATTTTATATCTAGATCAGTATTCGTCAGATTAGACCACCAGGACTGCCTCATATGGAAAAACTTTCTTCACGAATTGTCTTCGTCTCGTCGAAACGGTCGATTTTGATATAAAAATCGTCCCAATCCAAGTTCGTATGCAAAAGTTACAGCCATCCGAACACAGCCCTGTCACAGAGCCATAAGTGGCGCGCCCCACCAGCCATGTGTCTGATGGGTAGCGCGAATAACAGCCTGTATTGCGTGACCGTTTTGGCCTAGAAGATGGCTTCAAATCGAAAAACGTTCAACACGAAAGTTGTTCGTCACGTCGAAACGGTCAAGATTTCTTTTGGGCTCTTTTCCATACGAGGTAGTTTACCACCTCAAAAATTATCCGCAAGGTACAGCCAGTTTAAACCGAACAGTTTTGGAAAGTTCGGACAAAACCAATCCGAATTTGGCTAGGGTTTTGGACGTGAATCCAAGCCTTTTCCTTGCACGGGAAGTCCAGCCGCCTCTTATATACCTAAGGGGTGACGGCCGATTGAACAACACACAATCGAACAAACACATCTACTACTTTTTCGTGTTCACCTATCCCCTACCCTTGTATTTTCTTCCTCGTTCTTCGTCCGTTCTTCTTTTGCAGGGCGGCGAACCTCGAGGCCCTAGGGGCGGTCAGGCCAACCTAGGGCAGCCCTTATCCGCCGCGCGCCCTGACGGGGTCCCTCCCGGGCAAGCGGGGCTTCGGGTCTACAAAAGTGCCCGCCGGATTGTCTTGCGTACCGCGCTTCCGGCGGGTCTCCTTCGACGTGAGCTGCGGTGCATCACCCCCGGCGTCGAGGGTACACGGTGACGTGTTCGTGTGCGAACACATGGGCAACAAACAAGTATTGAAGCGATTGGCAGAAAAGAACTGCCTTCTCCGGTGTGCCAGCTGCCGGGAGGAGCATGGGAGGCATGGGTTTGTATATATGCTTCCTGAAGAATGAGATCAGTTGGGCAAAAGGCTGTACACGGAGATTTGCCTCTTCCGCTTCTCCTCTGACAAACGTGAGAGTGCTGCGATGTGCTCCCAGGACAATATCATCAGCTGCAAGTTCCACCTGAGCGACATGTGCATTCCAAGCATCGAGCCCGTCATCGTGGACATTGTCTTCAGGTGTCACTCCATCCATCATGGATGGACCAGTATATCCAGTTATCTGACGCCAGGTCTCACCTTGATATTGAGGTGGGATTTCCAGCCAGGGCTGCCATCTGTTGGCCATTTGCTGCTGTGCAGGCGGTTGAAGATCCTGCCCCCAAGCAGCATTCGCCTGTTGCTGCTATGCAACCATGGCTTCGAATGAAACTTGTTGTGAAGCCGTCAGGTACGGCAGCTCCCTCGGATGTGGCGAGGCATTCATTGGCGGTGGCGGCTCTTCTGTGCCCGCATTAGGTGGATTGGTTGGCCAGTTTGTCAGGATGTAGACAGGGATCATCCAAGATCGACCAAGGCCTCCAAACACATTGGCTCTCTTAATGATCAAGCTATGCGGCACATTAGAAAACTGGTTGATGAGAACACGGACAAGAATTCGAGTCTTCACTTGTCCTGGGTTGTGCCAGATCTCAAAGTTGCCAAAACAACTGTGTCGGGGGAAACTGTCCGCCACGAACACCTATGGGACCGGAGCCCCTTGTCTGTGCGGTACGAGGGCGGAGGGAGCATGAAGAGCAGATCGTAGCGAGCACGCGGGCAGTTTTACCCAGGTTCGGGCCGCGGTGGTCGCGTAAAACCCTACTCCTGCTTAGTTGTGTATTGCGTTGGAGAGCTCGGGAGCTTGAAGAAGCAGCTACACCGAGCGTATGAGCGATCTAGGTCCCGAACCCCCTCCACGTTGTGCATGGCCTCCTTTTATAGTGCAAGGGGTCACCGACAGGTGTCAACGTAGGAGAAAGGGGTAAAAACGTAAAAGAGGTGGTAGTTGTAACAGTGCGGGAATAGTGGAGCTACAGTGCGCGAACAGTGGTCGCTACCTACTTTGACAGTGGGGGACAAGGGCATTTAATGCCCGTCGCCGTCGACCCCAAAAGCTCCCGCCCTTGCGTCTCCGTTTGCCACGGCGATGGCTTCACCACCGTGGAGTGCCACCGTGTCCCCCAGGCTGCACAGCCATCCGCCACGCGTCCCTGGAAAGGCCCCAGGGCGACGCGTGGGCCGATGAGCTGGAGCGCGGGCACACAGCGCAACTCTCCCGGCAAGCACCCTGCCGGGGTCTTGATCTTGCCGGGCCCGGGAGCTTGCCGGGCTCTGAGGCTTGTCGCTCCCCGGACCCTCGCCGGGACGCATATAGCGCCGAGGCGTGTCTTCTATGATGTAATCTTCTAGTCTTCCTGGCAAGCTCCTCTCGCCAGGGCCTTGCGTGAGTGAGGTAACCTTGAGCCTAGAACGGCCTTCCCGGCAAGCTCCGCTTGCCGGGGTCTCGATCTTCTGTCTTGTATACTTTGTTTTTGAATGATTTGATATGGAGAAGGAAGGTCTCCGGCGAGCACGCGGTAAACCCTGCCGCGGGAAGCTGCAACTGCCCGTGCACAAGTTGGGGTACTGAGGTACCCCTACCTTAGTACACCGACAGGAGCCCCCGGGCCTGGGCCACACACGGTGCCGAGCGCTGTTGGGCCAGGCCCAAAACAGTGCACGGGCACACGCGGCCCACGGCGCGCCGAATCCACTTCCGTATCCGCCGCGTCCCCCCGTAACGGCACGCGTCGATTGCGGCGTCGTGGGATGGGACGTGCCCACGTTCCTTCAATGGAAAGAGCGAAACGCCCCCCCACTTCCCCATAAAAGCAGAGGAAGCAGGAGCGGTTCCCCTCCTTACGCTTTCATTGCATCCTCTTCTTCCTCCAGAGATCCCCTTTGCGCTCCGCCTCCACACCTCCGCCGCCGCCGTCTGCATCTCCGGCGTCGCCGGGCTCTTCGTTCCCCTTTCCCCCGCCGCCTCCGCCATGGCCCCGAAGACCGAGAAGGCGAAGGCGGAGAAGGCCAAGAAGGAGAAGTCGGAGCAAGCGGCGAAGCTCGCCGTGTATCGGAAGCGGAACCTCGTCTTCCCGCCGAAACTCAGCGCGCGGGAGCTCTGGAACAAGTATTGCTTGTTCTGGGCCAAGGAAACCAAGGCGCACCCCCGCACTCGAGCTTATCCGGCCGCCGCCAAGGACAACTATCCCGGCGGGTACTATTTCTTCGCAGCCTTCTTCCACTGCGGTCTTTGCCCTCCTTTTTCTGATTTCTTCTGTGACATAATGCACACCTATGGCCTCCACCTTCTTGACTTCACCCCCAACGCCATCCTCACAATGGCGGTTTTTGCACATATGTGCGAAAACTATATAGGAATACACCCAAACGTAGCGCTGTTTAGGCACTTCTTCACCCCTAGAGTAGAGGCCGGCGCCCCCCTCTCCGGAGGAATTTCTTGGGTTTTTCGTCTGAACAAGAAGGAGTCTTACTTGCCGGGGGAGCTCCGCGGCAAGTGGGAGGAGTGGCGTGCGGAATGGTGCTGGATTGTCGAGGACCAGCCGCAATCCTTCACCGCGCCGTGCACAACGCCCATCGTGCGTGGCAGAGACTGGAGCGAGCTGGATTCGGATGACGGCAAGCTCAACGTCGCCCTCATCAGGATTCTGCGTCTCCGGACCGCCAGGCTGTCTGTCGCAGAAGTAGGCGCAGACTTCCTCCGCCGCCGCATCGCCCCTCTCCAAGACAGGAAAAGGCCGGCATGGGAGTACGGCAACGCGGCGGATATAATGAGGCTGCGCCCCGGGCTGAACTTCAACTTCACGACGCTGGAGCTGAAGGGGATGGTCCGGGAACTCTTTAAACATGACCCGGCCCACCCAGAGTGGTTCAGATCCCCCCGGGGAGTGGTGCCCCTCTGCAACGGCACAGCCTGTGATCCTCTTCGCGCCATGATGCCCGCGTGTGATTCGCACGGCGTGGATCACACATGGATTCCGCCCAAGTCAATAGACATCCTCAGCTTCTTCGACAACCTCAAGGAGGTGGCGAAGAACAAGGACGATATCAAGGAGCACACACGGGACACCACCGAGCAAGAGCTTGCATACATAGCTTCTCGGGCTGAAGAGGCCGCTGCAGCCGCAGCGGCAGGAGAATTTGGCTATACACCCGCTGAGGCAGAGGCTGCGGACGCGTCCTGCCAAGCGGAGGAGGCGGAGATCCGCAGACTACTGCAGCTCCCTCCCGACGCGCTCGCCGGGGTCCCCTCTTTGAGGCACTCCGGGATCCCCGGGATCGTGGCCGAGGCCGCGGCAAGAGGACACGCCGCCGGAGGGAACAGGGGCGCCGCAGGGAGCGGAGGCGCCGGAGGAAGCGGGGGCGCCAGAGGAAAAGAGGCCGCAGCGCAGGGCGCTGGGTCCAGCAAGCCAGCCGGGGAGGAGGAGGAGGAGGACGCCGAGGCCGCCGAGGACTCCGGCGGGTCCACGGAGCTCTACGCCGACGACCTCTCCTCGTCGGAGACCTCCCCGCCCCGGGCAAGCCCTAGGCGGTCTCCACTTAAGCGCATCCGCAAGACGGCGACGGGGGAGAGGGCGCAGGCCCCCCGGCAACAACCAGCTCGCCGGGCAGCGCGAGCTCCCCGGGGAAGTCAAGCCGCGCCGGGAGCGACCGGCGCACCTGCCACAGCGGAGGCGGCCCGCGCGCAGGCCACTGCAGAGGCGCCTCGCAGGCCGGCGCCGAGCAGACAGGAGTCTTCGCAGAGCGGAGCGACGGTTCCGCCCGCCCCTCGGGCCCCGGCTACCACGGGGGCTGGGTCTTCGCAGCCCCCAGCCCCGGGGACCGCCAAGCGCCCGAGGGAGTCTTCGCCTCCCGCTCCTCGCGCAGACGCGCCCCAGGTGGAGTTCGACTTCTCCGCCTTGAGCGACGACGACGAGGAGGAACAGGAGTAAGAACTCGATATCCTTCATCTTCTCAAATTTTGTCTTGGTTATTGTAGATGCTGATCTTGTTTCTTGCTTCGATTTCAGGACCTTGGCTCAGCGCGCGGCGAAGAAAGCCAAGGTGCCCGTGGTCGAGGTCGCGGATGACTCGCCCACCGCGGCAACTGGGGACGTGCCGGAGCCAAGCCTGCCAGACCCGAGCGCTGCTCCGAGGAGCAGCCCCCAGCGTAAGTCTGGGTTCCAGCTTTCCGCTCGTCGGGTGCGCTTGGAGATTTTGGTCTTGCTCTAACATCTTGATGCTTTTATCTTGACTTGTGCAGAGGTGGAGCCGCAGCCGCAGGAGCGTCCGGAGGCCGCCCCCGAGGAGCCGCAGGCCCCGCCGTCCCCGCCAAGGCCGAACTCTCCGGCAAGGGAGAGTGCTCCGCCAAGGGCGGGTACTCCGCCAAGGGCGAGTACCCCGCCAAGGGCGAGCAGCCCAGCGAGGGCGGCCACTCCACCAAGGCAGAGCTCCCCGGCGAGGGAGCCCGCTGCTGACGACGTCCGCCAAGGTAGGTCTTGTAATTTTGTCTTCTTGGCATTGTCTCTTTTTGGATATTTGCTTGAACTTCCTTTGCTTCTTCTTCTTCGTCTAGGTCCTCCTCCCCCCGAGCAGATGGAGACGGAAGTCATCAACATCGAGGAGGAGGGCGCGTAGGGCGGCGGCGACGACGCCCCTGTCGCCGAGGACACGGCGGGAGCCGCCGAGCCAGCTGCGCCAGAGACCGCTCCGGCTGCGGACGCAGCGGCCGGGGAGGGGGACGGCGACCGCACCGCCGGCCCGGAGGCGGCGGGAGCATCAAGTGCTGCGCCGGCCGCCGACCCCTCCGGCGGAACGGAGCAGGCCGGCTATTACCTTGAAGCCCCCAACGGCGTATTCATCCAGGTGCCGTGGGGTTCCTCGTCGCGAGCTCCCGCGGAGGGCGAGGCCTTTGACGGAGAGGTCCTCGCCTCCGCGGGCTTGAAGATCGTCGAGGCGCCCGGCGGGAGTGAAGGGCCCGAGGAGGAGAAGCTGCTTCACCAACTCCTGGCCCTTTACCGGGCCAGGCAGGCGAAGCTTGCTTGTCGGGAGGCCCTCGCCGCCAAGGCCGCCGCGGAGATGGAGAAACGCGCGGCGGAGCTCAGCGCCGCCAACCAGGCTGCCCTCCGCGAGGTGGCGGAGGAGCGCGAGCGACTCGCCGGGGAGTATCAAGAGTGGTTGCTGGAGAAGGCTGAGGCCGAAGAGCAGCAGCGGCTCGCCGGGGTGGAGCTGTCCCGGGGAGAAGGAGAGCTCGCCCAGCGGAAGGTCAACCTCGACTCCCACGAGGAGGACCTTGCCGCTCGGGAGCAGGCCCTTGGCGGGGAGCTGAAGGAGGCGAGAGCTGCCGCGGCTACCGCGGAGACCGCCAAGGAGGAGCTTGCCGCCAAGGTCGCGCAGCTGGAGGAGTCGCTGAAGGCGAGCGTGGAGAAGGTCGCCGCGCTCAATATAGAGCGCGAGAAGGACGCCCACACTAACTCAGAACTCCAGGTGCGTCTTTCTGAGAGGGGCGACGAGTTGAAGGCCGCCAAGGATTCCATCGAGGATCTGGAGCTGAAGGTCTCCACACTGAAGGACTCGCTTGACGCCGCCCGGGATCGGGAGACCAAATTGAAGGAGGAGCTCCGCAAGGAGCGAGCTTTGGCGGACAGCGCCAACAAGGCGGCCGAGAACTTCCGCCATACCATTGAGGTATGGACCGAGGACTTGGTATCTTCTGCGTCCAACATCGACCAGGAGCTGCTGGCGCTGAAAGTCGAGCACCTCATCTACTCCCCGGATCCGAACCTCCCTCACAGCGCCAAGCTCAGCCTCTTCTTCAGAGGGATCGCGCTGGCTCTTGCAGGTCTTCGGAAGAAGATCCCCGCGCAGCTGGCCGAGGAGTCGCGCCTGCTCTGCACGGGAACCTTGGAGCGCGTGCTGACGAAGATTGTATACCGCAATCCCGGCATAAACCTCACCAACGTTCTTTGCAGCCTGCCGGCCGACGCAAACATGGAGGTGTTGAAGGAGCAGGTCGCCCACATCATCGCCAAGGTGAACAAGATCTCCAGGATTGAGGGCGACCGTGTAGATTAGGCCTCCATTATCTTTATCTCTTTTTGTTGCTGCATAGGATGTTTGTGAACTCATTAATCATTGCGACAAGTTATCCTTTGTAAGATATTTATCTCATTTTGATCAATCAGTGCAATGTTATCTTCCTTGTCTTGGTCATTTACTTTGTATGCTTTTCACCCTACGCTCCCGGGGAGCTTGCGGGCAAGGGGCCTTTGCCGCGAGCGCTGAGTGCTGGACTCTGAGCAGCCTGCTGGCCAAGGTCTCACCGGCAAGCAACCTTGCCGCAGCTAGTCGCAACGCACTTAGCTTGCTGAGCGAACTCGAAAACGAAGTAAGGGCGCGACACTCGTCGCAGCTCACTTAGATCGTTGAGCGTACTCGGAAACAAGATAAGGGTGCGGCTAACTACGGGTAGGTTCCTCCGCGCACAGGTTTTCCATACAAAGTGTGATTGTTCAAGGAAGACAACTAAAATTTAAAAATTTGAACTGGTCAAATTCTAGTAACTTAGCTTTCATATACTGCTTGCTTCCCGGTAAGGCCTCTCTTTCTTGAACATCACTTGATTCCTCTTCCACCTCCTTCCCCCCCGGCAAACTTGTGCGCGAGGAACGTTCCTTCTGCTTAAGAGGCAAGGAAAAAGAAGAGGGAAACAAGTATATGGCCTTTCGGCGTGCTAATGCTTACCGGATATGTTTGTTGCACAAGATGCCAAATAACACATGCAAATAGCAAGGAAAAGCATGCAAAAGGCAAATAATGCAAAACACAAAATCTTTACTGATGCACTGGGTCTGCGCCCGGCTTTGTACAAAGGGTTACATGCAACAGCGGAAAGGCTTGTACAAAAGGTGGTTGCCGGAGCGGATCACGGCAACCGCGCCTTATGGGTGAAACTTGCGAAGATGCTCTATGTTCCAGGAGTTGCTCACCGGTAAGCCTTCTTCGGTCTCGAGGCGGACAGCGCCGGGCCTCGTGACTTGTCTCACCCGATAAGGGCCTTCCCACTTCGGCGTCAACTTGTTGGAATTCTTGGCGGACTGAACACGCCGAAGAACAAGGTCGCCTTCCTCGAGACTCCTGGCCTTGACCTTGCAGCTATGGTAGCGACGCAAGGCTTGCTGGTATCGAGCAGCTCGTACAGCAGCCTGGAGACGTCCCTCCTCGAGGAGCAAAGCATCATCTTGTCGCAGTTGCTCTTGCTCGAGCTCATCATAAGCGAGCACTCAAGGAGATCCGTATACGAGTTCCGTGGGGAGAACTGCCTCTGCTCCATAGACTAGAGCAAAGGGTGTCTGTTCGGTGGCTCGACTTGGTGTCGTTCTGATTGACCAAAGAGCCGCCGGTAGCTCCTCTATCCAATTTCTTCCGCACTTGCGCAGCCTGTCAAAGGTCCTTGTCTTGAGTCCGCGCAGCACTTGAGCATTGGCCCTCTCCGCTTGACCGTTGCTCCTCGGGTGAGCAACAGAAGCGAAACAGACCTTGGCGCCAAGGTCTTGGACGTACTGCATGAAGGTGCGACTAGTGAATTGTGTACCGTTGTCGGTGATGATCCTGTTAGGGATCCCGAAACGGCAAACAATCAACCTGAAGAACCTGACTGCTGACTGTGTTGTCACCTTTCTCACTGGTTCCACTTCTGGCCACTTTGTGAACTTGTCGATTGCAACGTACAAGTACTCAAAGCCCCCGACTGCTCGGGGGAAAGGGCCGAGGATATCGAGCCCCCAGATCGAGAAGGGCCAGGACAAAGGGATTGTTTGGAGAGCTTGAGCTGGCTGATGAATCTGCTTTGCATGGAACTGGCACGCTTCACACTTGGTTACTAGTGCAGTTGCATCTTGGAGGGCTTCTTGCCAAAAAAACCCTTGCCGGAAAGCTTTCCCGGCAAGCGCCCTTGCGCCAATGTGGTGGCCGCATATGCCTCCGTGTATTTCTGCCAACAGCTTCTGTCCATCTTCCCTGGAGATGCACTTCAACCTGACACCATTGAGCCTTCTTCTGTATAGCTTGTTATCCACGAACTGGTACATACTTGACTGCCTGGTTATCTTCTCTATTTCTTCTGGGTCGTCGGGAAGTTCTCCAGTTTGCAGAAAACGGACGATCTGCTGTGCCCATGCCGGAGCTTGGGGCTCAACGACAAGGATTAAAGGCATGAGGGCCGCTGCGGGGACCTCAGCTTCTGCGGCAAGAACCTCTGGCTCTGCCGGAGCTGAAGGTCCCCCGGCAAGCTCGCCGGGGCGAGGCTTGTCGGGAACACTTGCTTCAACTGTACAGACCCGAGGATCTGCAGGAGCAAACTGTTCCTCAGTGTTCTGATTGTTGATCTTGGGGACCTTGGCGGCGGTTTCAGGGAGATCCGCCGGCAAGTAGTCGCCGGAGACCAACTTTCTCTTCTTGGACTGCCCAATTGATGGTGTAACGGATGGCTGAGTCAGCTTGAGCAAGAAGGTCCCTGGTTCCACAGGTAACTTCATCGAAGCACACTTTGAAAGGCCATCTGCTATTTCATTCTGAGCTCTCGGGACGTGCTCCATCTGCAGACCTTCAAAGTGCTCCTCAAGCTTCCTTACTTCATCTACATAAACTTCCAACAAAGGGCTCTGATAGCTCTTGTTGACTTGCCGGACCACCAACTGAGAATCTCCCCGCACAATCAGCTTCCTGATCCCAAGTTCGGCCGCAATCCTGAGGCCGACAAGCAAGCCTTCATATTCTGCAGTGTTGTTTGTCGCTTGCTCCCTGGGAAAGTGCATCTGGATAACATATTTGAGGTGCTCTCCGGTGGGCGCGATGAGTACCACGCCAGCACCGGCGCCTTGCAGCAAGAAAGCACCATCGAAATACATTACCCATTCACTTGTCGCCTCTTGTACGGGTGCACTTGTTTCTTGGACTTTTTCATCGGGCGTTGGGGTGCACTCAGCTATGAATTCTGCCAAAGCTCGGCTCTGTATGGTTGAAGTACTTTCAAATTTGAGTCCAAAGCTCGACAGCTCCAGTGCCCACTCAACGATCCTGCCTGTTGCTTCTGGGTTGTGCAATATCCTCTTCAGCGGAAAGCGAGTGACCACTGTTATCTCGTGTGCTTGGAAGTAATGGCGCAGCTTTCTCGAGGCCATGAGGAGGCCGAAAAGCAAATTTTGCACACCAGAGTATCTTGATCTAGCCCCTTGGAGAAGGGAACTTACGAAATACACTGGGCGCTGCACCATCTTCTTCCGCACCTCTTCCTGTTCCTGCGCAGAGTTGTCCTTGTCGGGGCCAGAGCTTGCCGGAGCAGCCCCCCTGCTTGTCGCTGGATTCGCTTGCCGGTGGCGTAGCCTCCTCGTCGGACTCCCTCTCCGCTACTAACGCAGCACTAACCACCTGGTTGGTCGCCGCTAGGTATAGCAACAATTTTTCCTGTGGTCTAGGTGCGACAAGTATTGGAGTGGAGGATAGGTACCGTTTCAAATCTTGCAGCGCTGCCTCCGCTTCCGGAGTCCACTTCATGGGACCTGCCTTCTTCAAGATTTTGAAGAAAGGTAGGGCGCGTTCTGCAGACTTCGAAATGAACCTACTGAGGGCAGCCACACAACCTGCAAGCCTTCTGACATCCTTGACGCGCTTCGGGGCCTCAATCTGCTCAATGGCTTTAATCTTGTCGGGGTTGGCTTCAATCCCCCTCTGTGACACAAAGAACCCGAGAAGCTTGCCGGAGGGGACTCCGAAGACGCACTTCTCGGGGTTCAACTTGAGCTGTATTCTGCGCAGGTTCTGTAATGTCTCTTCCAAATCTTGGATCAGGGTTTCTTTGCTCTTACTCTTCACCACAATGTCATCCATGTAAGCTTCTACGTTCCTGTGGATCTGTGGCTCGAAACCAGTGTACACTACCCTTGCAAACGTCGATCCTGCATTCTTCAGTCCAAATGGCATGCGTATGAAGCAATAAGTGCCACACAGAGTGATGAATGCGGTCTTCTCTTCATCCTCTTTGGCCATAAAGATCTGGTGGTAGCCTGAATATGCATCAAGAAAACAAAGTAGCTCACATCCGGCGGTGGAGTCAACAATCTGGTCGATGCGCGGCAAAGGGAATGGATCCTTGGGACATGCTTTATTCACATCGGTGAAGTCTATACACAGTCTCCACTTCCCGTTGGCCTTGCGCACGCGGGCAGTTTTACCCAGGTTCGGGCCGCGGTGGTCGCGTAAAACCCTACTCCTGCTTAGTTGTGTATTGCGTTGGAGAGCTCGGGAGCTTGAAGAAGCAGCTACACCGAGCGTATGAGCGATCTAGGTCCCGAACCCCCTCCACATTGTGCATGGGCCTCCTTTTATAGTGCAAGGGGTCACCGACAGGTGTCAACGTAGGAGAAAGGGGTAAAAACGTAAAAGAGGTGGTAGTTGTAATAGTGCGGGAATAGTGGAGCTACAGTGCGCGAACAGTGGTCGCTACCTACTTTGACAGTGGGGGACAATGGCATTTAATGCCCGTCGCCGTCGACCCCAAAAGCTCCCGCCCTTGCGTCTCCGTTTGCCACGGCGATGGCTTCACCACCGTGGAGTGCCACCGTGTCCCCCAGGCTGCACAGCCATCCGCCACGCGTCCCTGGAAAGGCCCCAGGGCGACGCGTGGGCCGATGAGCTGGAGCGCGGGCACACAGCGCAACTCTCCCGGCAAGCACCCTGCCGGGGTCTTGATCTTGCCGGGCCCGGGAGCTTGCCGGGCTCTGAGGCTTGTCGCTCCCCGGACCCTCGCCGGGACGCATATAGCGCCGAGGCGTGTCTTCTATGATGTAATCTTCTAGTCTTCCTGGCAAGCTCCTCTCGCCAGGGCCTTGCGTGAGTGAGGTAACCTTGAGCCTAGAACGGCCTTCCCGGCAAGCTCCGCTTGCCGGGGTCTCGATCTTCTGTCTTGTATACTTTGTTTTTGAATGGTTTGATATGGAGCAGGAAGGTCTCCGGCGAGCACGCGGTAAACCCTGCCGCGGGAAGCTGCAATTGCCCGTGCACAAGTTGGGGTACTGAGGTACCCCTACCTTAGTACACCGACAGGAGCCCCCGGGCCTGGGCCACACACGGTGCCGAGCGCTGTTGGGCCAGGCCCAAAACAGTGCACGGGCACACGCGGCCCACGGCGTGCCGAATCCACTTCCGTATCCGCCGCGTCCCCCCGTAACGGCACGCGTCGATTGCGGCGTCGTGGGATGGGACGTGCCCACGTTCCTTCAATGGAAAGAGCGAAACGCCCCCCCACTTCCCCATAAAAGCAGAGGAAGCAGGAGCGGTTCCCCTCCTTACGCTTTCATTGCATCCTCTTCTTCCTCCAGAGATCCCCTTTGCGCTCCGCCTCCACACCTCCGCCGCCGCCGTCTGCATCTCCGGCGTCGCCGGGCTCTTTGTTCCCCTTTCCCCCGCCGCCTCCGCCATGGCCCCGAAGACCGAGAAGGCGAAGGCGGAGAAGGCCAAGAAGGAGAAGTCGGAGCAAGCGGCGAAGCTCGCCGCGTATCGGAAGCGGAACCTCGTCTTCCCGCCGAAGCTCAGCGCGCGGGAGCTCTGGAACAAGTATTGCTTGTTCTGGGCCAAGGAAACCAAGGCGCACCCCCGCACTCGAGCTTATCCGGCCGCCGCCAAGGACAACTATCCCGGCGAGTACTATTTCTTCGCAGCCTTCTTCCACTGCGGTCTTTGCCCTCCTTTTTCTGATTTCTTCTGTGACATAATGCACACCTATGGCCTCCACCTTCTTGACTTCACCCCCAACGCCATCCTCACAATGGCGGTTTTCGCACATATGTGCGAAAACTATATAGGAATACACCCAAACGTAGCGCTGTTTAGGCACTTCTTCACCCCTAGAGTAGAGGCCGGCGCCCCCCTCTCCGGAGGAATTTCTTGGGTTTTTCGTCTGAACAAGAAGGAGTCTTACTTGCCGGGGGAGCTCCGCGGCAAGTGGGAGGAGTGGCGTGCGGAATGGTGCTGGATTGTCGAGGACCAGCCGCAATCCTTCACCGCGCCGCGCACAACGCCCATCGTGCGTGGCAGAGACTGGAGCGAGCTGGATTCGGACGACGGCAAGCTCAACGTCGCCCTCATCAGGATTCTGCGTCTCCGGACCGCCAGGCTGTCTGTCGCAGAAGTAGGCGCAGACTTCCTCCGCCGCCGCATCGCCCCTCTCCAAGACAGGAAAAGGCCGGCATGGGAGTACGGCAACGCGGCGGATATAATGAGGCTGCGCCCCGGGCTGAACTTCAACTTCACGACGCTGGAGCTGAAGGGGATGGTCCGGGAACTCTTTAAACATGACCCGGCCCACCCAGAGTGGTTCAGATCCCCCCGGGGAGTGGTGCCCCTCTGCAACAGCACAGCTACCACGGGGGCTGGGTCTTCGCAGCCCCCAGCCCCGGGGACCGCCAAGCGCCCGAGGGAGTCTTCGCCTCCCGCTCCTCGCGCAGACGCGCCCCAGGTGGAGTTCGACTTCTCCGCCTTGAGCGACGACGACGAGGAGGAACAGGAGTAAGAACTCGATATCCTCCGTCTTCTCAAATTTCGTCTTGGTTATTGTAGATGCTGATCTTGTTTCTTGCTTCGATTTCAGGACCTTGGCTCAGCGCGCGGCGAAGAAAGCCAAGGTGCCCGTGGTCGAGGTCGCGGATGACTCGCCCACCGCGGCAACTGGGGACGTGCCGGAGCCAAGCCTGCCAGACCCGAGCGCTGCTCCGAGGAGCAGCCCCCAGCGCAGCCCCCGCACTCTTGTAGTCGTCGTGCAACAGGCAGACTTCGAAATGAACCTACTGAGAGCAGCCACACAACCTGCAAGCCTTCTGACATCCTTGACGCGCTTCGGGGCCTCAATCTGCTCAATGGCTTTAATCTTGTCGGGGTTGGCTTCAATCCCCCTCTGTGACACAAAGAACCCGAGAAGCTTGCCGGAGGGGACTCCGAAGACGCACTTCTCGGGGTTCAACTTGAGCTGTATTCTGCGCAGGTTCTGAAATGTCTCTTCCAAATCTTGGATCAGGGTTTCTTTGCTCTTACTCTTCACCACAATGTCATCCATGTAAGCTTCTACGTTCCTGTGGATCTGTGGCTCGAAACCAGTGTACACTACCCTTGCAAACGTCGATCCTGCATTCTTCAGTCCAAATGGCATGCGTATGAAGCAATAAGTGCCACACGGAGTGATGAATGCGGTCTTCTCTTCATCCTCTTTGGCCATAAAGATCTGGTGGTAGCCTGAATATGCATCAAGAAAACAGAGTAGCTCACATCCGGCGGTGGAGTCAACAATCTGGTCGATGCGCGGCAAAGGGAATGGATCCTTGGGACATGCTTTATTCACATCGGTGAAGTCTATACACAGTCTCCACTTCCCGTTGGCCTTGCGCACGACGACTGAGTTTGCTAACCACGTCGGATGGATCACACCTCTAACTAGGCCTGCTGCCTCTAACTTCTTGATTTCTTCATTGATAAATTCTTGGCGCTCCACGGCTTGCTTCCTCACCTTCTGCTTGATGGGCCGCGCATGAGGACAGACAGCAAGCTTGTGCTCAATTACCTTCTTGGGAACACCGGGGATGTCAGATGGTTGCCAGGCAAACACATCGACATTCGCCCGCAGGAAGGCAATGAGCGCGCTTTCCTATTTGCTGTCAAGCGTGGCACTGATGGTGAAGGTACCACCAGTACCGTCCTCCCTGGCGGACACCTTCTTGGTTGCCGGAGGAGTGGCCATCCCTTTCTTACACTTGCCGGTGGAGCTCGATGGGACGTCCTCGACGGCAGCGCAGCACTCCGAAGAGGTGCGGTCGCCGGAGTGGGCCCCAGAGCACTTGCCGGACTTGGTCTTCGTCTTCTTCCCCCCGGGAGCTTCAGCGGCAAGTGTATCCTTCTCTGCCGCAACTGCTGCATCCCGGTAGATCTTGTCGGCGCAAACAAGCGCATCTTTCTTGTCGCCGTGGACAGTGATGACGCTTATCGGCCCCGGCATCTTGAGTACGTTGTAAGCATAATGGGAAGCTACCATGAACTTGGCGAGGGCAGGACGGTCGAGTATCCCATTGTATGGCAATGGAATATCGGCGACGTCGAAAGTGATGCGCTCAGTTCTGAAGTTGAGCTCCCCGCCAAAGGTCACCGGCAGAGTGATCTTCCCCTTGGGCTTGCTCCTTCCCGGGTTGATTCCTTGGAAAGAGCCGGTCTCTTCGAGCTCGCCATCTGGGATTTGGAGTTTCTTGATCACAGCAGAGGAGATCAAGTTCAGCCCGGCCCCGCCGTCAACCAACATTTTGGTGACCTTGAGGTTGCGGATGGTGGGTGAGACCAGCATCGGCAAGCACCCGACCGCAGTGGTGCGGTCAGGGTGATCCTCAAGATCAAAAATGATGGGCGTGCTGGACCATTTGAGGAGCCTGCGCGACTCCACGGGCGGCTCTGCTGCATTCACCTCGCGCACCCACTGCTTTAGCTGACGGTGGGAGGTGTGCAGAGAGGCGCCACCGTCGACGCACAGGACCTCCGTGGCCTTCTGGAACTCCTGTTCGCTGTTATCCTCGTCCTCCATGTCTTCGTCGTCGTCTTCTTCATCCTTGTCGCGGCCCCGGGGAGGTCGGTCACCTTGCCGCTGCTTGGCCTTGCCGCGGCGTCCTCCCCGGCCATTGAATGGCCGCTTCTTGCTTGGTTCTCCCCCGCCACCTTGGGCCTTCTCCTTGTCGCGCCTCTCATACTCAGCTTTCTGCTGGTCGACGAGATACTCGACGCGCTTGCAGTTGGAGAGGTCGTGGCCCTTGGTGCGGTGGATTTTACAGTATTGCTTGTCGGAGCCGTCCTGCTTGTCGGCCGCCGCTACAGGGGCAGGCTCCTTGCCGGAGCCGCCAGCCTGTGTTTGCTTGGCGGGAGCCTCCTTGCCGGACTTCTCGACGGCAAGCACCTCCTTCTTGTTCTTCCTTCTATTGTTCTGCCGCCGGCCCTTCTTTGCCGGGGCGGCGTCGTCGCTATCGCTTCCTCCTGCGCCAGCATCCTCCCCGGGGAGTCTCCTCCCCTCTTCTGCGCGTGCGCACTTGTCAGCCAGAGCATAGAGCTCGCTGACATCCCGAATCTTGGTCATCGCCATTTCTTCACGCATGCGGCGGTTACGCACGTTCTGGTGGAACGCACTGATAACCGCGGCAGGGTGGACATCAGGGATGTTGTGCTGTACACGGCTGAAGGGTTGGATGTACTTGCGCAGGGACTCTCCTTCCTTCTGGGCCAAAATGTGGAGATCGCTCTCCTGGCCGTGGAGTTTGTGGCCGCCGGTGAAGGCGCCAACAAACTGGTGGCAAAGGTCGGCCCAAAAAGAGATGGAACCTTCCGGCAAGTGCATAAGCCACGAACGGACGTTCGGCTTAAGCACGAGCGGGAAGTAGTTTGCCAAGATCTTCTCGTCGCGCCCCCCGGCAGCTTGTACTGCGATGGTGTAGACGCTGAGGAATTCCGAGGGGTGCGTCTTGCCGTCGTACTTCTCCGGTACGTCGGGCTTGAAATTCTTCATGCTGGGCCACTGGACGCGCCGCAGCTCACGGGTAAACGCAGGGCAGCCTGCCGCGTACGGCAAGTCGCCTGGTTCACCGGGCGCGCGCGCGTCGACAGCGTCCCCAGCCCTCTGGTCCGATTGTCGCCGAGCTTCTCGGCGGCGCTCGATTGTCGTTCGAGCGTCTTCTTGTCGCCGGTCGTCGAGGACCTGGCGCTGGTCCCGACGGGCCCGCGGATCCGACGATGCCGTGGAGCCATCGTCGGCGTTGTTCCGGCGGGGCGGCGTCTTCTGCTTCCGTGGCGGGGAGTGCACGCTTGTCGCACCCCCGGCGGTCTTGTCGCCGTCGGCCTTCGTCTTCTCAGCTTGCCGCGGCCGCGAGGCCACCGGCTGCTGTGGAGAATCGTTGTTGGCGAAGGCTATCAGGCTCTGGATGGTGGCCCTCCAGTCTTCGGCCTTGTCTGCCGCTGGAGGGAAGTCGAGGAGCAGTTGTGCCCTTGCGAGCGCTTCTGCTGGAGTAGAGGGGAACGGGGGCGAACGGTGCGAGGAGCGGGATATGCTCGGACTCCTAACAACGTTAGAAGGAGCAGGGTCCCGCGCCGGCGCCTTCGCTTTGCTTGTGCCCGGACGGTGGTCCGGGGCGTCCCGCGAGCCTCCGGTTTGACCTTGCCCCAGCAAGCGGATACCACCTCCCGTGGTATGGCGCGGCTGGGTTGTCGTGTGCTGAGATGGACGCGGCGCGTCCACGGAGACCGAGGCTCGGTCGTCCGTCCTATCCTTTGATTTAGTGGCGCCGCGAGTGTCCTCGCCGGCGACCACTCTTCCGACGGCGTCTCCCCCGCCCACCGTTGGCTCTGGTGGCGGCGGGTGAGACGCAGACGGGCCTCCGACCTCCGAAGCCTTCTTCTTCGGGGCCATGGTGCTGTTGCTGATGAAGTTGCTGATGAAACTGGAGAGGTTGATGAAGAATGCGCCCGCGCGAACGCCGGATCAGATTCGCACAACCTCGACGCCCCCTACCTAGCGCGCCAAAGATGTCGGGGGAAACTGTCCGCCACGAACACCTATGGGACCGGAGCCCCTTGTCTGTGCGGTACGAGGGCGGAGGGAGCACGAAGAGCAGATCGTAGCGAGCACGCGGGCAGTTTTACCCAGGTTCGGGCCGCGGTGGTCGCGTAAAACCCTACTCCTGCTTAGTTGTGTATTGCGTTGGAGAGCTCGGGAGCTTGAAGAAGCAGCTACACCGAGCGTATGAGCGATCTAGGTCCCGAACCCCCTCCACGTTGTGCATGGGCCTCCTTTTATAGTGCAAGGGGTCACCGACAGGTGTCAACGTAGGAGAAAGGGGTAAAAACGTAAAAGAGGTGGTAGTTGTAACAGTGCGGGAATAGTGGAGCTACAGTGCGCGAACAGTGGTCGCTACCTACTTTGACAGTGGGGGACAAGGGCATTTAATGCCCTTCGCCGTCGACCCCAAAAGCTCCCGCCCTTGCGTCTCCGTTTGCCACGGCGATGGCTTCACCACCGTGGAGTGCCACCGTGTCCCCCAGGCTGCACAGCCATCCGCCACGCGTCCCTGGAAAGGCCCCAGGGCGACGCGTGGGCCGATGAGCTGGAGCGCGGGCACACAGCGCAACTCTCCCGGCAAGCACCCTGCCGGGGTCTTGATCTTGCCGGGCCCGGGAGCTTGCCGGGCTCTGAGGCTTGTCGCTCCCCGGACCCTCGCCGGGACGCATATAGCGCCGAGGCGTGTCTTCTATGATGTAATCTTCTAGTCTTCCTGGCAAGCTCCTCTCGCCAGGGCCTTGCGTGAGTGAGGTAACCTTGAGCCTAGAACAGCCTTCCCGGCAAGCTCCGCTTGCCGGGGTCTCGATCTTCTGTCTTGTATACTTTGTTTTTGAATGGTTTGATATGGAGCAGGAAGGTCTCCGGCGAGCACGCGGTAAACCCTGCCGCGGGAAGCTGCAACTGCCCGTGCACAAGTTGGGGTACTGAGGTACCCCTACCTTAGTACACCGACAAACTGACAGCTTTGTTCACATAGTACTCATTTTGATAGTCAAGAGGAAAACCAAGAAACACTACCCAAGCTATTGCTTCAAAGATTGGTATGCGCATGTTGGGTCCTTCATCATGGCGAGCAAAGTAGAAGGTTCTATCCTCATCTATCGGATGCGGCCCAGTTGTGATTAAGAAATCTCTGACAGCTGCTGATCTAAAACCTATCATCCCAACTCCTAGATGAAAGATATCAGAATAGATCACCTCAGCATTGAAGTCCTCGGAGCACCATTGGTCGTTGTAGATTAGGCGTCGGAGGGTTGGTGAGGACGAGCGCGAAGTTCTCATGGTGCAGTGGTGGAGCGCCGACTACCATCATGTTCCGCTGAAGCCTATTAGTTGGGCCATTGAAAATGGCGAGAGGGCCAGGGATGAACTGGTAGGGCATAACAGGGAAGTTCGCCATGGGGGGAGGAGCGGAGGTGCTAGCAGGCGGATGAGCCGATGGGGGTGTTGGGGGTTTCTGGCAATTTGGTAGTGGGGGTGGCAGGTTGAGCAGGCAATGACTAGAATTGATCGATGTAGTAGGGCGTAGGGTAGGAGGAGGCGGACTGTCACCCCCAATAGGCAGGGTACGCGTGTCCTGGCACTGTGTATCACCTGATTTGATTTGCCATACCTTTTTTTGCTTTGTGTTTCTTCCACTGCCCAAACGTTTCCTTGCGGGAGGTGATACTATACTATTTTTTGGCGTCCATACCCAATTATGTACCTTAGGATATTGCTTCCGTTGAGATATCCTAGGCCGTTGGAATGTTTGGGTATGAGTAATCTTGGGGTTATCAGCGGCATGGAAGGAAAGGGTTTTAGGTTTCCAAAGAAAATGAGGAGAAGCTCCATCTAGGCAGTATTGAGCGACATGACCTAGATAGCCACAGGATGAACACAAGAGCCGTGCCGGACATTCAAAAAATAAATGATGAGGCGAGCCACAAGACGTGCAGCTAGTTCGGCCCGGCCCGGCATGAGCTAGAGAGTGGGTGAAATGCGGGTGGCTACGCCCCTCAGTGCAATTGCCTGAAAGATGGCCCAATTGACGGCAAACAGCACACAAATTTAAACGTCGAAAGATTACCTCCGGAGGCGGGATGGATTTCAATTTCCAGATTGAAGCAATTTTCTCATCAGAATATCCAAACACCCGTTGATCCAATATATGGAATAACATGAAATCCGGGATGTGTTCCCATTTCCTCTGCTCGAAATAAATACCTTGAAAAGCCTTATTCCTGGGAGACGGGGGGACATTAAATGTTGTTTGAAAACTACCCAGAATAATGCAATCCTTGTCTGGAGGCCGAGGACACGTATCACTCGAATGATCCGGATCAAAAGTAAGATGTTGTGCATTTGAGGTCTTCCCATGCTCATGCAAATGATCCACCATATGCTCATCATCAAATTTAAACCCAAATTTCAAAAGTTCCCCATTAGCTGAATGATCCTTACTAGCACTTTTCCTGAGGAAGTTAAGATTAGGCTTGATGGCAATGGGGGTGCGAGTAACCACCTCACAAAGCTCATCATCTAGATGCCAACCATTGTCCAAACTAGTATAATTCACCGAGGGTTTGAACAAATGAAAATGACATACAAAGTCCGTCCAGATCCGATCTTTCAATTTGTAAATGAAGTGTCCCACTCGGTTAGAAGAGACCGAGAAACGAAAAGATCTTTTTCCCAATTGAAGAACATTGAACCCCAACGGGGAACCGCCAATGCAACATTGGAGCACTAGGCCAACCGATTCTGTCGTGAGAGGGAAAGACACCGAGGAGAAAGAGGCAACCAAAAATAACTCTTTGGTATGCGAAGAAGGAGAGAAATGCACCATTGATCCAAACTTTGCGCACACCTGGTTGGCCACAGAGATCCCAGGGTTGGGATCCCAATGGAGGAGACTAGCCATGCATAGGCTAGTCTAGAGATCGCCATGGATGGTTGCCGGCCGGCGGTGGTGGTGGTGGGTGGGGTGGGAGAGGAGGAGGGGGGGGGTGAGCGAGAGCCATCCTTAGTCCAAGCTTGAGTATGTATGCAATAGTTCTTTTTGATACTAGTGCATCACATTCTCTTATATTGACAGATAGTTGTTCATCTACCATCACTCTGCATCTTATTTTCCTTTGCCCTTCATTTTCTACACATAAGATCTATATTTACTCTTACCATAAGGTTGGATAACACAGATGGTTCTGAAGAAGTTTAGCTCTGCATTGCTCTTGGTTGTACCATTTGCCTATATCAATGTACTTACATTTATAGCTACTTGGTTATGTAGCATCACTCTTCATCTTATCTTAAATATTCTCCATTTTTCTTATATTGTCACATCTATATTTACTCTTACCAAAATGTAGAATAAAGGCAATGCTTATGAAGAAGAT
Source organism: Secale cereale (assembly GCA_902687465.1). Classification (NCBI taxonomy): domain Eukaryota; kingdom Viridiplantae; phylum Streptophyta; class Magnoliopsida; order Poales; family Poaceae; genus Secale; species Secale cereale. The sequence continues at coordinate 776,118,938 of LR738715.1, read as the reverse complement.
TATGTGGTAAACTTCTTGAATTGCCCCCCCCCCCCCATCAGCATGGACAAGGGCTTTATAGTGCCTGCCTTCACCAATAATGTATGTTTGTCCTTCTCAAGCCTTCAAACTTTGTTGTGTATATTTGGTTAGGCATGACTGCAACAACTGTTTATTTTTGGTGTTTGCATTAAATTGCATGTTTAAAGTTTATTATGTAGTTCATAAACAAAAGTTTGTCCTTCTCAATTTAAGTTGTCAGTTGTACAACCAAGTTCCTTCTTCATACCATGTAAATTAAACTATACAGAGCAAGTGATCTTCTTTTGCACTGCATGTATGCTTCTGTTCTTGATCCGTAATGCAGTGGTGTGGTGAACCTACCCACTACAGCATGCTACCTCTTGAGCTTGCGTTGTATTCCCTCGAAGCGGAAAGGGAGATGCAGCACAGTAGCGTAAGTATTTCCCTCAGTTTCCGAGAACCAAGGTATCAATCCAGTAGGAGACCGCACGCCAGTCCCTCGCACCTGCACAAACAAATAAGAACTTCGCAGCCAACGCGATAAGGGGTTGTCAATCCCTTTACGGTCACTTACGAGAGTGAGATCTGATAGAGATGATAATTATATTTTTGGTATTTTTGGTTTAATAAAACAACAAATAAAAGCAAGAAATGTAAAGTAGATGTAGATTGACATGTTGAGAATAGACCCGGGGGCCATAGTTTTCTCTAGTGGCTTCTCTCATGATAGCGGTATTCTACGGCGGGTAAACAAATTACTGTCGAGCAATTGATAGAAAAGTGAATAATTATGAGACTATCTAGGCATGATCATTGTATATAGGCATCACGTCCGAGACAAGTAGACCAAAACGATTATGCATCTACTACTATTACTCCACACATCGACCGCTATCCAGCATGCATCTAGTGTATTGAGTTCATACGAACAGAGTAACGCCTTAAGCAAGATGACATGATGTAGAGGGATAAACTCAAGCAATATGATGAAAACCCCATCTTTTTATCCTCGATGGCAACAATACAATACGTGCCTTGCTACCCCTACTATCACTGGAAAGGACACCGCAAGATTGAACCCAAAGCCAAGCACTTCTCCCATTGCAAGTACTATAGATCTAGTAGGCCAAACCAAACCAATAATTCGAAGAGACTTGCAAGGATATTATGAGCACACATAAAAAGTTCAGAGAAGAACCAAATATCTTTCATAGATAACCTTGATCATAAACTCACAATTCATCGGATCTCGACAAACACACCACAAAAAGAGATTACATCGAATAGATCTCCTCGAAGACCGAGGAGAACTTTGTATTGAGATCCAGAGAGAAAGAAGAAGCCATCTAGATACTAGCTATGGACCCGAAGGTCTGTGGTAAAATACTCACAACTCATGGTAAGGGCGATGATGATGATGATGATGAAGGCCTTCGTGATAGATCCCCCTCCCGGAACAGGCTCCAAGATGGGATCTCCACGTGAACAGAAGCTACGGCGGTGGAATTAGGGTTTTCTCTCTGCGTATGGAGTTTTTGGGGTACGTAGGTGTATATAGGAAGAAGGAGGGCACCGGGGGCCACACGGGCCAGCCTCGAGGCAGGGGGGCGCGTCCTAGGAAGGGGGGCGTGCCCCCCACCCTCGAGGGCAGCCCCTCTGTCCCCTGACTTGGTTCTGACGTTTCCCGTGCGTGATTTTCTCCAAGAATATCACTTGCGAAGGTTTCATTCTGTTTGGACTCTGTTTGATATTCCTTTTCTGCAAAACCCTGAAATAGGCAAAAAATAGCAATCTGGACTGGGCCTTTGGGTTAGTAGGTTAGTCCCAAAAATGATATAAAAGTGAATGATAAATCCCATTAAACATCCAAACTTTATAAATAATAGCATGGAACAATAAAAAATTGTAGATACGTTGGAGACGTATAAAGCATCCCCAAGCATAATTCCTGCTCGTCCTCGAGTAGGTAAATGATAAAGAGAGAATTTTTGATGTGGAATGCTAACCAATATAGTTTTACAATGTAATTCTCTTAATTGTGGCATGAATGTTCAGATCTGAAAGATTCAAGACAAAAGTCTATATTGGCATAAGAAATAACAATACTTCAAGCAATACTAACAAAGCAATCATGTCTTCTCAAAATACTATGGCTAAAGAAAGTTATCCCTACAAAATCATATAGTGTTGGCTATGCTCCCTTGTTATCACACTTAATATTCATATCATGCACAACCCCGATTTCAGCCAAGCATTTGTTTTCATACTCTATCTTTTCAAACCTTTCAACTTTCACGCAATACATGAGCGTGCGCCATGGATATAGCACTATGGGTGGAATAGAGGTGGTTGTGGAGAAGGCAAAAAGGAGGGAGATAGTCTCACATCGACTAGGCGTATCAACGGGCTATGGAGATGCCCATCAATAGGTATCAATGTGAGTGAGTAGGGATTGCCATGCAACGGATGCACTAGAGCTAAATATGAATGAAAGCTCAACAAAAGAAACTAGTCGGTGTGCATCCAACTTGCTTGCTCACGAAGACTTAGGGCATTTGAGCAATCCCATCGTTGGAATATACAAGCCAAGTTCTATAATGAAAAATCCCACTAGTATATGAAAGTGACTAAGCATGAGACTCTCTACGAATGAAGAACATGGTGCTACTTTGAAGCACAAGTGTGGAAAAAGATAGTAGCAATTGTCCCTTTTTCTTTTTTCTTTTCTTTTTTTTCTCTTTTTTTGGGCCTTTCTTTTTTTTTTCTTTGGCCTTTCTCTTTTCCCCCCTTTTTTTTGCGGAGGGGCTTTATAGATTCAGCCTTTCCTCCCATGGGACAATGCTCTAATAATGATGATCATCACACTTTCATTACAACATGAAATTACAACTCGATATACAACAACAAAGTATGACTCTATATGAATGCCTCCGGCGGTGTACCAGTATGTGCAATGAAACAAGAGTGACATGTATGATAAATTATGCATGGTGGCCTTGCCACAAATACGATGTCAACTACATGATCATGCATGGCAATATGACAATATGATGCGTGTCATATAAACGGAACGGTGAAAAGTTGCATGGCAATATATCTCGGAATGGCTATGGAAATGCCATGATAGGTAGGTATGGTGGCTGTTTTGAGGAACAATATGGTGGCTGTTTTGAGGAAGGATATATAGTGGGTTTATGGCACCGGCGAAAGTTGCGCGGTACAAGAGAGGCTAGCAATGGTGGACGGGTGATAGTGCGTATAATCCATGGACTCAACATTAGTCATAAGAACTCATATACTTATTGCAAAAATTTACGAGTCATCAAAACAAAGCAATCAATGCATGCTCCTAGGGGGGAGGTTGGTAGGAGTTAACCATCGCGCGTCCCCGACCTCCACACAAAGGTTGGCACTCTACAAATACCTCATGCTCTAACTTAGTCACACAACGGTTCACCATACGTGCATGCTACGGGAATCACTAACCTTAACACAAGTATTTCTCAATTTCATAATAACTCCACTAGCATGACTCTAATATCACTATCCTCATGTCTCAAAACAATTATCAAGCATCCAACATCTCTTTCTATTCAATGCACTTGGTGTGATTTTTTTTACTACATTGACATTGGATGTTTATCATGTGAAGACTAGTTTCTTTAGCCTAAACAATTTACCATGCGGTTTTAATAGACTCTCAAATAGATATAAGTGAAGCATGAGAGTTCAACAATTTCTACAAAACATTACCACCACCATGCTCTAAATGATATAAGTGAAGCACTAGAGCAAAAACTATTCCACTCAGAAGATATAAGTGAAGCACATAGAGTGTTCTAACAATTTATAGGCCATATTTAACTCTCTCAAATAGGTGTGTCCAGCAAGGATGATTGTGGCAAACTAACAAACAAAGACTCAAATTATACAAGACGCTCCAAGCAAAACACATAGCATGTTGCGAATAAAAATATAGCTCAAAGTATAGTTACTGATGGATGAAGACGAAAGAGGGGATGCCTTCCCAGGGCATCCCCAAGCTTAGACTTTTGATTATCTTGAATTTACTTGGGGTGCCATGGGAATCCCCAAGCTTAGGCCTTTGCTACTCCTTGTTCCATAGTCCATCAAAGCAATACTTCAAACTTGAAAACTTCACAGCACAAAACTTAGACAAAAATACTCGTGAGCTCCGTTAGTAAGAGAAAGCAAACCACTACTCAAAGGTACAACAATGAATTCATTCTTTGTTTATATTGGTGTTAAAACTACTGTACTCCAAGTTCTCTATGGTTCATATCCTCCAATATTACTCATAGATGCATTGGAATAAGCAAACAACACACGAAAAAACAGAATCTGTCAAAAACAGAACAGTCTGTAGTAATCTGCAGGGTTCATCTACTTATGGAACTCCAAAAAATTCAAACTAAATTGGTAAATTTTTGAAATTTGTCTAAGAATCAGAAGCAACAAGAATCAACTAAAAAGCACGCCCCAGTAAAATCCCACGACTACTTTAGCGAGCGCTAACGATTCTGTTTTTCACAGCAAGATCATATAAACTTCACACAAGTCTTACCAATGGTTCTACTTGGCACAAACACTAAACAAAACATGAAAACACATCTAAACAGAGGCTAGATTCAATATTTATTCCTTAACATCAACAAAAGCAAAAAATATAAAATTGGGTTGCCTCCCAACAAGCGCGATCGTTTTATGCCCCTAGCTAGGCACGATACAAGATAGATCTAGGTATTGCCATCTTTAGAAGGCAATCCGTAAGTGGCTCTCATGACAGATTCATATGGTAATTTGATTTTCTTTCTAGGAAAGTGTTCCATGCCTTTCCTTAATGGAAATTGGAATCTAATATTTCCTTCCTTCATATCAATAATTGCACCAATCGTTCTAAGGAAAGGTTTACCAAGAATAATAGGACATGAAGGATTGCAAACTATATCAAGAACAATGAAATCTACGGGCACATAATTCCTATTGGCAACAATAAGAACATCATTAATTCTTCCCATAGGTTTCTTAATAGTGGAATCCGCAAGATGCAAATTTAAAGAACAATCATCAAGCTCATGGAACCCTAACAAATCACACAAAGTTTTTGGGATAGTGGAGACACTAGCACCCAAATCACACAAAGCATAGCATTCATGATTTTTTATTTTTATTTTTATAGTAGGTTCCCATTCATCATAGAGCTTTCTAGGTATAGAAACTTCCAACTCAAGTTTTTCTTCATAATATTGCATCAAAGCATCAACTATATGTTTAGTGAAAGCTTTATTTTGACTATAAGCATGCGGAGAATTTAGCACGGATTGCAACAAGGAGATACAATCAATCAAAGAGCAATTATCATAATTGAATCCCTTGAAATCCAAAGTAGTGGGTTCATCACTATGCAAAGTTTTAATCTCTTCGTTCCCACTTTTAGAAATTTTAGCATCAAGATCTAAAACTCCGAATCGTTGGGACACCTTAAAGCAGAATCATCTCCAATCCTATTCTCATCAAGATTAATAATAGAAAACAAGGATCTAATAGGAGACACATCAATACTTTCAGATCTTCATCTTTATTTTTACGATAACTAGAAGAACATGATTTAATACAATCTTCTCTTTTAGCACGCATTCTAGCGGTTCTTTCTTTGCATTCATCAATGGAAATTCTCATGGCTTTGAGAGACTCATTGATATCATGCTTAGGTGGGATAGATATAAGTTTCAAAAAATCAACATCAAGAGTAATTCTATCCACACTTCTAGCCAATTCATCAACCTTAAGCAATATCTCTTCAATCATAGCATTGAAATTCTTTTGCGAGATCATAAACTCCTTAACACTAGTTTCAAATTCAGAAGGCATCTTTCCATAAGAGTTGTTGTAGGAATTACCAAAATTATTAGAGGAATTACTAGGAAAAGGCCTAGGATTAAAATTACCTCTATAAGCATTGTTACCAAAATTATTCCTACCAACAAAATTCACATCCAAAGATTCATTATTATTCTCAATCAAAGTGGACAAAGGCATATCATTAGGATCAGAAGAAGCACTCTTAGCAGCAAACAATTTCATAAGTTCATCCATCTTTCCACTCAAAACACTAATTTCTTCGATAGCATGCACTTTTTTACTAGTAGATCTTTCGGTGTGCCATTGAGAATAATTAACCATAATATTATCTAGGAGTTTGGTAGCTTCTCCTAAGGTGGTTTCCATGAAAGTGCCTCTGGCGGCCGAATCTAAAAGATTTCTAGAAGCAAAATTCAAGCTAGCATAAAAGTTCTGAATAATCATCCATATATTCAAACCATGTGTAGGGCAATTACATATCATCAATTTCATTCTCTCTCAAGCTTGTGCAACATGCTCATGATCTAGTTGCTTAAAATTCATAATATCGTTTCTAAGAGAGATGATCTTAGCAAGAAGGAAATACTTAGAGATAAAAGCATCTTTGCACTTATTCCACGAATCAATATTATTTCTAGGCAAAGAGGAGAACCAAGTTTTAGCACGATCTCTAAGTGAAAACGGAAATAACTTCAATTTAACAATATCGTTATCTGTATCCCTTTTCTTTTGCATATCACACAAATCAACAAAGTTGTTAAGATGGGTAGTGGCATCTTCGCTAGGAAGGCCGGAGAATTGATCTTTCATGACAAGATTCAACAAAGCAGCATTGATCTCACAAGATTCAGCATCGGTAATAGGAGCAATCGGAATGCTAATAAAGTCATTGTTGTTGGTATTGGAGAAGTCACACAATTTGGTATTGTTCCGAGCCATAGTGACAAGCAAGCAATCCAACACACACAAGCAAACAAAAAGGCAAGCGAACGATAAACACACGACAGAAGAAGGGCAAATAAAACGGCAAGGGTGAAGTGGGGGAGAGGAAAACGAGAGGCAAAAATGTAATGCGAAGGATAAGGGTTTGTGATAGGTACTTGGTATATGACTTTTGCGTAAGCCTCCCTGGCAACGGCGCCAGAAATTCTTCTTGCTACCTCTTGAGCTTGTGTTGTATTCCCTCGAAGAGGAAAGGGAGATGCAGCACAGTAGCGTAAGTATTTCCCTTAGTTTTTGAGAACCAAGGTATCAATACAGTAGGAGACCACGCGCCAGTCCCTCTGTAACGCCCCGGACACACCCGTCGATGGTCGTTACTCCTGGAGGGATCTAGACTTGCCCCACATACCAATACTAGTCTTTTCTGCGCACTTTGTCCTCACTCATGCACACCCGGCAGCAACTTCCCGATCGGTCACCCATCCTGAAATTACTGCAAGCTGAGCACACTTAACTTTGGAGTTCTGTCTGAATGGGCTCCCGGAAAAGAAGGAATTCCTTATTGATATGAGTAGTCTATCATCCCTAATAAGCCAGGACATCACATACACCCCCACTCAGAGGAACCGACGTCCTCATCGAGCCACATGAACGTTCTCTCTTGGCACAAACGTTTGTGCATCCAGTCCGATACATGTGCCATGTCTTGTGCCACGACGGGTCACAAACGTCATGAATAACATGACCGAGCACATGTCCGCAAACATCCATGTAACCGCGAGGGTCGGCTTTGATACCAACTTGTAACGTCCCGGACACACCCGTCGGTGGTCGTTACTCCCGGCGGGATCTAGACTGGCCCCACATATCAATACTAGTATTTTCTGCGCACTTTGTCCTCACTCATGCGCACCGGGAGCAACTTCCCGGTCGGTCACCCATCCTGAAATTACTCCAAGCTGAGCACGCTTAACTTTGGAGTTCTGTCTGAATGGGCTCCCAGAAAAGAAGGAATTCCTTATTGATATGAGTAGACTATCATCCCTAATAAGCCAGGCCATCACACCCTCGCACCTGCACAAACAAATAAGAACTTCGCAGCCAATGCGATAAGGGGTTGTCAATCCCTTTACGGTCACTTACGAGAGTGAGATCTGATAGAGATGATAATTATATTTTTGGTTTAATAATACAGCAAATAAAAGCAAGAAAAGTGAAGTAGATGTAGATTGATATGTTGAGAATAGACCCGGCGGCCATAGTTTTCTCTAGTGGCTTCTCTCATGATAGCGGTATTCTACGGCGGGTAAACAAATTACTGTCGAGCAATTGATAGAAAAGCGAATAATTATGAAACTATCTAGGCATGATCATTGTATATAGGCATCACGTCCAAGACAAGTAGACCGAAACGATTCTGCATCTACTACTATTACTCCACACATCGACCGCTATCCAGCATGCATCTAGTGTATTGAGTTCATACGAACAGAGTAACGCCTTAAGCAAGATGGCATGATGTAGAGGGATAAACTCAAGCAATATGATGAAAACCCCATCTTTTTATCCTCGATGGCAACAATACAATACGTGCCTTGCTGCCCCTACTGTCACTGGGAAAGGACACCACAAGATTGAACCCAAAGCCAAGCACTTCTCCCATTGCAAGAACTATAGATCTAGTAGGCCAAACCAAACCAATAATTCGAAGAGACTTGCAACGATATTATGAGCACACATATAAAGTTCAGAGAAGAACCAAATATCTTTCATAGATAACCTTGATCATAAACTCACAATTCATCGGATCTCGACAAACACACCGCAAAAAGAGATTACATCGAATAGATCTCCCCGAAGACCGAGGAGAACTTTGTATTGAGATCCAGAGAGAGAGAGAGAAGAAGCCATCTAGATACTAGCTATGGACCCAAAGGTCTATGGTAAACTACTCACAACTCATGGTGAGGGCGATGATGATGATGAAGAAGGCCTCCGTGATGGATCCCCCTCCCGGAACATGCTCCAAGATGGGATCTCCACGAGAACAGAAGCTACGGCGGTGGAATTAGGGTTTTCTCTCTGCATATGGAGTTTCTGGGGTACGTAGGTATATATAGGAAGAAGGAGGGCACCGGGGGCCACACGGGCCAGCCTCGAGGCAGGGGGCGCCCCCCACCCTCGAGGGCAGCCCCTCTGTCCCCTGACTTGGTTCTGACGTTTCCTGTGCGTGATTTTCTCCAAAAATATCTCTCGCGAAGGTTTCATTCCATTTGGACTCCGTTTGATATTCCTTTTCTGCAAAACCCTAAAATAGGCAAAAACAGCAATCTGGACTGGGCCTTTGGGTTAGTAGGTTAGTCCCAAAAATGATATAAAAGTGAATGATAAAGCCCGTTAAACATCCAAGACTTCATAAATAATAGCATGGAACAATAAAAATTATAGATACGTTGGAGACGTATCACAACACAATGTCATATTCTGCAATGTCTTAACTATGAACAATGTCATATCATTCTACTATTATTTAAACTGTCTCTTTATTTGCCAATCTGAAATGGGGTAAATTGACAGCACACTAACCATTGATATTTATGAGTTCTTGATCTATAATCCAGTGGTGTCGTGAAGCTGTCAACTCCTTCACAATGTCATTTCCTGCCATGTCTTGACCTGAACAATACCATATTGTGTTAATGCTATTTTAAACTATGTCACTTTATTCGTCAGTAAGAAATGTGATGAATTATCAGCACTGATACTTATATGTGCAAAACATGTCATCTGTCTGCTTGTTTATCTTTCAGAGTGAGGAGGATATAAGTGTCAAACAAGTGCAGTCTCACCAGCTTGCTCAGCTGCTTGCGTTGCAGCTCCCGAGCAGGGCAAACCTTTCTTGAACTCTATTAAAGTGCTGTCCGTAAGTGCTGTCCGTTTTGTATATTATTTTGTCCGCGTGTTTAGTTGCACTGGTGGCGATCTTTGATGCCCAGTGTATGTAATATGCTGTCTGCTTGTGCTTTGTTGTCATAGTGGCGAACTTTGATGCCTAGTGGATGTAATATGCCATAATTTCTTTATTGTATAGTCTAGGTTTTTTTCTTATTCACGATGCTGCAGTTATTTTACTGTATATATATCATGTCTTCGCAGTAAACCGGCCAAACCGTAAAATTACGGTACATAATCGGGTCGTCATGCAAATCACCATGTATGATCCGCATCATGGGCCCCGTCATCTTGGTCCGTTAACAAGCCTAAATGTAAACTGCCCCACTAGTAGATTCGGGCCTTTAATAGGCCGAGTAAACCGCTAGCCCTATTTTCCCAAGAAAACTCAATGGGCCTTTAAGAGGCTGAAAAGTAGGTTGGGGCTGAAACGTGCATAACAGCTCACGGGCCGGCAGCACGCCGAAATAGACCCCGGCCCATGAATGTGCCAATCAAATCACGGGCTTATAACATGCCAAAATTGTCTCGGTCCTTGTTTGGCCCAATCAAATTATCGGCTGTGAGCAGGCCGGATGCAAACCGGGCCGTAGTTAGGCCCAACTATATGACGGGCTTTTAACAGGCCAAAATTAATATAGGGCCGAAATGTAAAACGGGCCCTTAACGGGCCTAAACTAATATCAGGCCGAATTACTAAATGGGCCTTTAGCAAGTGGGCCCAAAAGCATAGCGTCCAGTTGATGGGCCGAATCTGATATGGGCCATAATTTAGCCCAAAGCCTCTTAAAGGGCCGGACCTGATCTGGGCCATAATTTGGCCCAGAACATGGTAGGCTTTTAACGGGCCGGATCTCATATGGGCCATTATAAGGCCCGGAACGTGGCAGGCCATTAATGGAACAGATCAAATATGGGCCGGTATTTGGCCCAAAACATGGCAGCCAGTTAATGGGCCGACCTACTAGGGTCCTCAAAATCTTGTGGGCCTACAGCTGGGTCGGCCCATTAATGCCACCAAAATCTCTTGGGCCTTTAGCTGGGCCGGCCCATTATGGTCCACAAAAATTTTGTGGGCCTTCACCTAGGCCGGCCCATTATGACCCGCAAAAATTTTATGGGCCTTTACCTGGGCCGGCCCATTATGGCCCGCAAAATCTTGTGGGCCTTTAGCTGGGCCGACCCATTATGGTTCGCAAAATCTTGTGGGCCTTTAGTTGGGCCAGCCCATTATGGTCTGCAAAATCTTGCGGGCCTTTAGTTGGGCCGGCCCATTTAAACTTTATGGGCCACTTTTGGGCTGGTCCACGTGTCAACATATCATAGGCACATCTCGCCCATTGGATGAGTGACACCTGTGCCAACGCGGAGCTGACACGTGTTTCCGTCAACCAATCAAAATTTTACACATGGAAAATCCCCATTGGTCCGGGCTGTTAACGTGTTATCGGATCCAAAACCGGACCCAATAGCTTAACGGCGTTCCGTTACAGTGGATGCCACGTGTCGGTCACCCTTGACGAAAGCACTTCTGTGACGCGTGATTTATCGTCATGGAAGTGGACACTTCCGTGATGATAATTTTGGTAATGTCATGGAACACTTCTACGACAGCACATGTATGACTATCTTGATTCTATCATAAAATTGTCATGGATGTACATGCATGACAGAAAATGTGACCTACTGTGACAAACACATATCATCACGGAAGTGTTTTTTTTTTGTAGTGAAGGCCCCAGTGCGTGAAATTGAAGAAGATGATGAAGTCCAAGTGCTCAGAAAATTGAAGCCCAAGATCCCTGATCATGATGATAATCATATTGTTGCTGAGGACATGAAGTTGAGGAAGGATGCAGGTCTCAGACGATGGAGACAATCTGATCCATATGCTGTGAGGAAAAGGACTGCTGTGGATTACAGGTTCCACACAAAAAACAGCAATATTTCTATGAGACCATTCTTCTTGAGAAGAAGCCAATGGTATGTGACATGAGATGGGTTGATTGGGAATACATCAAGGAAAATGAAGATCACTTCCCAAGTGTGCATGAAAGTTTCAAATCATGTGGTGTAGACAAGTTTGTGGGTCAGAAGCTGACAAAATGGAATGATGAACTCATCATGCAATTCTACTCCACAACTCATTTTTATCGAGATGGTAGAATTGTGTGGATGTCTGAAGGTACAAGGTACCAGTCAACTGTTGATGAGTGGGCCAAGTTGATAAAACCCCCGAAGAGCATGAGAATGACTTGGATGTCTATGCCAAGAAGAAGAAAGACAACAGTTCTATGGCAAACATGTACAAAGAGATCCCAGACAAAGCATTGGAAACACATAAGCTTGGATCTGTACATTACTTGTTGTCTGGTCTAGCTACAATCAACACTATATTGAGGCATACATTGTTGCACAAATCAGGAGATCACAAGATGATCATAGGCCATTCAATCAACTTGCTGCAGATATTTGATGTGCCACAAAAATTCAAAGTGATGAGCCTGATTGTTGAAACAATCAAGAGGACTGCTGCTGACCAGAAGAGATCATGTGGGTATGCTCCACACATCCAGATGCTCATCAACTCCAAGATGGGCACATGCGCATACTTATTGGACAAAGAACATCTTCCCTTGTTGCCTGAATTTGAGGACAACACAATTGTCATGGATGAGAATGAACCTTCATCAGTGCAAGCAAAAGAGTAAAGAGCCAAAGCTAGAGCTGAGAAAGCAATAAAGATGCCAAGTGTTGAAGAGGCATCTCAAGTGTCCCTCAAGTCAAAACAAGATCAAATGGCATATCTGATTCAAGCAACTTTGAGGATTGAGAAGGGCTTGGCCGCCCTGACTCAAAATCAGGAGAGCTTGGAGAGGATCATTGAAACAAAGTTCTATGATCTTGATTTGAATGTGGCTGAGATACAGACTGAAGTTGAGAAGCTCTAGGAGGAAGCAGAGGAGAGGAAAGGGCAGGCTACCACAGATGCCTTTAAGAGAGTGCCTAGATGTCAGAGATCTGCTGCAGTGCCCATACCTGACACTGGAGCCACTACATCAGCACCAGTAGCTACAGCTTCAGTGCCACCTCCAGTCATCACTCCACCAGCTCCAACAACATCTATAGATGCCTTCGTCCTTGGAGTTCTCTCTACACCGCCTCCCGAAGACCACACCTGAGAGACGCACATCACTATGCATATTTGAACATTTTGGTAACTTGTTGCCAAAGGGGGGTAAATATGTACAGATCATAGTGTAAGTGCATCTAGTGCCACCCCTAGTTGGTTTTGGAGTATTGACGACAAACCTGGTTGAGGGACTAATGTGTTCGTGAGAATTGTAGGATAACACAGGTAGTAGTCCCTCATTAATTCGGTTTACCTACCGGAGATGACCCCTAAAAATGTATGAAGATATTGACGACAATGGTGGTACATGAAGAGAATCATATTGAAGACTATGACAAGAGAAGACATTGTGTGAAGACTATGGAGCACGAAGACTTAGATGTTTCGTTGTTTCTTTTTTCTTCTTTGTTGAGTCATAAGAACCACCGTACTGTTAAGTGGGGTCCAAGTGAACTAAGTCAGAGTGACTGAAGTGATGCTCAACCAAATCCTATGTCTTAGAGTGAAGACTACGAGAGCAAATCTTATCCAGAGCTGGATGAGTCAGCTTTACTTGTAGCCCAAGTAAAGTTGCCGTGTGAGTGTTTGAAATCTGACCGTTGGAACACGTGTCAGTTCCTTAGTGACCCAGGGTCACTTCGGACAAATCAGGTCGGGTTGCCCAGTGGCTATAAATAGCCCACCCCCTACACCATAAATGGTGGCTGCTCAGAGTTATTGCATGGCTTTTGTCGTTTGAGAGGAACCCTCCTCCGAAGCATTTGAGAGAGAGATCCTTGTGAGGACAAAGCCGAAACACCCAGAGCCAAAGAGTGTTAGGCATCACTGAAGTCTTTCTGTCTGTGTGACCTGAAGACTTATTACACTTGAGGAATGTGTTTCCTCGAGCCGGTTAGGCATCGCGTTCTGAGCATCCAAGAGTCATTGTGGATCACCGGTGAACGAAGTCTATGAAGGTTTGGAAGTCTACCTTGAAGACTTACCAGAGTGATTGGGCGAGGACTAGGTGTCCTTAGCTCAAGGGGAATAAGGTGAAGACGCGGTCTTCTGAGTTAAATCTCAGCCTCCCTAACCAGACGTACAGTTGTCACAGCAACTGGAACTGGTCTAACAAATCACTGTCTTCCCCGAGCTAATGGTTCTATCCTTTCCTTCCACTTACTTATTGTCTTATGTTGTGAAGTCATTGCCTGCTTGCCTTATCTGATTGACTTCACTATGTGTGACTACTTGTTCTAATTGGTTTCATTCCATCTTCCATCTTGATCCTTACTGCCTAGCTGCTATTAGTCTTCATGCTTTCACTTTATTGAATAGATGACTATGGCTTGTCTAGTGTAGTCTACTTTCTGCTGCATATAAATAGGATTGGGTTTATCCTTTGTCTTCGAAACTTCCATGTTTTGAAGCATTTCATAAAAACGCCTATTCACCCCCCCTCTAGTCGATATACTGCACTTTCAATTGGTATCAGAGCAAGGTACTCCCTTGTTCTGTGTGATTCGGTTTAACCACCTAGAGTTTTAGCTCTGTCGACTGCAGGGATAATCAAAGTCTTCGCTGCGTGCCCCGTCTTCGATGGCACTGAATATCCCTACTGGAAGAACAAGATGCGCATGCACCTTGAAGCCATTGACATGGACCTCTAGTTTGTCATCAAGAACGGCATTCCCAAGACTGGTGAAGGTATCACCCCTGCTAATGTCAAGAGGCTCGTTCAACTGGATTCAACAGCCAAGAACATCATCTGTGGTCATCTGACCAAAGGACAGTATGGTCGTGTGAGTGCCCTTGGAAACGTCAAAGGAAGTCTGGGACTAGCTCTCAAAGGTCAATGAAGGAGTCTCAACACAGAGAGATCAAAGGATCAGTGTCCTTCGCAATCATTTCAATCTCTTCAAGAGACTTGACAATGAGAATGTTTAGCACACATTCGACCGCCTCACTGACATCACAAATGAGCTTCAGGCACTTGGCGCCACTGAGATCACCAAGCATGAAATCGTCAAGACCCTCCTGAGATCACTCGACAGCTCATTTGACATCCTTGCCCTGATGATTCAAGAACGCCCTGACTTCAAAACTCTTGATCCGTCTGACATACTTGAGAGGCCCAACACACATGAGTTCCAGCTATCTGAGAAACGTGACATCTATGGTCCCAACTATGGCCGAACTCGCGCCTTGAAGGCAAAGGCTGTTTCTTCGTCTGAAGAAGAATCTGACTGCAGTTCTGATGATCCTGAAGACATTGGAAAGGAGCTTGCCATGCTTGTGAAGAAGTTCCAGAAATTCACTAGGAAGAAAGGCTTCAGAAAGTCTTCACGATCCAGCTCAAGAAATGATGAAGCTTCTACTCGTGACTACAAGAAGAGAACATGTCATAAGTGCAAGAAACCTGGTTACTACATCTCTGAGTGTCCTCAATGGGACGATGAGAAGAAAAAGAAGAAAAGCAAGGAATATGATTCTGATGACAGGAAAAAGAAGAAATACTCAAAATCTTCTTCTAAGTCTTCATCAAAGTATTCATCACACAAGAAGAATTCATCTGGCAAGGCTCGTGCGTTTTTTGGCAAGGAGATGGATTCAGAGGAGGAGTCCGCTTCAGAAGAAGTGGAGGTGGAGTCTGAGGAGGAGTCTGATTCTGGTGCTGCAAGTCTGGCTCTAGCCACAGCGTACGTGGCCAAGTCCATCTTCAACACTGAAGATAATGGCCCCGTCACCAACATTGATGATGAGGATCACGACTCTGCTCCCACCTACTGCTTCATGGCACGCGGTGCCAAGGTAAAATCACGTGATGCTTACTTTCAAACATCCAGTGAAGATGACTCTGATTGTGAATCAAAACCTAGCTACAAAACACTTGCTAAAATTTCCACTGAACAGCAGAAAGCTATGGAACATATTTCAAAACTGTTAGATAAAAGTGATGACCTGTTGGACGCGGAAATGACCCGTTCTCAGTCCTTAATTGAAGACATAAAAAATCTTCACGTTAAGTACGTGGAACTTGAAGGTCTTTATGAATCGCTCTCAAAAACTCATGAAAAGCTTTCCCACGATTACCTTCAAAGGAAGCGAGAACTTGGGAAATTGATAGCGGCTCATGAAGATCTTCAAAAAGAAAATGAGTCACTCCGCGCACAACTGATCAGCTCCACTCTGGAAGGATTTGAACCACCATGTCTAAAATGCATTGAGTGTGATAACGCTACATCTGTTGCTGAGTGTTCTACTGCTGCCACTGTTGCAATATCTTCAACTGCTGATGTGGTAACTAACCCCTCTGCTGAGGATACCACTACCATTGCTAATGAAAATGCTAGGTTGAAGACTTTGCTTGAAACAGGGATGTACAAAAGCCTCAGAGGGCATCAGACTTTATGTGATGTCCTCAAAAAGCAGATACTGAAACGAAACCCTAGGAAAGAGGGTGTTGGGTTCGAAAGGAAAATGAATGTTGATGGTTCATACTGGAAGCCTGAGCAGTACCCCAAAACCACACGGGTTGCTGCAAAGGAACCTTCAGTAGATCCATCTACCTTATCTGGCTTCACTTGTGCTAATCCTATTATCTTTGATGAAACCTTTGATGCAAACTATAAACTGTTTAAGAATCAAAAAGGTGAAGTGTTTGCCAGGTATATTGATACTAACTGCAGGAACGGGCCACCTATGAAGAAGATCTGGGTTCCCAAAGGTTGCCTTGAGAAGCTTCCAGCAAATGTCATCATGACACCACCTGGGAAGAAGACAAACCCCAGACCAAAGGCTTCATATGGTCCTAAGGCTTCATACAGGCAAAGGACTCAACTGAGTCACCCTAACGTCAATGTTTTGCACGGAAATTATACTCAGACCCATGAATATGAGCGTGTTTTCTCAAACCGCTATATTCATAAAACAAAGAATTTTTCTGCTTATTCTTATGAGTATTATTCTCCTCCTGCAAGACTATTTGCTAGGGCTCCAAAGCCAAAATTTTCAGATGCTGCTCTTAGACTCACTGCTTCTAAGCCACCCCTGAAGATGTGAGTGGTTAAGAAGAACTAACCTTCTCTTGCAGGGAAAGGTCTCCAGCTGAAAATCAAAGGCGTCTGATGCTATTGCTAGGGACCTAAAACACTTGTAGGGCACAAGATCAAATGCCCAAATGGTTAACTATCCATTTTGTTCATGAATCGCTTGCTAATCATCTTATATGTCCTAACTTGGATCTAAGCTTTCATAATCCACTTGTACGTCAAATGTCTATGCTTCACAATGACTATTGGTGAAGCATATCCTCCTAACTGCATTGTAGGGAGTGACACCAAAGTCTTCAGAATGGATTATGGACAGCGGATGCACAAATCATATGACTGGAGATCGAAGTCTTCTCATGGACTCAACCTTACGTCCATCTAACAAGAGTCACATCACATTTGCTGATACTGGTAAAAGCAAAGTGTTGGGTCTAGGTAGAGTTGCAATCTCAAGGGATCAGCACATGGATAAAGTCATGCTTGTTGAATCTCTTGGTTTCAACTTAATGTCTGTCTCAATGCTTTGTGACTTAAACATGATTGTGATATTTGGAAAATTTCGCTGCCTTGTACTAATGGAGTCTGACAAGTCTCTAGTATTTGAAGGATATAGAAAAGGTGATCTGTATATGGTAGATTTCTCACCTGGACCGCAGATGGCCGTATGTCTTCTAGCAAAAGCTTCAGAGTGCTGGCTCTGGCATCGGAGGCTAGGACATGCCGGAATGAGGAACTTGCACACTCTCGCAAAGAAGAAGCACGTCATAGGCATCGAGGACGTCAAGTTCAAGAAAGATCATCTATGTGGTGCCTGTGAAGCTGGGAAGATGACTAGGGCCAAGCATCCTTCGAAGACAATCATGACGACATCCAAACCCTTCGAGCTGCTTCACATGGATTTATTTGGCCCTACTCACTACTCCACGTTCTCTACCACAGCTTGTCTCTATGGCTTCGTCATTGTTGATGATTGTTCAAGATACACATGGGTGCACATAATTCTCTACAAGATTGAAGTGCAAGATGTCTTCAGACGCTTCGCCAATCGTGCCATGAACAATTATGATGTCAAGATCAAGCATATTAGAAGTGACAATGGCACTGAGTTCATGAACACCGACCTTGATATTTATCTGGATACAATGGGAATCACTCATGAGTTCTCAGCCCCATACACACCTCAGCAAAATGGCATCGTAGAGCGCAAGAACAGAACCCTAATTGAGATGGCTCGAACGATGCTCGATGAATACAAGACGCCAAGAAGTTTCTGGCCCGAAGCTATTGATACTGCATGCCATATCATCAACCGTGTTTATCTTCACAAGCTTCTGAAGAAAACGTCCTATGAACTCCTCACTGGAAAGAAGCCAAATGTAAGTTACTTCAGAGTATTTGGAGCTAGGTGCTGGATCAAGGATCCACATCACAAGTCAAAGTTTGCACCAAAAGCACATGAAGGCTTCATGCTCGGATATGGAAAAGACTCACACTCCTACAGAGTCTTCAACACCCTTCTCTATAAAGTAGTTGAAACTGTGGATGTGCGGTTTGATGAAACGAATGGTTCACAATGAGAGTTCCTACCAAATGTGCTGGATGAGGCTTCACCAAATGAATCTATCAAGCTAATGGGAACCGGTGAGATCATGCCTTCTGAAGCACAGCCTGATGAGGAACTCATCATTTCTGCTCCAAATCAACCTGACGACAATGCTCAGCCTGAAGACAACCCTCCTGATGATGACAATGTACAGCAAGAGCAAAATCTTCGTCCAGCTCATCCTCGTGTTGCAAATGAAGTACAAGTTGAGAAGATAATTGACAGCATAAATGCACCTAGTCCACTTACTCATTCAAGAGCAACACAACTTGCAAATTTCTGTGGGCACTTTGCTTTTGTCTCAATATCTGAACCCAAGAAAGTTGCTGAAGCCTTTATGGAACCCGAATGGATTCAAGCAATGCAAGAAGAGCTTCAACAGTTTGAGCTGAATAACGTGTGGGAACTTGTCAAGCATCCTGACCCTCGCAAGCACAACATAATAGGCACAAAATGGATTTATCGCAACAAGCAAGATGAGCATGGTCAAGTTGTCAGAAACAAAGCTCGTCTCGTTGCTCAAGGATACAGTCAAGTTGAAGGGATTGACTTCGATGAAACATTTGCTCCTGTGGCTAGACTTGAAGCTATTCGTATACTGCTAGCCTATGCAAATCATCACAACATACTTCTGTATCAAATGGATGTAAAGAGTGCCTTTCTCAATGGAAGGATTGAAGAAGAGGTGTATGTTGCACAACCACCTGGCTTTGAAGATCCAAAACGTCCTGATATGGTATACAAACTCAACAAGGCACTGCATGGCCTCAAACAAGCGCCTCGTGCTTGATATGACACACTCAAAGACTTCTTGAAGAGAAAAGGCTTCAAACCTGGATCCCTAGATCCCACACTCTTCACGAAGACATATGATGATGAACTGTTTGTCTGCCAAATCTATGTGGACGACATTATCTTCAGTTGCACTGACAAAAGATACAGTGATGAGTTTGGTCACATGATGCAAGAGCAATATCAGATGTCCATGATGGGTGAGCTGAATTTCTTTCTTGGTCTTATAATTCGTCAGCAAAGCAACGACATCTTCATATCTCAAGAGAAGTATCTCAAAGACTGCCTGAAGAAATTTGGAATGCAAGACTGCAAAGGGTACTCGACGCCTATGCCAGCTAAACACCATCTGGGTCCCGACGCCAATGGTAAAGAGTTCGATCAAAAGGTATACCGCTCCATGATTGGTTCTTTGCTTTATTTATGTGCATCTAGGCCAGATATTATGCTTAGTGTTTGCATGTGTGCTCGATATCAAGCGGCACCAAAGGAGTCGCATCACTTAGCTGTGAAGAAAATACTTCAGTATTTGGCTTACACCCCAACACTAGGATTATGGTATCCAAAGGGCTCAGAGTTTGATCTAGTTGGATTCTCAGATGCTGATTATGCTGGTGACAAATTTGATCGCAAGTCTACATCAGGCACATGTCACTTTCTGGGACGATCACTTGTCTGTTGGTCTTCAAAGAAACAGAATTGTGTATCACTCTCCACTGCTGAATCTGAATACATTGCTACTGGATCTTGCTGCACTCAGCTTCTCTGGATGAAGCAAACACTCAAGGACTATGGTGTCCATCTGAAGCATGTGCCACTCTACTGCGACAATGAAACTGCCATCAAGATTGCCAACAACCCAGTTCAGCACTCGAAGACAGAGCATATTGAAATTCGTCACCACTTTCTCAGAGATCATGTCATGAAGGAAGATATTGATATCATACACGTCAACACTGAAGAGCAACTGGCAGATATCTTCACAAAACCCTTGGATGAGAAAAGTTTTGCAAGTTGCGGTGTGATCTAAATATCTTAGAATCCTCAAATGTCATGTAATCAGGCACACATCCTAACACTTATGCATATTGATGACTTAGATGTGCAACACACGAAGTAAAGTATATCTTCAATCTATGAAGACTTACATTCTAAGTGCGAATACATTAATGTGGAATTTGACTTCGGAGCGCCACGATAATTGTGCGTCGTTTCTGGGTCTAACACTTCCTATACTGTGGGTAACGCCACCACCAAATCTTTGTTTGAAGCATTTCTCGTGGCGTTACATTTGCAAAGTCTTCACACTTGGTTTATCTTCATATAGGATATATATATATATATATATATATATATATATATATATATATATATATATATATAGACTTGTGTTATGTCCTCTACATCATTCACTTATAGCTATGTCATCTTGTTTGAATTTTTTTTGAACTAAGTGAATGTGATCGGACCCTAACCTCTCTATGCTCTCTCATCTCAAACTCTGTCTGTCCAAATCATATGCATTCTGTTGGAACTGTCGAATATCTTGTCCGCGTCCTTGTCAACAGAAGATAAAGAGACAAACTTTAAATCTGATTTTAATGCTCCATCCTTTATGCCTGAAACCCGGAGAAGCCGGAACGACCGCTCCGACAGTCGTGGCATACGTGGGATCGTGGGACAACTCCCAATGTGTTACATGTCCACCACGTGTCCCTCAGATGTGAACCGCCAAGGGCACCTGCGTAATTGCGTTGTGCCGTCTCCCATGCTTATAAATGCACGTCCCATCACGGTCAAAAATTCTTCTACCACCTCTCCACCTCGACCAACCCTAGCGCCTCCGCTAGCTCTCGACGATGCCGGCAACGAAGCGCTTTGCTGCCGCAACCTCGTCGAAGCCGTCTTCACGCCGGCCGCGGACATCATCTACTCCGCCGTCACCATAGCTGTCCTCCGTCGCCAAGTTAGGGCACGGAAGATCGAACTGCTCGGCATCTAATTCTTCTCCGTCTAAGCAGTTCATCTGTGGTAAATTAAACTCTCTTTTTACCATCTTTGTGATCCAAAAAGATTCATCACTTTTACCACAAGAAGTTTCTGCCTACACATAATGGATCTATATTATCTGCATCTCATATTTTGCCTAGTACAATCACATATGTGTCAAACAAAGTTAGATTCCTCACTTGTACCTATTCGAGGATTCGTACAAATCTGGAACCAACTCTCATCATATTAGTGAATGTCTTCGCACTATCAGGTCAAAGTCTTCTAAACTGATTTATCTTCAAAAACCTTCTGAGAATGCATATGACCTCTTCCCCTTCCCTCGCATCTCTAATGCTGTCACAGGTACATGTTCGTGGGAGAATCCCTTGGTTCTCATAGTCTGCATTCATTTGCAGAATTCTTGCAGCGTCATATTCACTCTCCCGAAGCCAGTTCCTGTCTCACCAGCAGACCGAAGCATTTGCCAGTGCTGAAGCCATTCAGTTTGAAGCCTTTCAGATTGAACCCAATGGCAACTGACAAGTCAGTTAGGAAGGGTGGCAGACAGCGCCGTGGCAACACCTCTAAAGATTTGCCTCCTGATCTAAGTGAAATGTACAAGACTGATCCAGAGGAGGATTACAATCAGAGGAAGACACGAATCCAATGGATTCGAAGATATTGGGCTGAACAGTGGTTCAAGTATAAGTTCGTGACCCAAGAGTATGCTGAAAAGAATGTCATCAAGCGTCCATGGGGAGATATTACGTACAAGAATCTTCCACCCAGGACTCAAGCTGAAGCCATTGCTCAAGGCTTCTACCCTTGCATGGTCAGAGGGCCACAACCAGCTGATGCCGATCCTTCTTCTCTACTCTGGTGTCGCGACGACAATTTGTTCAAGCGCAATCTTCAATATGCCAAGAACTCAGCCAAAGAGAACAAGAAGAACTGGGGATTGGACTTCAATCCTGGCCCCTCTACGCCCCGTGCTGATGGCACGCGCGAAGCTGAACCAAACCTGGTTGGGACTTTCTACAACTTAGAAGGCCTCATCAGTCACATCAGGGTTCAAGGGGCGGATGTGGATCAACCTGCAGATGACGCTGATTCTGATGAAGCGCCTGCAACTCCGAAGCCCAAGAAGAAGAAGAAATCCAAGGTTTGGAAGACCACTCCACCAATTGCTTCGAGAGTGAAGCCTTTGGCCACTGCTCCCCCAGCACCAAGTGTGCAGTCTGAGGAGCACTCTCGCATATCCAAGAGCAGACAGCTAAGGAAGAAGCCCTTGCACAACCCCAGTCCTGCTCTCACTCCTGACGTTATTCTGAAGAATGTCAATGAAGCCATTGACCTCTCGAGCGATGAAGATCTAGGTGACGATGCTCTGGAGCAATTGATCAAGAGCAAGCAAGATGCAGAAATATTCAATTATTTGCCGCTCTTCGACATGGAAGTGCTGACCAATTTCATTGATGAATGGTTTGACACCCCCAACCTCAGCTTTGACGATCTGCAGCTTCCTGTTGGCCTCAGCGTCTCCTTCAATGGCGCCATTGCTTTTGAGCTAGCTCTTGCTCAGAGAATTGTTGAGCTGAAGCAAAAGATTGATTATGAAAAGGCTCAGTTCAAGAAGCATGTGGACAAGCTCAGCGTCCAAGAGATCGAGAACTTCAAGGTCATGATGCATGAGCTCAAGGAAGCCTTTCGCAAGAGGCGTGAAGAAGCCAAAGGTTCTCGTGAGAGAATCAAGGCCTTGGCTACCAAATGCGTTCAAGCATATAATGAAGCTGAAAAGCGCAAGGCCCTTGGGCGTCCTGGCATTGACCCTAGGATGGCTGCCAAGAAGAAGAAGAAGCAACCTGTGCCCGAAGCTGAAGAATCCAGGCAGGAAATGCCTAGCATTGTCTTCTCTGCCAGCATGACTGGCACGAAGCCTAAGGTCACCCCAGCTGCTTCAGAGCTCAAGAAGACAAAGGTGGCTGAAGCTGAAGCTCGCAAGCGCAAGCAAACAACTGATGATGCTCCATCCACCAAGAAGTGCAAGACAAAGAAGGACAAGGCTGCTTCCACAGAGCCCATCTTTGTCGAGCCCATATCAGTTGCTTGTCCTGCATCTACACACCGACAATGTCGCATGACAGTCCATGAGCCTGCTCCCATAGAGGCTGAAGACATTCCAGCTGTTGACCCCACCGCAGCTGAAGACATTGGTTGTAAGTGCATCTAGTGCCACCCCTAGTTGGTTTTGGAGTATTGACGACAAACCTGGTTGAGGGACTAATGTGTTTGTGAGAATTGCAGGATAACACAGGTAGTAGTCCCTCATTGATTCGGTTTACCTACCGGAGATGACCCCTAAAAATGTATGAAGACATTGACATCAGTGGTGGTATATGAAGATAATCATATTGAAGACTATGGCGAGAGAAGACATTGTGTGAAGACTATGGAGAGCGAAGACTTAGATGTTTCGTTGTTTACTTTTCTTCTTTGTTGAGTCATAGGAACCACCGTACTGTTAAGTGGGGTCCAAGTGAACTAAGTCAGAGTGACTGAAGTGATGCTCAACCAAATCCTATGTCTTCGAGCGAAGACAATGAGAGCAAATCTTATCCAGAGTTGGATGAGTCAGCTTTACTTGTAGCCCAAGTAAAGTTGCCGTGTGAGTGTTTGAAATATGACCGTTGGAACACGTGTCAGTTCCTTAGTGACCCAGGGTCACTTCGGACAAATCAGGTCGGGTTGCCCAGTGGCTATAAATAGCCCACCCCCTACACCATAAATTGGTGGCTGCTCAGAGTTATTACACAGCTTTTGTCGTTTTAGAGCAACCCACCTCCGAAGCGTTTGAGAGAGAAATCCTTGCAAGGACAAAGCCAAAACACACAGAGCCAAAGAGTGTTAGGCATCACTAAACTCTTTATGTCTGTGTGACCTGAAGACTTATTACACTTGAGGACTGTGTTTCCTCCAGCCGGTTAGGCGTCGCGTTCTGAGCATCCAAGAGTCATTGTGGATTGCCGATGAACGAAGTCTGTGAAGGTTTGGAAGTCTACCTTGAAGACTTACCAGAGTGATTGGGCGAGGACTAGGTGTCCTTAGCTCAAGGGGAATAAGGTGAAGACGCGGTCTTCTGAGTTAAATCTCAGCCTCCCTAACCAGACGTACAGTTGTCACAGCAACTGGAACTGGTCTAACAAATCCCTGTCCTCCCCGAGCTACGGGTTCTATCATTTCCTTCCCTTTACTTACCGTTCTATGTTGTGAAGTCATTGCCTGCTTGCCATATCTAATTGACTTCACTAAGTATCTATTTGTTATGATTGCTTCATTCTTTCTTCCATCATGATCCCTACTGCCTAGCTGCTATTAGTCTTCGTACTTTCACTTCATTGAATACATGACTATGGCTTGTCTAGTGTAGTCTACTTTCCGTTGCATACTAATAGGATTGAGTTTATCTTTTGTCTTCAAAACTATCATGTTTTGAAGCATTTCATAAAAATCGCCTATTCACCCCCCCTCTAGTCGATATACTGCACTTTCATTGGTCCTCATGACAATGTTGAAGATGATGAAGTCCTTCCTTAGATCGAGTACAACGTGGAATCTTCGCCTGTTCTTACGAACAGCGAATGCATCAGCATTGGTCGTCCATTGACGCCAATTGCACATGATGACTCGTGGGTTGATCACCCACAAGATACACCAGCAACTCCCCCAACTCAAGTCACCAGTTCGGTGCTTGAAGATGAAGATTTTGAGGCCCAACCAACTCCATCCCCTCAGGCGTCGCCAGCATTTCGCAGGCTTCGCAAAGGACCAAGGCCTCAAGTCGTTACCCCAAGTGTTCCAGAAGGAGAAGAGCAACAATCAGTTCATGAAGCTACTCCTACTGTGAACCTCTCAGAATCTGAAGCCAAAGCGGCTGAAGATATTCCGCCTGCATCAGCCGAAGAAGAACAACCCCAAGAAGAAGAAGCACGTGCTGCCACACCCCCTGTTCTCGAGGAGAACGTGTCCGACCCTCCAGCTCCTAAAGTGGAGGTTACAAATTCAGAGGCTGCCACCACCAACACTGAAGCCAATGACGTGGTCATGGCTGAAGCCAATGTGGCACCTGAAGTCATTGTGGTGCCTGAAGTGATGGCGCCTGAAGCAAGTGCTGCACCTGAAGCAAATCAGCAGCGTGAAGCCCCTGCCTCTGCTCCTGTTCCGCCTCCAAGGCCCCATACAATTGAGCTGTTGGGGAACGTTGCATGGAAAACAAAAAATTTTCTCTACGTTCACCAAGATCAATCTAGTAGATGCAACTACGAGGGGAGAGTAGGATCCACATACCCTTGTAGATCGCTAAGCGGAAGCGTTAAGAACGCGGTTGATGGAGTCGTACTCGCCGCGATTCAGATCGCTGAAGATCCAAGCACCGAAGCAACGGTGCCTCCGCGTTCTTCACACGTACGGCTCGGGGACGTCTCCTCCTTCTTGATCCAGCAAGGGGTGGAGGAGAGGTTGATGGAGAACCGGCAGCACGACGGCGTGGTGGTGATGGTGTAGAAGAATTCCAGCAGGGCTTCGCCTAAGCACCGCGGGAGAAGAAGATGTTATGGGAGAGGGAGGGCAGCACCGAGGCACGAACTTGTGTTGGCTGCCCTCCCTCTACCTCTCTATATATAGGGGGAAGGAGGAGAGGGGGCGCCCTAGGGTTTCCCCTAGGGGGCCAGCGGCCAGGGCATGGGGGGGGGGCGGCGGCCAAGGCTGGCCCTAGGGTTTCCCCCCCTAGGTGCCTTGCCCCCCAAGGCTAAGGGGGTGCGGCCACCCTAGAGGGGTCCACCTCCCTTGGCGCACAAGGAGAGGGCCCAGGGGGGGGGCGCACAGCCCCCTGAGGGCTGTGGTGTCCCCCCTTGTGGCCCATTAGGCCCAGAACTACTTCCGGAACCCCCGAAACCCCTTTCGGTCGTCCGCCGATTTCCCGATGCTCCCCGGAACACTTCCGGACTCCGAAACCTTTCATCCTATATATCAATCTTCGTCCCCGGACCATTCCGGAGACCCTCGTCATGTCCGGGATCTCATCCGGGACTCCGAACAACCTTCGGTAACCATACACTTTTCTCACTAACAACCCTAGCGTCACCGAACGTTAAGTGTGTAGACCCTGCGGGTTCGGAAACCATGTAGACATGACCGAGACACTCCCAGGTCAATAACCAATAGCGGGATCTGGATACCCATATTGGTTCCCACATGTTTCTCGATGATCTCATCGGATGAACCACGATGTCAAGGATTCAGGCAATCCCGCATACAGTTCCCTTTGTCTCGTCGGTATGTTACTTGCCCGAGATTCGATCGTCGGTATCTCTATACCTAGTTCAATCTCGTTACCGGCAAGTCTCTTTACTCGTTACCGTAATACATAATCCCGTGACCAACTACTTAGTCACTTTGAGCTCATTGAGATGACGTATTACCGAGTGGGCCCGGAGATACCTCTCCGTCACACGGAGTGACAAATTCCAGTCTCGATCCATGTCAACTCAACAGACACCCTCGGAGATACCTGTAGAG
This sequence comes from Secale cereale, assembly GCA_902687465.1. NCBI lineage: Eukaryota > Viridiplantae > Streptophyta > Magnoliopsida > Poales > Poaceae > Secale > Secale cereale. The sequence continues at coordinate 776,092,033 of LR738715.1, read as the reverse complement.
TACCTTTATAGTCACCCAGTTACGTTGCGACGTTTGGCACACACAAAGCACTCCTACGGTGTCAGTGAGTTACATGATCTCATGGTCATAGGAACTTATACTTGACATGCAGAAAACTATAGCGATAACTGACACGATCAAAAGCTATGTTAACGTTTGGGTCTCGTCCATCACATCATTCTCCTAATGATGTGATCCCGTTATCAAATGACAACTCATGTCTTATGACCTGGAGACCGCGGTCATCTTTGATCAACGAGCTAGTCCTGTAGAGGCACACTAGGGACACAAAGTCTGTCTATTCATCCACACGTGTATCTGAGTTTCCAATCAATACAGTTATAGCATGGATAATAAACGATTATCATGAACAAGGAAATATAATAATAACTCTTTTATTATTGCCTCTAGGGCATATTTCCAACAGTCTCCCACTTGCACTAGAGTCAATAATCTAGCATTACAAGGTAATGAATCTAACACCCATAGAGTCTTGGTTTAGCCCGTGGAAGAGGCTTAGTCAACGGATCTGCAACATTCAAATCCGTGTGTACTTTGCAAATGTTTATGTCCTCCTCCTTGACCGAATCGCGGATGGAATTGAAGCGTCGCTTTATGTGTCTGGTCCTCTTGTGAAACCTTGGTTCCTTGGCTAGAGCAATGGCACCAGTGTTGTCACAGAACAGAGTCATTGGGTTCAGTGCACTAGGCATAACTCCAAGATCTGTCATGAACTCCTTCATCCAGACACCTTCCTTAGCCGCCTCCGAGGCAGCTATATACTCCGCTTCACATGTAGAATCAGCTACCACGCTCTGCTTGGAACTGCACCAGCTTACCGCTCCCCCGTTGAGAATATATACGTATCCGGTTTGTGACTTAGAGTCATCCGGATCAGTGTCAAAGCTTGCATCGACGTAACCCTTTACGACGAGCTCTTGATCACCTCCATAAACGAGAAACATATCCTTAGTCCTTTTCAGGTACTTCAGGATATTCTTGACCGCTGTCCAGTGATCCATACCAGGATTACTTTGAAACCTTCCGGCCATACTTATGGCAAGGCTGACATCTGGTCTTTTGCACAGCATTGCATACATGATAGAGCCTATGGCTGAAGCATAGGGGACGACACTCATCTTTTCTCTATCTTCCGCAGTCACTGGGCATTGAGTCTTACTCAACTTTGTACCTTGCAATACCGGCAAGAACCCCTTCTTGGATTGATCCATTTTGAACTTCTTCAAAACTTTATCAAGGTACGTGCTTTGTGAAAGTCCTATCAAGCGTCTTGATCTATCTCTATAGATCTTGATGCCCAATATGAAAGCAGCTTCACCGAGATCTTTCATCGAAAAACTCTTGTTCAAATACCCCTTCACGCTATCCAAAAATTCTATATTGTTTCCAATCAGCAATATGTCATCCACATATAATATTAGAAACGCTATAGAGCTCCCACTCACTTTCTTGTAAATACAAGCTTCATTGTAAACTTGTATAAACCCAAATGCTTTGATCACCTCATCAAAGCGAAGATTCCAACTCCGAGATGCTTGCACCAGCCCATAAATGGAACGCTGGAGCCTGCATACTTTGTCAGCATTCTCTGGATCGACAAAACCTTCTGGTTGCATCATATACAACTCTTCCTTAAGAAAACCGTTAAGGAACGCTGTCTTGACATCCATCTGCCAAATTTCATAATCGAAATATGCAGCTATTGCTAACATGATTCGGACGGATTTAAGCATCGCTACGGGTGAGAAAGTCTCATCGTAGTCAATCCCTTGAACTTGTGAAAAACCCTTTGCCACAAGTCGAGCTTTATATACGGTGACATTTCCGTCAGCGTCCGTCTTCCTCTTAAAAATCCATTTATTCTGAATGGCCTTCCGCCCTTCAGGTAATACTTCCAAAGTCCATACTTTGTTTTCATACATGGATCCCATCTCGGATTTCATGGCCTCTAACCATTTGTCGGAATCCGGGCCCACCATCGCTTCTCCATAGCTCGTAGGTTCACCGTTGTCTAACAACATGACCTCCAAGACTGGGTTACCGTACCACTCAGGTGCAGTGCGTACCCTTGTCGACCTACGAGGTTCGGTAGTAACTTGATCAGAAGCTTCTTGATCATCATTTGCTTCCTCTTCAACCTCTGCAGGCTCCACAAAAACATCTTTTTGTGCTGCGCTACTCTCTGGTTGAAGCAGAGGTTCTATAACCTCATCAAGTTCTACCTTCCTCCCACTCAATTCTTTCGAGAGAAACTCTTTCTCGAGAAAGGACCCGTTCTTAGCGACAAACACTTTGCCCTCGGATCTGAGATAGAAGGTGTACCCAACTGTTTCTTTTGGGTATCCTATGAAGACACATTTGTCCGCTTTGGGTTCGAGTTTTTCTGGCTGAAGCCTTTTGACATAAGCATCGCAACCCCAAATCTTGAGAAAAGACAACTTCGGTTTCTTACCAAACCATAGTTCATACGGTGTTGTCTCAACGGACTTAGATGGAGCCCTATTTAAAGTGAATGCAGCTGTCTCTAACGCATATCCCCAAAACGATAGTGGCAAATCGGCAAGAGACATCATAGAACGTACCATATCTAATAGGGTTCGATTACGACGTTCGGACACACCATTACGCTGTGGTGTTCCAGGTGGCGTCAACTGTGAAACAATTCCACACTTTCTTAAGTGATCACCAAACTCATAACTCAGATATTCTCCCCCTCGATCAGATCGTAGGAACTTGATCTTCTTGTTACGATGATTTTCAACTTCACTCTGAAATTGCTTGAACTTTTCAAAAGTTTCAGACTTATGCTTCATCAAGTAAATATACCCATATCTACATAAGTCGTCAGTGAAGGTGAGAAAATAACGATATCCACCGCGCGCCGTTACACTCATCGGACCGCACACATCAGTATGTATGATTTCCAATAAGTCACTTGCCCGTTCCACTGTCCCTGAAAACGGGGTCCTTGTCATCTTGCCCATGAGGCACGGCTCGCACGTGTCAAGTGATTCAAAATCAAGAGACTCCAAAAGTCCATCAGCATGGAGCTTCCTCATGCGTTTCACGCCGATATGACCCAGACGGCAGTGCCACAAGAAAGTGGTATTATCATTATCAACTCTACATCTTTTGGCATCAATGTTATGAACATGTGTATCATCACTATCGAGATTCAATAAGAATAAACCCCTAACTTCGGGTGCATGACCATAAAAGATATTACTCATATAAATAGAACAACCATTATTCTCTGACTTAAATGAGTAACCGTCTCGCAATAAACAAGATCCAGATATAATGTTCATGCTTAACGCAGGCACTAAATAACAATTATTCAGGTTCATAACTAATCCCGATGGTAATCGAAGAGCGAGCGTGCCGACGGCGATCACATCAACCTTGGAACCATTTCCCACGCGCATCGTCACTTCGTCCTTCGCCAGCCTCCGTTTATTCCGCAGTTCCTGTTTAGAGTTGCAAATGTGAGCTACCGAACCGGTATCAAATACCCAGGCACTACAACGAGAGTTGGTAAGGTACACATCAATAACATGTATATCACATATACCTTTGTTGTTGTTGGCCCCCTTCTTGTCCGCCAGATACTTGGGGCAGTTCCGCTTCCAGTGGCCGTTCCCCTTGCAATAGAAACACTCAGTCTCTGGCTTGGGCCCAGCCTTGGGTTTCTTCACTGGATTAGCAACTGCTTTGCCACCCTTCTTAGAGTTACCCTTCTTGCCCTTGCCATTCTTCTTGAAACTGGTGGTTTTATTGACCATCAACACTTGATACTCCTTCTGGATGTCTGCCTCAGCGACTTTCAGCATCGAAAACAGCTCGGCGATGGTCTTGTTCATCCCTTGCATGTTATACTGCTGCACGAAGCTCTTGTAGCTTGGAGGGAGTGACTGGAGAATTCTGTCAATGATAGCCTCATCCGGGAACACAAGTCCCAGATCACCTATGCGGGTATAGTACCCAGACATCTTCAGTAAGTGCTCACTGACAGACGAATTCTCCTCCATCTTGCAAGCGAAGAATTTATCGGTGGTCTCATACCTCTCGATCTTAGCATTCTTCTCAAAGATGAACTTCAACTCCTGGTACATCTCATATGCACCATGACGTTCAAAACGCCTTTGAAGTCCTCCTTCCAAGCCGTACAACATGGCACACTGCACTATCGAATAGTCATCCGAACGTGTCTGCCAGACGTTTAAAACGTCTGCAGGGGCTGTAGGAGCGGGGGGTTCACCTAGCGGTGCATTTAGGACATAAACCTTTTGGGCAGCTGTGAGGATGATCCTCAGATTGCGGAGCCAGTCCACAAAGTTGCTCCCATCATCTTTCAGTTTAGCTTTCTCTAGGAACGCATTAAAATTCAGGGGAGCTACTGCGCGAGCCATCTACAACCAAAAATTTGCAAAGACATTTTAGACTATTGTTCATGATAAGTGAGTTATTACCTAATCAAATTAATTATAACTCCCACTCAAATTGACATCCCTCCGGTCATTCGAGCGTGACATGATCCAAATTCACCAACCCAAGTCCGATCATCACGTGAGATGAGGTGGTGTCAATGGTGAACATCAACATGTTGATCATATCTACTATATGACTCATGCTCGACCTTTCAGTCCTCCGTGTTCCGAGGCCATGTCTGTACATGCTAGGCTCGTCAAGTCTAACCCGAGTGTTCTGCATGTGCAAAACTGGCTTGCACCCGTTGTATGCGAACGTAGAGTCTATCACACCCGATCATCACGTGGTGCTTCGAAACGACGAACCTTCGCAACGGTGCACACTCGGGGGGAACACAATTTTATCTTGAAATTTTAGTGAAGGATCACCTTATAATGCTACCGTCGTCCTAAGCAAAATAAGATGCATAAAAGGATTAACATCACATGCAAATCATAAGTGACATGATATGGCCATCAACTCGTGCTTTTGATCTCCATCTCCAAAGCACCGGCATGATCTCCATCGTCACCGGCGCCACACCATGATCTCCATCATCATGATCTCCATCATCGTGTCGCCATCGGGGTTGTCGGCGCCCACCATGCTCTTACTACTATTGCTACCGTTTAGCGATAAAGTAAAGCATTACAAAGCGCTTAATGATTGACACGCAGGTCATACAAAAAATAAAGACAAACCTATGGCTCCTGCCGGTTGCCGTATGCATCGACATGCAAGTCGATATTAACTATTACAACATGATCATCTCATACATCAAATATATCTCATCATGTCATTGGCCATATCATATCACATGCATACCCTGCAAAAACAAGTTAGACGTCCTCTAATTTGTTGTTGCATGTTTTACGTGGCTGCTATGGGTATCTAGCAAGAACGCTTCTTACCTACGCAAAACCACAACGGTGATATTCAAGTTGCTATTTAACCTTCTACAAGGACCGCCTTGTTCTATTCCGATTCAACTAAGATAGGAGAGACAGACACCCGCCAGCCATCTTATGCAACAAAAGTCACATGTCTGTCGATGGAACCGGTCTCATGTACGTGGACATGTAAAGTTGGTCCGGGCCGCTTCATCCTATAATACCGCTGAATCAAGAAAGACTAAGGAGGGCAGCAATTTAAACATCCACGCCACAAACCCTTTTGTGTTCTACTCGAGAAAGCATCTACGCAAGATCCTAGCTCATGATGCCACTGTTGGGGAACGTTGCATGGAAAACAAAAATTTTTCTCTACGTTCACCAAGATCAATCTAGTAGATGCAACTACGAGGGGAGAGTAGGATCCACATACCCTTGTAGATCGCTAAGCGGAAGCGTTAAGAACGCGGTTGATGGAGTCGTACTCGCCGCGATTCAGATCGCCGAAGATCCTAACACCGAAGCAACGGTGCCTCCGCGTTCTTCACACGTACGGCTCGGGGACGTCTCCTCCTTCTTGATCCAGCAAGGGGTGGAGGAGAGGTTGATGGAGAGACCGGCAGCACGACGGCGTGGTGGTGATGGTGGAGGAGGATTCCAGCAGGGCTTCGCCTAAGCACCGCGGGAAGACGAATATGTTGTGGGAGAGGGAGGGCAGCACCGAGGCACAAACGTGTGTTGGCTGCCCTCCCTCTGCCCCTCTATATATAGGGGGAATAGATGGGAGGGGGCGCCCTAGGGTTTCCCCTAGGGGGGCCGGCGGCCAGGGCAGTGGGGGGGCGGCGGCCAAGGGCTGCGCAGGCCCTAGGGTTTCCCCCCCCCCTAGGTGCCTTGCCCCCCAAGCCAGGGGGTGCGGCTGCCCTAGGAGGGGCCAGCCCCCCATGCGCCATAGGAGAGGGCCCAGGGGGGGCGCACAGCCCTATGAGGGCTGTGGTGTCCCCCCTTTGTGGCCCATTAGGCCCAGAACCACTTCCGGGACCCCCGAAACCCTTTTCGGTAATCCGCCGATTTCCCGATGCTCCCCGGAACACTTCCGGACTCCGAAACCTTTCATCCTATATATCAATCTTCGTCCCCGGACCATTCCGGAGACCCTCGTCACGTCCGAGATCTCATCCGGGACTCCGAACAACCTTCGGTAACCATGCACTGTTCTCACTAACAACCCTAGCGTCACCGAACCTTAAGTGTGTAGACCCTGCAGGTTCGGAAACCATGTAGACATGACCGAGACACTCCCAGGTCAATAACCAATAGCGGGATCTGGATACCCATATTGGTTCCCACACGTTTCTCGATGATCTCATCGGATGAACCACGATGTCAAGGATTCAGGCAATCCCGTATACAGTTCCCTTTGTCTCGTCGGTATGTTACTTGCCCAAGATTCGATCGTCGGTATCTCTATACCTAGTTCAATCTCGTTACCGGCAAGTCTCTTTACTCGTTACCGTAATACATAATCCCGTGACCAACTACTTAGTCACTTTGAGCTCATTGAGATGACGTATTACCGAGTGGGCCCGGAGATACCTCTCCGTCACACGGAGTGACAAATCCCAGTCTCGATCCATGTCAACTCAACAGACACCCTCGGAGATACCTGTAGAGTACCTTTATAGTCACCCAGTTACATTGTGACGTTTGGCACACACAAAGCACTCCTACGGTGTCAGTGAGTTACATGATCTCATGGTCATAGGAACTTATACTTGACATGCAGAAAACTATAGCGATAACTGACACGATCAAAAGCTATGTTTAACGTTTGGGTCTCGTCCATCACATCATTCTCCTAATGATGTGATCCCGTTATCAAATGACAACTCATGTCTATGACCTGGAAACCGCGGTCATCTTTGATCAACGAGCTAGTCCTGTAGAGGCTCACTAGGGACACAAAGTCTGTCTATTTATCCACACATGTATTTGAGTTTCCAATCAATACAATTATAGCATGGATAATAAACGATTATCATGAACAAGGAAATATAATAATAACTCTTTTATTATTGCCTCTAGGGCATATTTCCAACATGAGCAAGCATACAACCAAGATGATCAGCTCATCTTTGTCAGATGGCCCATTCTGACTCCTCCACCTGCTGCTGGACCGCATGTTGCTGGTCCTCAATTTGACCATCACGTTGAGCACATGCCTCGGGTTACAAGCCTAAGCCAAGACTGCCAAGCTTTCCAGGTATTGCCACCTCTCAAGGGTCCTTTAATGCCAATAGATTCACTGCGCACAACACATTCTCTGACAGTGCCAAGAACCCCTATTCCAAACCAAGAATATCATTAGATAGGTTCTGGAGCCATCTGCAGCGCAGTTATTACTCAAGAGTACTTTATGATCAAGGGTGCATTTTTCCTCATATGCGTCTTGATACTGAAGCTATTGCTAGACTGCCCTGTCTTCAGGAAGCTCTTGATTGCTTCCGTGATGCTGGCCTGCTCAACTTTGTGACTGACAAAGAGCATTGGAATGAAGAGCTACTTCTGCAATTCTATGCAACCCTCCACATTCGAGGCTATAACAGGGATCCGAAGACATGGGTCCTTGAGTGGATGACAGGCAATGTCCATCATGAAGCCAAAGCCTTTGATCTCATTGAGCTTACTGGCCTGCCCACTCTAGGAGAATTGTATGAACCTGGCTGTCAATTGCATAATGAAGTTTTGGAGAGTATCTTTCAGAAGCGCAAGCCCAACATGAGCCAAATGCTGAGCATGATGAAGCCTTTGGCCAGCGATGCTGAATATCCAAAGGAATTCTTTGTTGAAGACCTAGAGTATCTGCCACACACCATCTATCATATCATCAGGCGTACTCTATGGCCCGTCAAAGGGCATTCTTCATCAGCCAAGCTTGAAGGCACAATGAAGACATTGGTCTTCTATATCTTCAATGGCATCAGCTTCAATGCTCAAGATTTCTTCATCCGGCAGTTGGCTGTGTCTGGCTCTGGTCTGTTTGGTCTCAAGTTCTATGCTCCATGGATTATGCACCTCATCAAGCTTCATTCAGCTATCACCTATCAGCCTTCTGCTCGCAACCATCATATATTCTTGCCATAGGTTGATATGTCAGCTGAAGCCATATACCAAGAGCCTGCCAAAGAGCCTATTAGTCTTCACAACGCTGATCACCAGAGCTTCACTCAGCAAATTTAAGGAGTTCCAGCAGTCTCTCACGTTTATCCTCTGGCTGGCCGTACTCGTCTACCTCGACATGCTAAAACTGAAGCTATTGAGAGCACCATTGCCCAAAGGCCTCCGAAGCGTTCTCGTGTTCTCAATAACCGAGAGCTTCTTGTTGCCCTCCATCAGAAACAGGATAAGCATCACTACTGGCTGAAGTGTCGGATGCAAAGCCTCTTGGTGGACGTCAATCGCATTCGCAATCTTGCCACCAAGAATGCCTTTGTTGCTCATGAAACCTGTCGGAGGTCATGGAAGAGTTTAACTTTGCTGAGTGCTGAAGCAGATCTTTAAGACGATGGCTTCATAGAAAGATTCAAGTTTGACCACACTCCTCCAAGGAATGTTGTTCTGCGTCGAACTCCATCTCTTGAAGATTCTGACTACTCCTCCTCCGCTGCAATGGTTGACGCCAGGGTGATAGATGATCAAGATGATGCTACCTCACCACCTCCTACTTCAGCGTGTGTCAACATTGCACCAACTACTTCTCCACCGCCAAACACCAACGCCGACCCGGCATCCTCTCCTGCTCCAACTGGGAACGAGTAGAGGCTCTATGTCTTCAAACCTTTTTCGTTCTTACTGACAAAAGGGGGAGAAGCATATGAGTTGATAGTCTTCAAGCGGGTCCATATGGGCGGGTGCTTTATATTTTGCCTAGTGTTTACAACTCTCATTTTTGGTACATTTGGCTCTTTGAGTTGTAACACTTAAACTTGATGGTCGTCTGCTACGTTTTCTGGTACTCTGTAATGCGATGATAAATTCCGCATGTGCTACGTTATATTCCGCACTTAGTCATTTTTGCAGACATCCATTTCTCATTATGCATATCATTATATTCGACATATCAATTGTGCATGATGAATTGTCTTCATAAGTTGAAGAGGATCTCCACAAGTACAACCTGCCATGTGCATTTGCATTCAAAGGCAAATCAACTATATGCACATCTTTAGGGGGAGCCTTTTGCTACTTACGAAGACAATATCTTTATCCTTTACAATTTCACATACTTTTATCCCCATTGAAAACTTCAACCAGTTTGTCATCAATCACCAAAAAGGGGGAGATAGTAAGTTCATCTAGTGCCACCCCTAGTTGGTTTTGGAGTATTGACGACAAACCTGGTTGAGGGACTAATGTGTTCGTAAGAATTGCAGGATAACACAGGTAGTAGTCCCTCATTAATTTGGTTTACCTACCGGAGATGACCCCTAAAAATGTATGAAGATATTGACGACAATGGTGGTACATGAAGAGAATCATATTGAAGACTATGACAAGAGAAGACATTGTGTGAAGACTATGGAGCACGAAGACTTAGATGTTTTGTTGTTTCCTTTTTCTTCTTTGTTGAGTCATAGGAACCACCGTACTGTTAAGTGGGGTCCAAGTGAACTAAGTCAGAGTGACTGAAGTGATGCTCAACCAAATCCTATGTCTTCGAGTGAAGACTATGAGAGCAAATCTTATCCAGAGCTGGATGAGTCAGCTTTACTTGTAGCCCAAGTAAAGTTGTCGTGTGAGTGTTTTAAATCTGATCGTTGGAACACGTGTCAGTTCCTTAGTGACCCAGGGTCACTTCGGACAAATCAGGTCGGGTTGCCCAGTGGCTATAAATAGCCCACCCCCTACACCATAAATGGTGGCTGCTCAGAGTTATTGCACGGCTTTTGTCGTTTGAGAGCAACCCACCTCCGAAGCATTTGAGAGAGAGATCCTTGCGAGGACAAAGCCGAAACACCCAGAGCCAAAGAGTGTTAGGCATCACTGAAGTCTTTTTGTCTGTGTGACCTGAAGACTTATTACACTTGAGGACTGTGTTTCCTCTAGCCGGTTAGGCGTCGCGTTCTGAGCATCCAAGAGTCATCGTGGTTCGCCGGTGAACGAAGTCTGTGAAGGTTTGGAAGTCTACCTTGAAGACTTACCAGAGTGATTGGGCGAGCACTAGGTGTCCTTAGCTCAAGGGGAATATGGTGAAGACGCGGTCTTCTGAGTTAAAGCTCAGCCTCCCTAACCAGATGTACAGTTGTCACAGCAACTGGAACTGGTCTAACAAATCACTGTCTTCCCCGAGCTACTGGTTCTATCCTTTCCACTTACTTACTGTCTTATGTTGTGAAGTCATTGCCTGCTTGCCTTATCTGATTGACTTCACTGTGTGTGACTACTTGTTCTAATTGGTTTCATTCCATCTTCCATCTTGATCCTTACTGCCTAGCTGCTATTAGTCTTCATGCTTTCACTTAATTGAATACCTGACTATGGCTTGTCTAGTGTAGTCTACTTTCCGCTGCATATAAATAGGATTGGATTTATCCTTTGTCTTAGAAACTTCCATGTTTTGAAGCATTTCATAAAAGTCGCCTATTCACCCCCCCCCCCCCTCTAGTCGATATACTGCACTTTCACATAGGATTCGAGAGAGTGTGTTTTGCTTCTTTGTCTCTCTTGTTTTTGGTTGAACTTTATTTTGTGCTTGGTTTATACTTTAGATCCTTGTGTGAGATACTTGTTTGATCATGTGATTGATCATATGCTACTTTAAGGCTTGCTTGAATGAAATTATCTTTTATATCCCTATATGATCATTCACTTTGCTTGGTGATGAGTGCAAGCTTTTAGTTTATATCATTTTGAGCGCTCCACCAAGATGTATGTGACATGGAAGAGTAACCCATGATCCTAATCGATTGTGTATTTGCATTCAAAAGCAAACTTTAAATAATACACAAATTTAGGGGGGGGGCTCTTGCTTATCACATACATCTCAAAGCTACGATGTATTTCAACCTTATTATCATTTGTCGAAGCTTTGATCGATATGTTGTCATCAATTACCAAAAAGGGGGAGATTGAAAGTGCAACTATCCCTAGGTGGTTTTGGTAATTACTAACAACATATAGCTCATTGAACTAATGCTATCTCAAGATAAATATTTCAGGAAAGTTCAATGCTTGGCATGGCATGGATTAGAAATGTGGACCCCTCAAAATGCTAAGGACACATATTGGCTCAAGCTCAAGACTCTACATTTTATATTTTAGTGATCCAAGATCACATTGAGTCCATAGGAAAGCCAATACTATTAAAGTGGATGAGGTGTTGCTTAATGGGTTTCTTGCTCAAAATGCTTAGTGATATGCCCCAAAACTCTCAACCAATTTCTCACATCCACATATGTCCCGAACCAAAAGTCAAACTCGGCCCCACCGAAACTTTCTATCCGGCGCCACCGAGTTCAGTTGACATAGCCACTGCCACAAACCCTAATCAATTCGGTCTCACCAATAGGGATCTCGGTCTCACCGAGATGGGATTGCAAACTCTCTGTTTCCCTTCGTAACGTTTCGGTCCAACTAAAACGAGCGAATCGGTCCCACCGAGTTTGCCTGACCAACTCTCTGGTTAGCTTATTACCAAAATCTATCCTACCAAGTTTGTGTAATCGGTCACACTGAGATAACGTTATGCCCTGATGATCCACAAGTTGTTGGGAAACGTAGCATGGGAAACAAAAATTTTCCTACGCTCACCAAGATCAATCTAGGAGATGCACATCTACGAGAGGAGAGTTGGATCCACATACCCTTGTAGATCGCTAAGCGGAAGCGTTACTAGAACGCGGTTGATGGAGTCGTACTCGTCGTGATCCAAATCACCGATGATCCTAGCGCCGAACGGACGGCGCCTCCGCGTTCAACACATGTGCAGCCCGGTGACGTCTCCCACGCCTTGATCCAGCAAGGAGAGAGGGAGAGGTTGGGAAGACTCCATCCAACAGCAGCACGACAGCGTGGTGGTGGTGGAGGAGCGCGGGACTCCAGCAGGGCTTCGCCAAGCGCTGCAAGAGACGAGGAGGGAGAGGGGTAGGGCTGCGCCAAGAGGGAGACTTTCTCGTGTGTCTAGCAGCCCCAAAACCTCACATATATATAGGGGGAAGGGAGGGCTGCGCCCCCTTTAGGGTTTCCCACCCCTAGGGGTGCGGCCAGCCCTAGAAACCCATCTAGGGTGCGGCCAAAGGGGGGGAGAGAGAGGGGGCGCCCTAGGGTGGGCCTTAAGGCCCATCTGGACCTAGGGTTTGCCCCCCTCCCCTCTCCATGCACCTAGGGACTTGGTGGGGGGGCGCACCAGCCCCCTTGGGGCTGGTCCCCTCCCACACTTAGCCCACGCAGCCACCTGGGGCTGGTGGCCCCACCTGGTGGACCCCCGGGACCCTCCCGGTGGTCCCGGTACATTACCGATATCGCCCGAAACTTTTCCGGTGACCAAAACAGGACTTCCCATATATGAATCTTTACCTCCGGACCATTCCGGAACTCCTCGTGACGTCCGGGATCTCATCCGGGACTCCGAACAACATTCGGTAACCGCGTACATACTTTCCCTATAACCCTAGCGTCATCGAACCTTAAGTGTGTAGACCCTACGGGCTCGGGAACCATGTAGACATGACCGAGACAACTCTCCGGCCAATAACCAACAGCGGGATCTGGATACCCATGTTGGCTCCCACATGTTCCACGATGATCTCATCAGATGAACCATGATGTCAAGGATTCAATCAATCCCGTATACGATTCCCTTTGTCTATCGGTATAGCACTTGCCCGAGATTCGATCGTCGGTATACCGATACCTTGCTCAATCTCGTTACCGGCAAGTCTCTTTACTCGTTCCGTAACACATCATCCCGTGATCAACTCCTTGATCACATATTGTGCACATTATGATGATGTCCTACCGAGTGGGCCCAGAGATACCTTTCCGTCATACGGAGTGACAAATCCCAGTCTCGATTCGTGCCAACCCAACAGACACTTTCGGAGATACCTGTAGTACACCTTTATAGCCACCCAGTTACGTTGTGACGTTTGGTACACCCAAAGCATTCCTACGGTATCCGGGAGTTGCACAATCTCATGGTCTAAGGAAAAGATACTTGACATATAGAAAAGCTTTAGCATACGAACTACACGATCTGTGCTAGGCTTAGGATTGGGTCTTGTCCATCACATCATTCTCCTAATGATGTGATCCCGTTATCAACGACATCCAATGTCCATGGTCAGGAAACCGTAACCATTTATTGATCAACGAGCTAGTCATCTAGAGGCTTACTAGGGACATGGTGTTTGTCTATGTATCCACACATGTATCTGAGTTTCCTATCAATACAATTCTAGCATGGATAATAAACGATTATCGTGAACAAGGAAATATAATAATAACCAATTTATTATTGCCTCTAGGGCATATTTCCAACAGTCTCCCACTTGCACTAGAGTCAATAATCTAGTTCACATCGCCATGTGATTAACACTCACAGGTCACATCGCCATGTGACTAGCATCCAAAGAGTTCACTAGAGTCAGTAATCTAGTTCACATCAATATGTGATTAATACTCAATGAGTTCTGGGTTTGATCATGTTATGCTTGTGAGAGAGGTTGTAGTCAACGGGTCTGCAATATTCAGATCCCTATGTTCTTCGCAAAACCTTATGTCATATCGTAGATGCTGCTATCACGTTCCACTTGGAGCTATTCCAAACTGTTGCTCCATTATACGTATCCGGTATCTCCATTTAGAGTTATCCGGATAGGTGTTAAGCTTGCATCGACGTAACTCTTTACGTCGAACTCTTTATCACCTCCATAACCGAGAAACATTTCCTTACTCCTCTAAGGATAATTTTGACCACTATCTAGTAATCCACTCCTGGATCACCTTTGTACCCTCTTGCCAGACATGTGGCAAGGCACACATCAGGTGCGGTACTTAGCATGGCATACTGTACAGAGCCTATGACAAAAGCATAGGGGACGACCTTCGTCCTTCCTCTTCCTTCTGCCATGGTCAAGTTTTGAGTCTTACTCAACTTCACACCTTACAACTCAGGTAAGAACTCCTTCTTTGACTGATCTATTTTGAACTCCTTCAAAATCATGTCAAAGGTGTGTGTTCTTTTGAAAGTATCATCAGGCGTCTTGATCTATCTGTATAGATCTTGATGCCCAATATGTAAGCAGCTTTATCCATGTCTTCCTTTGAAAAACTCATTTCAAACAACCCTTTATGCTTTCCAGAAATTCTACATCATTTCGGATCAACAATATGTCATTCACATATACTTATCAGAAATGTTGTAGTGCTCCCACTCACTTTATTGCAAATACAAGTTTCCAACAAACTTTGTATACCCAAAAACTTTGATCACTCCATCAAAGTGTATATTCCGACTCCGAGATGCTTGCTCTAGTCCATGGAAGGATCGCTGGAGCTAGCATATCTTTTAGCATCCTTAGGATCGACAAAACCTTTCTGATTGTATCACATACAACCTTTCCTTACGAAAACTGGTAAGGAAACTTGTTTTGTCATCCATCTGCCAGATTTCATAAATGCAGCTAATGCTAACATGATTCCGACGGACTTAAGCATCGCTACGGGTGAGAAAATCTCATCGTAGTCAACTCCTTGAACTTGTGGAAAACTCTTCGCCACAAGTCGAGCTTCATAGACGGTGACATTACCGTTCACGTCCGTCTTAGTCTT
This sequence comes from Secale cereale, assembly GCA_902687465.1. Lineage (NCBI taxonomy): Eukaryota > Viridiplantae > Streptophyta > Magnoliopsida > Poales > Poaceae > Secale > Secale cereale. The sequence goes on along the minus strand of LR738715.1, from coordinate 776,076,827 downwards.
AAAGATCCATTTATCTCAATGGCTTGCCAGTCATCGGGCAAGTCCACCAAAGTCCATACTTTGTTTTGATACATGGATCCTATCTCGGATTTATCGGCTTCTAACCATTTGTCGGAATATGGGCCCACCATCGCTTCTCCATAGTTCGTAGGTTCATTGTTGTTCAACAACATGACATCTAAGACAGGATCACCGTACCACTCAGGAGTAGTACATATCCTTGTCGACCTACGAGGATCGATAGCAACTTGATCTGGAGCTTCATGATCACTATCATTAGTCTCCTCTTCAACTGTCGTAGGTTCCACAGAAACATCTTTCTGTGTTGCATTACTATCCGGTTGAAGTGAGGGTTCGACAACCTCATCAAGTTCTATCTTCCTCCCACTCAATTCTTTCGAGAGAAACTCCTTCTCGAGAAAGGACCCATTCTTAGGGACAAACATTTTTGCCCTTGGATCTGAGATAGGAGGTATACCCAACTGTTACCTTTGGGTATCCTATGAAGATGTATTTGTCCGCTTTGGGTTCGAGCTTTTCCCGGCTGAAGCCATAAGCATCGCAGCCCCAAACATTAAGAAAACGACAACTTTGGTTTCTTGCCAAACCATACGACGTCGTCTCAACGGACTTAGATGGTGCCCTATCTAAAGTGAATGCAGCTGTCTCTAATGCATAACCTTAAAATAACAGCGGTAGATCGGTAAGATACATCATAGATCGCACCATATCTCATAAGGTTCGATTACGATGTCCGGACACACCATTACGCTGTGGTGTTCCAGGGGACTTCAACTGCGAAACAATTCCACAATGTCTTAAGTGATTGCCAAACTCATAATTCGGATAATATCCCCTTGATCAGATCGTAGGAACATGATCTTCTTGTTATGATGATTCTTAATCTTCACTCTGAAATTTTTGAACCTTTCAAACGTTTCAGACTTTTGCTTCATTAAGTAAATATACCATATCTACTCAAATCGTCAGTGAAGATGAGAAAATAACGATATCCACCACACGCCTTAATTCTCACTGGATCACATACATCAGCATGTATGATTTCCAATAAGTCACTTACCCGTTTCATTGTACCTGAAAACGAGATCTCAGTCATCCTGCCCATGAGGCATGGCTCGCATGTGTCAAGCGATTCAAAATCAAGTGACTCCAAACGTCCATCAGCATGGAGTTTCTTCATGCATTTTATGCCAAAATGACCTAAGCGGCAGTGCCACAAGAAAGTGGTACTATCATCATTAACTCTACATCTTTTGGCATTAATATTATCATTATGTGTATTACCATGATCGAGATTCAACGAACCATTGGGTGCATGACCATAAAGGTATCATTCATGTAAACAGAATAACCATTATTCTCTAACTTAAATGAATAACCGTATTGCGATGAACATGATCTAATCATTTTCATGCTCAACGTAGACACCTGATAACATTTATCTAGGTTCAACACTAATCTCGAAAATAGAGGAAGTGTGCGATGGTGATCTTATCATCCTTGGAAACACTTCCAACATATCGTCACCTCGCCCTTAGCTAGTCTCCGTTCAGTCCGTAGCTTTTGCTTCAAGTCACTAATAATAGCAACTGAACCGGTATCCAATACCCATGTGCTACAAGGAGTACTAGTAAGGTACACATCAATAACATGTATATCAAATATACTTTGTTGAAGTTGCCAGCTTTTCTTATCTACCATGTATTTGGGGTAATTCCGCTACCATGTGACCGTTACCCTTACAATCGAAGCACTTAGTCTCGAGGTTTGGGTGCAACCTTGGGTTCCCTCATTAGAGCGACAACTGGTTTGCCATTCATGAAGTTTCCCTTCTAGCCCTTGCCCCTTTTGAAACCAGTGGTCTTGTTAAACCATCAACACTTGATGCTCCTTCTTGATTTCTACTTTTGCGGTACTAAGAACCGCTAACAGCACCGGGATCATCTCCATCCTTTGCATGTCATAGTTCATCACGAAGTTCTAGTAGCTTGGTGATAGTGTCTAGAGAATTCTGTCAACCACTATCTCACCTGGAAGATTAACTCCCACTTGGTTCAAGTGGTTTTAGCACCCAGACATTCTGAGCACATGCTCACCAGTTGAGCCATTCTCCTCCATCTTTTTGGCAAAGGAACTTGTTAGAGGTCTCATACCTCTCAACACGGGCACGAGCCTGAAATCCCAATTTCAGCTCTTAGAACATCTCATATGTTCTATGGTGTTCAAAACGTCATTGGAATCCCGATTCTAAGCCGTAAAGTATGGTGCACTAAACTATCAAGTAGTCATCAGGACGTCTCTGTCAGGTGTTCACAACATCCACAGACAACGTTGTAGGGGTTTGCACATTGAGCGGTGCATCAAAGACGTAAGCTTTCTGTGCAGCAGTGAGGACACTCCTCGTACTACGGACCCAGTCCGCATCCTTGCTTACAATATCTTTCAACTTAGTCTTTCTCTAGGATCGTATGAAACAGGGAGCTACAACGCAAGCTATTTATCTACAACATAATTTGCAAAAGCAACTTAGACTATTGTTCATGATAAGTGAGTTTAACTAATCAAATTACTTATAACTCCCACTCAAATTGACCTCCCTCTGGTCATCCGAGCGTGACATGATCCAAATCCACCAACCCAAGTCCGATCATCACGTGAGATGAGGTGGTGTCAATGGTGAACATATTCATGTTGATCATATCTACTATATGACTCATGCTCGACCTTTCGGTCTTCCGTGTTCCGAGGCCATGTCTGTACATGCTAGGCTCGTCAAGTCTAACCCGAGTGTTCTGCATGTGCAAAACTGGCTTGCACCCGTTGTATGCGAACGTAGAGTCTATCACACCCGATCATCACGTGGTGCTTCGAAACGACGAACCTTCGCAACGGCGCACACTCGGGGGGAACACAATTTTATCTTGAAATTTTAGTGAGGGATCATCTTATAATGCTACCGTCGTCCTAAGCAAAATAAGATGCATAAAAAGATTAACATCACATGCAAATCATAAGTGACATGATATGGCCATCAACTCGTGCTTTTGATCTCCATCTCCAAAGCACCGGCTTGATCTCCATCGTCACCGGCGTAACACCATGATCCCCATCATCATGATCTCCATCATCGTGTCGCCATCGGGGTTGTCGCGCGCCCACCATGCTCTTACTACTATTGCTACCGTTTAGCGATAAAGTAAAGCATTACATAGCGCTTAATGATTGACACGCAGGTCATACAAAATTAAAGACAACCCTATGGCTCCTGCCGGTTGCCGTATACATCGACATGCAAGTCGATATTAACTATTACAACATGATCATCTCATACATCAAATATATCTCATCATGTCATTGGCCATATCACATCACATACATACCCTACAAAAACAAGTTAGACGTCCTGTAATTTGTTGTTGCATGTTTTACGTGGCTGCTATGGGTATCTAGCAAGAACGCTTCTTACCTACGCAAAGCCACAACGGTGATATTTAAGTTGCTATTTAACCTTCTACAAGGACCGCCTTTGTCTATTCCGATTCAACTAAGATAGGAGAGACAGACACCCGCCAGCCATCTTATGCAACAAAAGTCGCATGTCTGTCGATGGAACCGGTCTCATGTACGTGGACATGTAAAGTTGGTCCGGGCCGCTTCATCCCATAATACCGCTGAATCAAGAAAGACCAAGGAGGGAAGCAATCTAAACATCAACGCCCACAAACCCCTTTGTGTTCTACTCGTGAAAGCATCTACGCAAGAACCTAGCTCATGATGCCACTGTTGGGAAACGTAGCATGGGAAACAAAAATTTTCCTACGCTCACCAAGATCAATCTAGGAGATGCACATCTACGAGAGGAGAGTTGGATCCACATACCCTTGTAGATCGCTAAGCGGAAGCGTTACTAGAACGCGGTTGATGGAGTCGTACTCGTCGTGATCCAAATCACCGATGATCCTAGCGCCGAACGGACGGCGCCTCCGCGTTCAACACACGTGCAGCCCGGTGACGTCTCCCACGCCTTGATCCAGCAAGGAGAGAGGGAGAGGTTGGGAAGACTCCATCCAACAGCAGCACGACGGCGTGGTGGTGGTGGAGGAGCGCGGGACTCCAGCAGGGCTTCGCCAAGCGCTGCAAGAGACGAGGAGGGAGAGGGGTAGGGCTGCGCCAAGAGGGAGACTTTCTCGTGTGTCTAGCAGCCCCAAAACCTCACATATATATAGGGGGAAGGGAGGGCTGCGCCCCCTTTAGGGTTTCCCACCCCTAGGGGTGCGGCCAGCCCTAGAAACCCATCTAGGGTGCGGCCAAAGGGGGGGAGAGAGAGGGGGCGCCCTAGGGTGGGCCTTAAGGCCCATCTGGACCTAGGGTTTGCCCCCCTCCCCTCTCCATGCGCCTAGGGACTTGGTGGGGGGGCGCACCAGCCCCCTTGGGGCTGGTCCCCTCCCACACTTAGCCCACGCAGCCACCTGGGGCTGGTGGCCCCACCTGGTGGACCCCCGGGACCCTCCCGGTGGTCCCGGTACATTACCGATATCGCCCGAAACTTTTCCGGTGACCAAAACAGGACTTCCCATATATGAATCTTTACCTCCGGACCATTCCGGAACTCCTCGTGACGTCCGGGATCTCATCCGGGACTCCGAACAACATTCGGTAACCGCGTACATACTTTCCCTATAACCCTAGCATCATCGAACCTTAAGTGTGTAGACCCTACGGGCTCGGGAACCATGTAGACATGACCGAGACAACTCTCCGGCCAATAACCAACAGCGGGATCTGGATACCCATGTTGGCTCCCACATGTTCCACGATGATATCATCGGATGAACCACGATGTCAAGGATTCAATCAATCCCGTATACGATTCCCTTTGTCTATCGGTATAGCACTTGCCCGAGATTCGATCGTCGGTATACCGATACCTTGCTCAATCTCGTTACCGGCAAGTCTCTTTACTCGTTCCGTAACACATCATCCCGTGATCAACTCCTTGATCACATATTGTGCACATTATGATGATGTCTTACCGAGTGGGCCCAGAGATACCTCTCCGTCATACGGAGTGACAAATCCCAGTCTCGATTCGTGCCAACCCAACAGACACTTTCGGAGATACCTGCAGTGCACCTTTATAGCCACCCAGTTACGTTGTGACGTTTGGTACACCCAAAGCATTCCTACGGTATCCGGGAGTTGCACAGTCTCATGGTCTAAGGAAAAGATACTTGACATATAGAAAAGCTTTAGCATACGAACTATACGATCTGTGCTAGGCTTAGGATTGGGTCTTGTCCATCACATCATTCTCCCAATGATGTGATCCCGTTATCAACGACATCCAATGTCCATGGTCAGGAAACCGTAACCATCTATTGATCAACGAGCTAGTCATCTAGAGGCTTACTAGGGACATGGTGTTTGTCTATGTATCCACACATGTATCTGAGTTTCCTATCAATACAATTCTAGCATGGATAATAAACGATTATCGTGAACAAGGAAATATAATAATAACCAATTTATTATTGCCTCTAGGGCATATTTCCAACACAAGTGTAGGGGATCTATCGTAGTCCTTTCGATAAGTAAGAGTGTCGAACCCAACGAGGAGCAGAAGGAAATGATAGGCAGTTTTCAGTAAGGTATTCTCTGCCAGCATTGAAATTATCGGTAACAGATAGTTTTGTGATAAGGTAATTTGTAACGAGTAACAAGTGGTAAAAGTAAATAAGGTGCAACAATATGGCCCAATCCTTTTGGTAGCAAAGGACAAGCCTGGACAAACCCTTATATAAAGGAAAGCGCTCCCAAGGACACATGGGAATTATCGTCAAGCTAGTTTTCATCACGCTCATATGATTCGCGTTTGTTACTTTGATAATTTGGTATGTGGGTGGACCGGTGCTTGGGTACTGCACTTACTTGGACAAGCATCCCACTTATGATTAACCTCTATGTTAGGACCCCGATCCTAAGTCACACAGGTCTAGCCTGTAACACATCATATCACTTTGCGGCCTCACGCACGGTATCCCCACGGGTGCCACCTTACCTGGCCCGGGACCGTTTGCGCATTTTGGCACACCTATATGATAGTGTCGCTAGCATCCATATGACAGAGAACCCGGGCCGACATGACTAGTTATAAACCAAAAGTGGCGCTAAATTACAGAGACAGGCATACATGACCCAGCAACGAATGTGTCGGTCATCAACGTATGAACCCAAGTCGTAGCAAGCTACAAGGACTTAAAGGAACAACGCGTGACATTTCCCCTAAGGGACAGACACAGGAACGAAGAAGGACACATGCCGGCCAGCCTAAGTGTTCCGGAGCAGTAGCAAGCTACCAAGGCTCAGTGGAAGCACTAGGAAACATTTCCCTATAAGATAGGCTACCAAGGGTAAACAACTAGGTGTCGGATCCCACACATAGCAATACACATTACACGTACGCATACCATGCAAGTATGTGCTGTACAACATGGCATCACAACATAACTCAACAACTCATCTAGATAAAGGCCCAGAAGAGCCATCATAGCATTTATTACAAACAGAGGTCACATGACCCAACATACAGAGCATACAAGCAACAGAAGCATAACATGTCTGAGTACAGACAACTACAAATGAAAAAGGCTGAGAAGCCTGACTATCTACAAGACCCTCCCAATGGTACAAGATCGTAGCTAAGGTAACAAGCTAAACGTCGAAGTCCATGCGGAACCACTAGTGAGACTGGAGTCTCTCTGCAAAAACATAAATTAAGCAAACGTGAGTACAAAGGTACTCAGCAAGACTTACATCAGAACTACCTACATATGCATCAGTATCAACAAAGGGGTGGTGGAGTTTGACTGCAGCAAGCCAGCTTTGACTCGGGGGCTATCCTGAACTACGACGGCAAGTAACTCTTTTGAGGTGGCGCACACGAGTCCACATATTCACCAATCAATACATCACTATGGATCCGCTCCCGTCTCCCTACGAGAAGGCCATCCATAGCACTCACGCTTATCTTGCCTGTTTTAGAGTATCCACTTTCACTTGTCAATGAACTGTACAGGTAACCCAGAAGTCCATTTCCGCGGACACGGCTATTCAAATAGATCATATATAACCCTGCAGGGGTGTACTTCTTCACACACGCTCTCGCCACTTACCGCCATGTACACGTCATGTATCTCGGCAACCTTCAAGCGGAAGCCTGGCGAGGGTGTCGGCCACGACCTGACTAACCACACAAGTCTCTAGTCGAGGTTTATCGCCTATTTGGGTTCCATCAGTGGGGAGATCCGGCCGGGGTGTCGCTCACGGCCCCAAACGATGTGTACAGGGTTCCCGAGCCACCAAATGGGCGACCGGTACACCGTGCCACGTACCTGCCGCGTCACAGCCTTCCCCGAGGGTCAGCGCTGCGCACGACCTCCAGTAAACTACAAACACCAGAAACTAGTTGCAACTCCTGGACAGAGGACAAGGGCAGTTAATAAGTCGAGAGAGTCAATTAAGGATCCCAATGTGTGGTAGTAGTTGTTTCATGGATCACAAACACAAAACTCAGTTCCTGAGGACGGCTGCAATGAGACAACCCACCATGTACTCCTACATGGCCTCTCATCGCTACCTTTACCAAATCGTGTTCACACACTTAGCTCTCAACAGTAGGACATGTTCACCACATTCCAATTCATCCCCGATGAATCAGACCTGACACAACTCTAAGCAATAGCAGGCATAACCAGAAAGCATGAATGAGTAGGCACAACATGGCTCAAACAACTCCTACTCATGCTAGTGGGTTTCAACTATTTACTATGGCAATGACAGGTCATGCAGTGGAAAGGGGTTCAACTAGCGCAGCAGGTAACAGTTGAAGCGTTGTTGTCCTAATGCAGTAAAAGTGAGCAAGAGCGAGAGAGTGGGATTGTATCGGGATGCTCAAAGGGGTTTTGCTTGCCTGGCACTTCTGAAGATAGTAAAACTCTTCATAGGTGTCATCGAACTCATCGTCGGAGCTACGTCCACTGAGAGGGAACAAGACCGGCAAACAAAGAAAGAACACAATCAATGCAATGCGACAATATGATGCATGATCATGACATCGCAATATGCTATTGTTTGAGCTCATGCAACTAGCAACCATATTAAATGAAGTTGATTTGAACCAAAGGTTCAAATTCAAGCTCCACATGTGATTATTCAAATGCCATTATTCAAATTTCCCTAAATAGTGGTTGTAAGTTATTCAAACATGCATGAAAATGCCATAAACAGATTCCTTGAATTTTTCTGATCATTTTTCATATATAAATTATTTTCATTGGAGTTATAGATTATTTTCTGTGATTTTTAGAAGTTTGGGGTATTTTTTGAAATTAAATAAATCATTTTCTGATTTATTTTAATTCTAGAAAATACTTACTGCGTCAGCATGACCTCATGCTGATGTCAGCAGGTCAACAGGGGCGGGTCCAGGTCAAACCTGACCAGTGGGCCCCACTGGTCAGTCTCTCAGTGCAGCTCGAGTCACAGACAGGTGGGGTCGGGTCAACGGACACATTAACATAGTCAAAGCTGACATGTGGGCCCACTATAATTAGATTTAAACTTAATCTAATTAATTAGCCGGTTAGTTAGGCGGTGGGACCCAGCTGTCATTGACTCCAGGGGGTAGTTAGTAGGGTGCTTAGGCCCTAATGGCCGGTTACGTCGGCGTTAGCCGCCGGCGACCATAGCCGACAGCGGAGGTACTCCGGCCGGCCGATTCCGGGGGGCGTTCGAAGCACGGCTAGGCTCTTTCGATAGCCCGCAGAGAGGCACGTCGGGTGGTGCAAGTGGCAGCTCCATGGGAGGGCTGTGGCGTCGGTGGCGTCAAGCCAGGCGGTGGTCGGAGCTCGGCTTAGCACGGGCGAGGCGCTGCGCTTGGCTGTCGAGCGAGATGAGCGGCGGGGACGACTCCTAGAAGCTCCAGGAGCACGCTGGTGCCACTAGACCGAGCGGAGGTGCTTAGGAGCATGGAGCTCGGTGGCCATGGCGGCTGCCGGAGCCCGGGGCTCAAGGGGACGGCGGCTAACGGACGGGAACGGAGGGGGAGCAAGGGGGAAAGGAGGAGGAGCTCACATCGGTGTCGGAGAGGAGGTCAAAAGGCTCGGAGGAGGCCGGACGGCGTCGGGGCATCTCCGGCAATCTGGGGGGGCTGGAAGTTGAAGACGACGGCGTCGAGGGCGTTGTCGTGCTCCCCAGCTTGTGTACGTCGACGAAGAGGAAGACGGAGCTGCGGCGGTTCTTCTTGGCTTGTCGGCGGGGCGTGGGGAGGACGGTGGACGCGGGGTGTTGCGGCGGCGCGCTCCGGCAGTGCTCGGGCGCGTGTGAGGGAGAGAGCAGGGGGGAGAGACGAGGACGAGGGAGAGACTGAGGGGGTCCAGGGGGTGCATGGCGTCGTCCAGAGGCATCCAGGCGAGCAGGCAGGGAGGAGGTGGCCGACCGTGTGCTCGCGCGCGTCGGCCACGCGCGGTGTCCGACTGGCGCGGGGAGGAAGACGACAGAGGGGGAAGCGGTGGTGGGCTGGGCCAACCACCTGGGCCAGCTAGGCTACACAGGTGAGGTAAGGTAAGGTTTCTACTCTGTTTTATTTTTGTTTTGTTTTCTTTTTATTTCTTTCTTTCTGCCACTGTTTGAATTTAGACAAAAATTCAAACAAGTGCCAAATCATCTCTGAATATTTTTATGTTGCTCACTGGACTTTTCCAGGAACACATAATTAATTCAAAGTTATTTGGAATTATATTCCATATATATTGTGAATATAACCCCAAATTCAAATACAATAATGATTTAAATTCAATGCCCAAAATATTCCTAAAAATGTTCATTATTTTTGGTTTGGTGCAAATGCCTTGCCAAAAATATCAAACAATTACTAAGAATACTTTTGAAACATTGAATGCGATTTTCTTTTAACTGGACCTATTTGAAATTGAAGTGCTAGGGTTTGAACAGCCCCATTTCAACTTTCTGAAAACTTAAACATGATGCACACAAGACTAACTAGACCAGAGCAGACCAGGACTAGGGATGTGACAACTCACCCCCACTAAACAAGAATCTCGTCCCGAGATTCAAGCGTAGGGTAAGATGAAGGGGGGACGCAACTAACACAATCTTCGCGATCCAGGTTGCACTTCATAGGAATGTTGATTTCTTGCATCATGTTGATCTTGACATCCTTGCTTTCGAGGTCTTTGTCCAACACGATGATGATGAAAGAAACTCTACAAAATTGATCTCCAGAAAGATCGAGCAACTCAAGATCAACTCATGGAGTGATACATTGAAACATCTCTGGAGCTAAGACACGGTACACACATCCAAAGGGATGTAGTGAAACAAATGATGAGGGTTCACTTAGTGGCAGTAACTCCACACCTAAGAAGATGGTGATCGATATCACCAGACGGGGCACCTTAGAGAAGGTGACTCGTAGAATTATTCCCTTAAGTGGCAAAAAGAATTACTTTTGATATAGAGATCATTTAAACTCTTTATACCAGCCTGAGGCAAATCACAATCGATAGTTTGAAAGAGTTCAAAAGAACGACATACTCCATCTAGAATGGATGATGTGGACTACCTTGTTGAAGACAACACAAGGGATGATTTTGCTTATCATCGGAAATGGATGGAACCTATGGTAGAATGGCACATTGGCGGTGCAAGCTGGGAACAAAATGCAAATGCTGAGAATGATTCTGGTAACTGGGAAGAAACCCAACAGTAGAGGGCGAATCTACTCTTTGAGAGGTTATAGCATAACCAAGAACACTGGGAGCAATCCCGGTTAGTACCAGAGATAACACCTAGTGCTTGTGCGTGCTCTCAAGAACTTGAGCATTCCCATATGCATCAAGGTTTTACCAATATGCATGTCAAGGATCCTGGCAACACAACATACTACCATGATGAATAATGATGGATGGTGAAGATGCAAAGGAAGGTAACACCTTCTCGGATTTCACCTTAGCGAGGCCAAGGGGATGAAATCTGGATGATCGATCGAGAGACATTTAGCACTCTGCTTCTAATGTTCTCCTTGATGTGCTAGCGCAACCCATACTAGATATGGTTTGAAATCTAGAACATCAAGTAAAAGGTCGGACTTCAGGAGCACAAAAATCCATAAGGAACAACTAGGGAGTAAATCCTACGAAATCCTTATGGGGAGGTGGCCAACTTCTTCAATCAAGATTCTACAACAATAGGTCTTCCGGCTGGGTGTGTTGGCCACGACATCCACTTAACCGGTTATCGAGAGACCAATATGATAGTTCTTGGAAAAAAGCTCCAACCATCATATCTGCCTGAGATTCAGTTCTGGTTGGTGTCAGGATATTCCAGACTCATCGAGTCTAGGAAGAAAAATGAAAGTTTACAACCCAAATCGGCGAGACGATGTTGCGAGATTCTCGGGAATGAACTACGATAGCAAGCTCCAAAACATGAGCTGGTTCTGCTACAAACCTATGAACACGTTGTCCAAGACAAGCATGACCACGTAGTAGTCTTATGATAAAACACTTTCGAGTTCTGGTTGGGAACCATCGTCTAGGATATCGAAGTCCTTACATAAGTCATATGATTAGCTCTTATGATGGAACTTCTTCTCCTTGAACAAATCAATCAGTGGCTTGGTGTGCTAGGGATACATATGGAGTGAAGGTTGCAAATCTCCAAACCACAGAATACTTCACACGTATGCATGACTGACTTGGGATGATTCCACAGGAAGCAAACAACTTTCTCGAACTCACGGTGGCAACTTACATCAATTACACATGAATTAGGGAAAGTATCTTCTCTCATCCAACATATACCTCATGAACGGGACATGAAGATAATGCTTACAAAGTTTCCAACGCTAGCTTTTAATGTTCAACATGAATCATGGAGGGGATAAACATGTTGCCGATGGGCTTGACAACAATTCATCGAGGCTTCCACAAAATGGAATTCCATAACTATGTGAACAAGGTGATAGCATTGTTCAGACCAATAGATGTAACAGTGTATGCTCGAGGGATCAACCACGAGTAAGACAACATTACGAATATCGTTGGTTCTGATTTGACTTAACGATAGCCCACACTCAAGTCAAAGTTGTGATAAGACAATGGATCCAATAACTGACCACGAGGATCAATCGAGGAATATATCATCTTTGTTCAACACACACACACAATGAATATCCCTTCAGAATGAACTAGGTGGGCAAGCTTTCATCTTCCAACTCTCCAAGTTGTCGTTTAGCTTAACCAACTAGCTCAGGGTATCCAACACAGATTCTTGGATAAAGGGTGGTTTAGAGAGAAACCAGCTTGATCATGAGCTCAACATAACGGTCAGGAAGCAACCTGGTAATACTTCCGAGAAGATATTCGGAAAATCACGCACCACTGCTATGTTACTAAGCTTGAGATCAATCTTGCTTTTCAGGGCAAGATGATATGATCAAGTGAGCGAGGGATTGACACAATCCTAACTCACTGATCAAGGAGTGCACCAGGAAAGATGGACTAGTAGCACGATCAATCTTAGAATGGTGATTCAGTAACCAACACGCTAAGAATGAGATTGTTGTCCTTTAACTACCAAGCAACGGAGTTGCTAGGAGTATTGATTTCACACATCACAATTCACTTCTCAGCATTCCGGTTACAATAACACGGAGGCCGAGGAATAAACTATGATGGCGAGAAGTATCACCTTATCAAAAGTTCATAGGAGGTTGTGCAATTCCCATGACATTCTTGACATAAAAGGGGGTAACACTCCAAGGTAGAACAGATTAGAAGCTGGATTAGCATTCTTCACCTACGAAGTACAACTTCTTTGACCCAATCCTGGATATGGATAAGGTACTGGAGTTTGTTTCTCCTAGTCATTCCAGAATAGAATGGCTTGACAGACCACAAGAGTAAAAGGCATCGAGGAACACGAATGCACGACTACTCCTGACTATCAATTGATAGACGAAGGTCAGAATACAACTAAAAGGGGACAACTCAAAGGAACATATAACTTTCCGAGTTGTGGATGCATAGACTAGCATGTCAAACTTTCAACATATTTCTTCCGGATAATACATGCAGAAAGGTAGGACTGACAGAGTCACAATATAGAATCAAGAACTCCTCAATATTACTCTTATTGTGATATTTGGGTTCGGGAGAACTTCTTCCAAGGATGGTTCATGGTATTGGAAGAATGATATACCATGGACCTCGAGGACTATCACAAGGTTACTAATATCCTAAAGGGACGAGCAAATACTACCAACATGAAGTAAGTAGGGTGAATCTCGGGTTTAAGAACCCAGGAGTAGAATGCCTACTAACTAAATGGCATCACGAGATGCTTTCGAGAATGATGGCCAGAATCATCACACTGGGAACACAAAGCATTGCTAGATTACTGGGTGATCCTCTAAGACACCTAGGGTCATAATAATAACTCCAACATAGTTGTCGAGGTAACAGAGTACCTCAACACACTGGTTAGTGTGGTTAATCTGGCCCAAAGGAGCATCGGGAACAGAAAGGAAAGATTTGCAACTGCATCAGACTATTTAGAAACCTGGAATAACTCGGACAACATAACGGCTGTAAATGCTCAAAAGATTTGAGAGATCCTGCAAAAATGGTGGCATAACCACTCAACATCACAATAACAAGATTCCGAGACCAACTATCAACACACGGAGGTAGAAGAAACTGAACTGAGGGTTGAATCCACAATTAACGTGATCCTGATAGACAGAAGAGGAAGCCTAGTTCCTTAATCCCCGTAGAAAAAAAGAGGACGACTCAGATCAGAAGGTCATAAGGTAAAGGAGTAAAAAGAGCCTTACTTTCCCTTCCACAATCAATTCCCTTATATAACTAAAGAGTTTCTAGACACGACTTCGACCAATTTGGCTTACTAATCCTACAGGTAGTCAGGCTCTCATACCAAAGCTGTCAGGACCCCGATCCTAAGTCACACAGGTCTAGCCTGTAACACATCATATCACTTTGCGGCCTCACGCACGGTATCCCCACGGGTGCCACCTTACCTGGCCCGGGACCGTTTGCACATTTTGGCACACGTATATGATAGTGTCGCTAGCATCCATATGACAGAGAACCCGGGCTGACATGACTAGTTATAAACCAAAAGTGGCGCTAAATTACAGAGACAGGCATACATGACCCAGCAACGAACGTGTCGGTCATCAACGTATGAACCCAGGTCGTAGCAAGCTACAAGGACTTAAAGGAACAAGGCGTGACATTTCCCATAAGGGACAGACACAGGAACGAAGAAGGACACATGCCGGCCAGCCTAAGTGTTCCGGAGCAGTAGCAAGCTACCAATGCTCAGTGGAAGCACTAGGAGACATTTCCCTGTAAGATAGGCTACCAAGGGTAAACAACTAGGTGTTGGATCCCACACATAGCAATACACATTACATGTACGCATAACATGCAAGTATGTGTTTTACAACATGGCATCACAACATAACTCAACAACTCATATAGGTAAAGGCCCAGAAGAGCCATCATAGCATTTATTACAAACAGAGGTCACATGACCCAACATACAAAGCATACAGGCAACGAAAGCATAACATGTCTGAGTACAGACAACTACAAATGAAAAAGGCTGAGAAGCCTGACTATCTACAAGACCCTCCCAAGGGTACAAGATCGTAGATGAGGTAACAAGCTAAACGTCGAAGTCCACGCGGAACCACTAGTGAGACTGGAGTCTCTCTACAAAAACATAAATTAAGCAAACGTGAGTACAAAGCTACTCAGCAAGACTTACATCAGAACTAGCTACATATGCATCAGTATCAACAAAGGGGTGGTGGAGTTTGACTGCAGCAAGCCAGCTTTGACTCGGTGGCTATCCTGAACTACGACTGCAAGTAACTCTTTTGAGGTGGCCCACACGAGTCCACATATTCACCAATCAATACACCACTATGGATCCGCTCCCGTCTCCCTACGAGAAGGCCATCCATAGAACTCACGCTTATCTTGCGTGTTTTAGAGTATCCACTTTCACTTGTCTATGAACTGTACAGGTAACCCAAAAGTCCATTTCCGCGGACACGACTATTCGAATAGATCATATATAACCCTGCAGGGGTGTACTTCTTCACACACGCTCTCGCCACTTACCGCCATGTACACGTCATGTATCTCGGCAACCTTCAAGCGGAAGCCTGGCGAGGGTGTCGGCCACGACGTGACTAACCACACAAGTCTCTAGTCCAGGTTTATCGCCTATTTGGGTTCCATCCGTGGGGAGATCCGACCGGGGTGTCGCTCACGGCCCCAAACGATGTGTACAGGGTTCCCGAGCCACCAAACGGGCGAACGGTACACCGTGCCACGTACCTGCCGCACCACAGCCCACCCCGAGGGTCAGCGCTGCGTAGGACCTCTAGTAAACTACAAACACCAGAAACTAGTTGCAACTCTTGGACAGAGGACAAGGGCAGTTAATAAGTCGAGAGAGTCAATTAAGGATCCCAATGTGTGGTAGTAGCTGTTTCATGGATCACAAACACAGAACTCAGTTCCTGAGGACGACTGCAATGAGACAGCCCACCATGTACTCCTACATGGCCTCTCATCGCTACCTTTACCAAATCGTGTTCACACACTTATCTCTCAACAGTAGGACATGTTCACCACATTCCAATTCATCCCCGATGAATCAGACCTGACACAACTCTAAGCAATAGCAGGCATAACCAGAAAGCATGAATGAGTAGGCACAACATGGCTCAAACAACTCCTACTCATGCTAGTGGGTTTCAACTATTTACTGTGGCAATGACAGGTCATGCAGTGGAAAGGGTTTCAACTACCGCAGTAGGTAACAGTTGAAGCGTTGTTGTCCTAATGCAGTAAAAGAGAGCAAGAGTGAGAGAGTGGGATTGTATCGGGATGCTCCAAGGGGTTTTGCTTGCCTGGCACTTCTGAAGATAGTAAAACTCTGCATCGGTGTCATCGAACTCATCGTCGGAGCTACGTCCACTGAGAGGGAACAAGACCGGCAAATAGAGAAAGAACACAATCAATGCAATGCGACAATATGATGCATGATCATGACATCGCAATATGCTATTGTTTGAGCTAATGCAACTAGCAACCATATTAAATGAAGTTGGTTTGAACCAAAGGTTCAAATTCAAACTCCATATGTGATTATTCAAATGCCATTATTCAAATTTCCCTAAACAGTGGTTGTAAGTTATTCAAACATGCATGAAAATGCCATAAACAGATTCCTTGAATTTTTCTGATCATTTTTCATATAAATTATTTTCATTGGAGTATAGATTATTTTTTGTGATTTTTAGAAGTTTGGGGTATTTTTTGAAATTCATAAATCATTTTCTGATTTATTTTAATTCCAGAAAATACTTACTGCGTCAGCATGACCTCATGCTGACATCAGCAGGTCAACAGGGGCGGGTCCAGGTCAAACCAGACCAGTGGGCCCCACTGGTCAGTCTCTCAGTGCAGCTCGAGTCACACACAGGTGGGGTCGGGTCAACGCACACATGAGCATAGTCAAAGCTGACACGTGGGCCCACTACAATTAGATTTAAACTTAATCTAATTAATTAGCCGGTTAGTTAGGCGGTGGGACCTGGCTGTCATTGACTCTAGGGGGTAGTTAGTAGGGTGCTTAGGCCGTAATGGCCGGTTACGTCGGCGGTTAGCCGCCGGTGACCATAGCCGACGACGGAGGTACTCCGGACGGCCGATTCCGGCGCCGTTCGAAGCGCGGCTAGGCTCTTTCGAAAGCTCGCAGAGAGGCGCGTCGGGTGGTGCAAGTGGCAGCTGCAGTGAAGGGCTGTAGCGTTGGTGGCGTCAAGCCAGGCGGTGGCCGGAGGTCGGCTTAGCATGGGCGAGGCGCTGCTCTTGGCTGTCGAGCGAGATGAGCGGCGGGGAGGACTCCTAGAAGCTCCAGGAGCACGCTTGTGCCACTAGACCGAACGGAGGTGATTGGGAGCATGGAGCTCGGTGGCCATGGCGGCTGCCGGAGCCCGGGGCTCGCGGGGACGGCGGCTAACGGACGGGAACGGAGGGGGAGCAAGGGCGAAAGGAGCAGGAGCTCACAGCGGTGTCAAAGAGGAGGTCAGAAGGCTCGGGGGAGGCCGGACGGCGTCGGGGCATCTCCGGCGATCTGGGGGAGCTGGAGGTTGAAGACGACGGTGTCGAGGGCGTTGCGATGCTCCCCAGCTTGTGTACGTCGACGAAGAGGAAGACGGAGCTACGTCGGTTCTTCTCGGCTTGTCGGCGGGGCGTGGGGAGGATGGTGGATGCGGGGTGTTGCGGCGGCGCGCTCCGGCAGTGCTCGGGCGCGTGTGAGGGAGAGAGCAGGGGGAAGAGACGAGGACGAGGGAGAGACTGAGGGGGTCCACGGGGGTGCGTGGCGTCGTCCAGAGGCATCCAGGCGAGCAGGCAGGGAGGAGGTGGCCGGCCGTGTGCTCGCGTGCGTCGGCCACGCGCGGTGTCCGACTGGCGCGGGGAGGAAGACGACAGAGGGGGAAGCGGTGGTGGGCTGGGCCAGCCACCTGGGCCAGCTGGGCTACACAGGTGAGGTATGGTAAGGTTTCTGCTCTGTTTTATTTTTGTTTTGTTTTCTTTTTATTTCTTTCTTTCTGCCACTATTTGAATTTAGACAAAAATTCAAACAAGTGCCAAATCATCTCTGAATATTTTTATGTTGCTCACTGGACTTTTCTAGGAACACATAATTCAAAGTTATTTGGAATTATATTCCATATATATTGTGAATATAACCCCAAATTCCAATACAATAATTATTTAAATTCAATGCCCAAAATATTCCTAAAAATGTTCATTATTTTTGGTTTGGTGCAAATGCCTTGCCAAAAATATCAAACGGTTACTAAGGATAATTTTGAAACATTGAATGCAATTTTCTTTTAACTGGACCTATTTGAAATTGAAGTGCTAGGGTTTGAACAGCCCCATTTCAACTTTCTGAAAACTTAAACATGATGCACACAAGACTAACTAGACTAGAGCAGACTAGAACTAGGGATGTGACACTCTATTGCAAGCATCCGCAACTACAAAAGAAGTATTAAGGTAAACCTAACCATAGCATGAAACATATTGATCCAAATTAGTCCCTTACGAAGCAACGCATAAACTAGGGTTTAAGCTTCTGTCACTCTAGCAACCCGTAATCTACTTATTACTTCCCAATGCCTTACTCTAGGCCCAAACAATGGTGAAGTGTCATGTAGTCGACGTTCACATAACACCACTAGAGGAAAGACAACATACATCTCATCAAAATATCGAACGAATACCAAATTCACATGACTACTTATAGCAAGACTTCTCCCATGTCCCCAGGAACAAACGTAACTACTCACAAATCATATTCATGTTCATAATTAGAGGGGTATAAATATGCATAAAGGATCTGAACATATGATCTTCCACCGGATAAACCAACTAGCATCAACTACAAGGAGTAATCAACACTACTAGCAACCCACAGGTACCAATCTGAGGTTTTGATACAAAGATTGGATACAAGAGATGAACTAGGGTTTGAGAGGAGATGGTGCTAGTGAAGATGTTGATGGAGATTGACCCTCTCCCGATGAGATGATCAATGGTGATGACGATGGTGACGATTTCCCCCTCCCGGAGGGATGTTTCCCTGACAGAACAGCTCCGCCGGAGCACTAGATTGGTTCCGCCAAGGTTCCGTCTTGAGACGGCGGCGCTTCCTCCCGAAAGCTTCCTTATGATATTTTTCAGGGAAGAAGACACCTTATACCAGAAGATGGGCATCGGGGGGCTGCCAGGTGGCCCACGAGGCAGGGCAGCACACCCAGGGGGTAGGGCACGCCCCCCCCCCCCACCCTCGTGGACGGTGGGTGGCCCCCTCTGGTGCTTTCTTCGCCCGATATTTTTTATATATTCCAAAACTGACTTTCGTGGAGTTTCAGGACTTTTTGAGTTGTGCGGAATAGGTCTCCAATATTTGCTCCTTTTCCAGCCCAGAATTCCAGTTGCCGGCATTCTCCCTCTTCATGTAAACCTTGTAAAATAAGAGAGAAAAGGTATAAGTATTGTGGCATAATGTGTAATAATAGCCCATAATGCAATAAACATCAATATAAAAGCATGATGCAAAATGGATGTATCATGCCCTAACCCTAATGAAATCGGTCCTACGGAGTTGATCATATCGGTCCCACCGAAATGCCTAACGGTCATATTATGAACTAAATCGGTTTGACCGAGTTCTGTGATTCGGTCCCATCGAGTATGGTAAATTGTGTGTAATAGCTAGATTTTGTGTGGAGGCTATATATACCCCTCCGCCCTCTCTTCATTCATGGGGAAAGCCATCAGAACATACTACACTTCCAACATACATTTTCTGAGAGAGAACCACCTACACTTGTGTTGAGGTCAAGATATTCCATTCCAACCACATAAATCATGATCTCTAGCCTTCTCCAAGTTGCTTTCCACTCAAATCATATTTCCACCAAATTCAATCCTATGAAAGAGAGTTGGGTGTTGGGGAGACTATCGTTTGAAGCACAAGAGCAAGGAGTTCATCATCAACACACCGTCTATTACCTTTTGGAGAGTGGTGTCTCCTAGATTGGTTAGGTGTCACTTGGGAGCCTCCGTCAAGATTGTGGAGTTGAACCAAGGAGTTTGTATGATCAAGGAGATCGCCTACTTCATGAAGATCTACCCTAGTAAGGAAAATCCTTCGTGGGCGATGGCCATGGTGGGATAGACAAGGTCGCTTCTTCGTGGACCCTTCGTGGGTGGAGCCCTCCGTGGACTCGCGCAACTGTTACCCTTCATGGGTTGAAGTCTCCATCAACGTGGATGTACGATAGTACCACCTATCGGAACCACGGATAAAAAATCTCCGTGTCTACATTGCGTTTGCTCCCTCAAACTCCTCCCTTTACCTTCATATGCAATTGCTTTACATTGCGCTGCTATACTCTTAGAATTGCATGTGTAGGTTGATTGCTTGACTTGTGCATAATTGCTAAAATCTGCCAAGACTTAAAATTGCAAAAAGGCTAGGTTTTTATTTGGTCAAGTAGTCTAATCAGCCCCCTCTAGACATACTTTTGATCCTACAAATGATCGTTTAGTTTTATTGCTATTGCTTTCTTCATGACTTATACATGTTCCTCTAACTATGAGATTATGCGACTCCCGAATACCGGAGGAACACCTTGTGTGCTATCAAACGTCTCAACGTCACTGGGTGATTATAAAGATGCTCTACAGGTGTTTCTGAAAGTGTTTGTGGTGTTGGCATAGATCAAGATTAGGATTTGTCACTCCGAGTGTCGGAGAGGTATCTCTGGGCCCTCTTGGTAATACACATCATAATAAGCCTTGCAAGCAAATGACTAATGAGTTAGTCACAATGTATTACGGAATGAGTAAAGAAACTTGTCGGTAACGAGATTGAACTAGGTATGATGATACCGACGATCGAATCTCGAGCAAGTAACATACCGATGACAAAAGGGAACAACGTGTGTTGTTATGCGGTTTGACCGATAAAGATCTTCGTAGAAGATGTAGGAACCAATATGAGCATCCAGGTTCTGCTGTTGGTTATTGACTGGAGAAGTGTCTCGGTCATGTCCACATAGTTCTCGAACCCGTAGGGTCCGCATGCTTAACGTTCGATGACGATTTGTATTATGAGTTATGTGTTTTTATGACCAAAGATTGTTCGGAGTCTCGGATGAGATCACGGACATGACGAGGAGTCTCGAAATGGTCGAGACGTAAAGAACGACATATTGGAAGGTTATATTCGGACACCGTAAGTGTTCCGAAGTATATTGGGTATTTTTCGGAGTACCAGGAGGTTACCGGACCCCCCCCCC
>LR738715.1:776043492-776055734 GCA_902687465.1 Secale cereale | reverse complement strand
GTGGAGTCTATGGGCCTTATTGGGCCCTCGTGGAGAAAGGGGCAGCAATCAAGGTGTGGGGCACCCGCCCCCCCAGGCCCAAACCGAATTGGTTTAGGATTTGGGGGGGCCCTTTCCTTCTCCCCTCCTCCTCTTTCCTCCTTCTCCTAGTAGGAATAGGAAGGGGGCAAACCTACTTGGAGTAGGATTGCCCCCCTTGGCGCGCGCCTCCTCCTAGGCCGGCCTCCTCCTTGATACGTCTCCAATGTATCTATATTTTATTATTGTTGCCTGCTATTATATTATCCATCTTGGATGTTTTATATGCATTTATATGCTATTTTATATGATTTTAGGGACTAACCTATTAACCTAGAGCCCAGTGCCAGTTTCTATTTTTTCCTTGTTTTTGAGTTTTACCGAAAAGGAATACCAAACAGAGTCCAATTGATGTGCCAAATTTTGATGATTTTTTATGGACCAATAAAAGCCCTGGGAGTAAAAGAGTTGGGCCAGAAGAGTCCCGAGCCGTCCACGAGGGTGGAGGGCGTGCCCTACCCCCTAGGCGCATCACCCTGCCTCGTGGATGACTTGTAGACCCCTCTGACATGGGACCGATGCCAAAAATTCATATAAATACTGAAACCCCCGAAAAGAAACCTAGATCGGGAGTTCCGCCGCCGCAAGCCTCTGTGGCCACCAAAAACCAATTGAGGCCCTATTCCGACACCCTGCTGGAGGGGGGATCCCTCACCGGTGGCCATCTTCATCATCCCGACACTCTCCATGACGAGGAGGGAGTAGTTCACCCTCGGGGCTGAGGGTATGTACTAGTAGCTATTTGTTTGATCTCTCTTCCATGTTCTTGATATGGCACGATCTTAATGTATCGCGAGCTTTGCTACTATAGTCGGATCTTATGATGTTTCTCCCCCTCTACCTTCTTGTAATGGATTGAGTTTTCCTTTTGAAGTTATCTTATCGGAATGAGTCTTTAAGTATTTGAGAACACTTGATGTATGTCTTGCATGTGCTTATATGTGGTGACAATAGGATATTCACGTGGTCTACTTGATGTATGTTTTGGTGATCAACTTGCGGGTTCAGTGACCTTGTGAACTTATGCATAGGGGTTGGCACATGTTTTCGTCTTGACTCTCCGGTAGAAACTTTGGGGCACTCTTTGAAGTTCTTTGTGTTGGTTGAATAGATGAATCTGAGATTGTGTGATGCATATCGTATAATCATGCCCATGGATACTTGAGGTGACAATGGAGTATCTAGGTGAAATTGGGGTTTTGGTTGATGTGTGTATTAAGGTGTTATTCTAGTATGAACTCTAGGATAGATCGAACGGAAAGAATAACTTTGTGTTATTTTACTACGGACTCTTGAATAGATCGATCAGAAAGAATAACTTTGATGTCGTTTCGTACCCTACAATAATCTCTTCGTTTGTTCTCCGCTATTAGTGACTTTGGGGTGACTCTTTGTTGCATGTTGAGGGATAGTCACTTTTATCATTAGTTACCTTGCTGTTTTTATATTTTCAGATTACAAAAACCTATATCTACCATCCATATTGCACTTGTATCACCATCTCTTCGCCGCACTAGTGTAGCTATACAATTTACCATTGTATTGGGTGTGTTGGGGAGACAAGAGACTCTTTGTTATTTGGTTGTAGGGTTGTTTGAGAGAGACCATCTTCATCCTACGCCTCCCACGGATTGATAAACCTTAGGTCATCCACTTGAGAGAAATTTGCTACTGTCCTACAAACCTCTGCACTTGGAGGACCAACAACATCTACCAGAAGAAGGTTGTGTAGTAGACATCACTCCTCCCTCCCTCCTTTATATACGTCGGGAGGGGGCACCCCAAAGGCACACCAAAGTTTCTCTTAGCCGTGTGCGGTGGCCCCCTCCACAGTTACACACCTCAGTCATATCATTGCAGTGCTTAGGCGAAGCCCTACGTCGGTAACTTCATCATCACCGTCACCATGTCGTCGTGCTGACGAAACTCTCCCTCGTCCTCAACTGGATCAAGAGCTTGAGGGACGTCATTGAGCTGAACGTGTGCTGAACGCAGAGGTGCCATACGTTTGATGCTTGGATCTGTTGGATCGCGAAGACGTTCGACTACATCAACCACATTACTAAACGCTTCCGCTTTCGGTCTATGAGGGTACGTGGACACACTCTCCCCGCTTGTTGCTATGCTTCTCCTAGATAGATCTTGTGTGATCGTAGGAATATTTTTGAAATACTACGTTCCCCAACAGTGGCATCATGAGCCAGGTCTATGCGTAGATGTTATATGCACGAGTAGAACACAAAGAGTTGTGGGCGATAATAGTCATACTGCTTACCAGCATGTCATACTTTGATTCGGCGGTATTGTCGGATGAAGCATCCCAGACCGACATTACATGACCGCGTTCATGAGACTGGTTCTACCGCCGTGCTTCGCACACAGGTGGCAAGTGGGTGTCTGTTTCTCCATCTTTAGTTGAATCGAGTGTGACTACACCCGGTCCTTGTTAAAGGTTAAAACATCACACTTGACGAAAAATCGTTGTGGTTTTGATGCGTGGTAAGAACGGTTCTAGCTAAGCCCGTAGCAGCCACGTAAAACTTGCAACAACAAAGTAGAGGATGTCTAACTTGTTTTTTCAGGGCATGTTGTGATGTGATATGGTCAAGACGTGATGAGTTATACGATATTGTATGAGATGATCATGTTTTGTAAATTATCGGCAACCGTCAGGAGCCTTAAGGTTGTCTCTTTATTGTATGAATTGTGAATGCCATGTAATTGCTTTACTTTATCACTATGAGTTAGCGATAGTAGTAGAAGCAATAGTTGGCGAGACGACCACGACGCTACGATGAAGATCATGGTGTCAAGCCGGTGATGATGGAGATCATGATGATGCTTTGGAGATGGAGATCAAAAGCACAAGATGATGATGGCCATATCATGTCACATATTTTGATTGCATGTGATGTTTATCTTATTATGCATCTTATTTTGCTTAGTACGGCGGTAGCATTATAAGATGACCCCTTACAAAATTTCAAGGTACGAGTGTTCTCTAACCTAGACAAGTTATCAGCTACGTCAAGTGTTCTCCCTGAGTATGCACCGTTGCCACAGTTCGTCGTGCCAAGACACCACGTGATGATAAGGTGTGATAGGCTCTACGTTCACATACAACGGGTGTAAAGCAGTTTTGCTCATGCAGAATACTCGGGTTAAACTTGACGAGCCTAGCATGTACAGACATAGCCTCGGAACACTGGAGACCAAAAGATCGAGCGTGAATCATATAATAGATATGATCAATATAAGATGTTCACCCTTGAAAACTACTCCATCTCACGTGATGATCAGACATGGTTTAGTTGATATGGATCACGTGATCGTTGAGATGACTTGAGGGATGTCTATCTAAGTGGGAGTTCTTAAGTAATATGATTAATTAAACTTTAATTTATCATGAACTTAGTCCTGATAGTATTTGCAAATTATGTTGTAGATCAATAGCTCGTGTTATAGCTCCCCTATGTTTTTGATATGTTCCTAGAGAAAACTAAGTTGAAATATGTTAGTAGAAATGATGCGGACTTGGTCTGTGATCTGAGGATTATCCTCATTGCTGCACAGAAGTATTATGTCCTTGATGCACCACTAGGTGATAGACCTGTAGCAGGAGCAAATGTAAACATTATGGATGTTTGGCAAAGCCCAATATGATGTCTACTTAATAGTTTAGTGCACCATGCTTTACGGCTTAGAACCGGGACTTCAAAATGTTTTGAACGCCACGAAGCATATGAGATATTCCAAGAGCTGAAATTGATATTTCAGACTCATGCCCATGTCGAGAGGTATGAGACCTCTGACAAATACTTTGCCTACAAGATGGAGGAGAATAGCTCAACCAATGAGCATGTGCTCAGAATGTCTGAGTACTACAATCGCTTGAATCAAGTGGGATCTAAATCTTCCAGATAAGATAGTGATTGACAGTGTTCTCTAGTCAGTATCGCCAAGTTACTGGAACTTTGTGATGAACTATAATATGCAAGGGATGACGAAAACAATTCCCAAGCTCTTCGTGATGCTGAAATCAACGAAGGTAGAAATCAAGAAAGAGCATCAATTGTTGATGGTTAACAAGACCACTAGTTTCAAGAAAAGGGCAAGGGGAAGAAAGGGAACTTCAAGAAGAATGGCAAGCAAGTTGTCACTCCCCTGAAGAAGCCCAAAGCTGGACCTAAGCCTGAAATTGAGTGCTTCTACTGCAAAGGAAATGGTCACTGGAAGCGGAAGTTCCCCGAATATTTGGCAGATAAGAAGGATGGCAAAGTGAATAAAGGTATATTTCATATACATGTTATTGATGTGTACCTTACTAATATTCATAGTAGCCCCTGGGTATTTGATACTAGTTCAGTTGCTAAGATTACTAACTCGAAATAGGAGTTGCATAATAAACAAAGACCTAGTTGAGGGTGAGGTGACGATGTGTGTTGGAAGTGGTTCCAAAACTGATATGATCATCATCGCACACTCCCTATACTTTCGGGATTAATGTTAAACCTAAATAAATGTTATTTGGTGTTTGCGTTCAGCATGAACAAGATTGGACCGTGTTTATTGCAATACGGTTATTCATTTAAGTGAGAGAATAATTGCTATTTTGTTTACATGATAAAACCTTCTATGGTCATACACCCAAGGTAAATGGTTTATTGAATCTCGATCGTAGTAATACACATATTCATAATATTGAAGCCAAAAGATGCAAAGTTGATAATGATAGTGCAACTTATTTGTGGCACTGCCATTTAGGTCATATTGGTGTAAAGCGCATGAAGATACTCCATGCTGATGGGCTTTTGGAATCACTTGATTATGAATCACTTGGTGCTTGCGAACCATGCCTCATGGGCAAGATGACTAAGACTCCGTTCTCCGGAACAATGGAGCAAGCAACTGACTTATTAGAAATCATACATACTGATGTATGCGGTCCGATGAGTGTTGAGGCTCGCGGCGAGTGTTGGGGACATGAGTATTTGATATGACCCGCCCAGGAGGGGCCGGGTTACCAAATGACGGTTCATGGGCCAAGCCCAGAAGCATGTTAATAATGATGGTTCAATGTATAAACCGTCATATATGTTAACTTGGATTGTAAGCCATGTAACAAGTGTCACCAGGTCGGACACGGTTGTATGAACAGGTCGGGACTCTGTAGGCCGCAGGGCGTCAACCCATGTATATAAGGGGACGACCCGGCAGCGGCTTATTGTAAGAAACAATAGATCGAGAGCTAGGCAAGCGCATCCGCTCCCCAGCAATCGACACCCCGACAATTCCACCTCAAATTGGATTAGGTTTTACCCTCACCACAAGGGGCCGAACTAGTATAAACTCCCCGTGTCTTTTGTCCCGTTTAACCCCTTTAAGCTAACCATGTCGCTATGGCTCCTCAATTAAGTCCTTCCCTTAGGACATCTGCCGTGACAACTCCACGACAGTTGGCGCCCACCGTGCGGCATGCGGCTTGTGGTTTCGAGTTCTTGAAGGGCAACTTCGAAGGGCTCAAGGGATATGCTGTGGGCCGGATGACCAAGAGTCGTCGCGGCAAGCTTTACATCGATGATGAAGGCTGGGGTCCCGAGGCCAGCTCAATTGAGTACGGGTATTGGGTCCCCTTGAGCAGAATCCATGTTTTCATCGGCAAGATCGGCGAACCGGGCCCTGAGCCAGACACCTGCACCGACATCTTCGAGATGGCTCAGCGTGCACGACCTGCCCGGTTTTAGCCCGCCGTGAAGTGTGCCTTTATTGGATACATCCAGGGCGCTAGAGGCTCTGGATCTCGCGGTGAGACGGCCGCTCTCTCCGATGGTGAGTCATCCACAGGTGAGACTAATTCAATGTATCAGATTCAGAGCAGACGGCTTGGGGGCTTGTCCGACGGTAGCAGTATTCTGGACCCCTGTCAGCCGCCGAGCAAGGTGGAAATTTTCATGACTAGCACCCAAACGACTCTTGGATCGACAGTCGCTGGGGCTATAACGCCTGGGGCGACGGCAGCCGCAACAGGCGTGGGCGGATCAACGCGCCCGCCGGCTCAAATCTTGACAGATCTGTTGGAGGCTCTGGCGACTCTGATGGGAACTGTCGTGGAAATAGCACGGCAGATGTCCGGTTTAACGGACTTGATGATGGAACCATCGCACGGGTTAGCTTGAAGGGGTTCATAGCACACAAAGGACACAGAGGGTTTATACTAGTTCGGCCCCTTCGATGAAGGTAAAAGCCTACGTCTAGTTGGTTTGGTATTGCTTGGGCGTCGGATTACAGGGAGCAGATTCGCTTGCCTGCGTCTCGACGGGTTGATTGTTGCTTGTCCCCGAACCGTCGCCGGGTCGCCCCTTTATATAGAGGGTACGCCTGGTCCGGTTTACAGAGTCCCGAGGCCGGCTCATAATTGTGTCCGCCTCGGTCTCTGTCTTTTCTTCCTTATCTCTCAAGTTACATCACGGGGCGGTTTACAAACCTTTATTCTATACATGGGCTCTAAGATCTTTATGGGCCGTAGCCTTTACTACATATTACAAACAAATATATTAACAAAGCCGGTTTATACTAGCCGGTTTATACCTGCTAGTCATATCCCTGACATTAGGCCCCAGAATGATTTGAACTTTGTTCATATCAGTCTTCTCTTGTATGATTTTCTTCTGTCTTCTCATCCTTTTAAACCGGCTCTGACGTCATCCTCAGGGATCATTAAATCTGACCGTGACATCATCTCCGCATTTAACGCCGTGAGCTGTACTGTAGCTTATTTTAAGGGTTATCCCGAAAATCGAGGCGTCAAAGGATCTTTATCCGATTTTTTGTCTCCTCGATTCCCGCACCTGTCGCTTCAGATCAGACTCTTCTTTTTAAATACTGCCACCCCCATTCATTATCTTCTTCCTGCTCTGTCTTCCTCCTCCGTCGCCCAACGTCATCTTCGCCCGAGCTCGAACCGCCGCCGCCGTCCGCTGGATCCAAACCCTCACTGGCCGCTGCATCACCCTGAGCTCGACCAGAGAAACTCCACCGCCGATTCTTGCCGCTCCAGGTACGTCCTTCTTCTCCTTTATCAGTCTGCAACTTCTAGGGTTTCTTCCTACGCCTCCGCCATTACAGCTTTAATAGAAGCTTCATCTTGTTCGACCTTAAGCCAATGATTTCTAGTAACTTTGTCCTTCAGATCTTGCCTTTAAACTGTGTTTTTACCCTGCTGTAAATACTTCGGATATCCAT
This sequence comes from Secale cereale, assembly GCA_902687465.1. NCBI lineage: Eukaryota > Viridiplantae > Streptophyta > Magnoliopsida > Poales > Poaceae > Secale > Secale cereale. The sequence continues at coordinate 776,048,414 of LR738715.1, read as the reverse complement.
TGTCCCTGTCTAGCCTGTAGATTTATCCGCTTATTATAAGATCCTTGTAGCACCTTCCCGTATACTCTTACATTAGTTTCTCTTTTCTTAGCATGCTCAGATCTATTCTCCTTAGCTGTCTTTGAAAAACCTGTTTTTCTCCTCGGCAGATCTGCTAAGTATGTTCCGGTTTAAGCTGATATGCCCTGTTCTTGCGAAACTCTGTAACTTAACGCAATGGTTTAGCCGTTCCCCTTCAACTGCAATTGACCGGAAATGATGTAGCTCGTCATAATTGCCGGTTTAACCATGCCATTAGTCCTCAGCTAAATCGTTGCGTAACTTTCATAGATAGTTTCCGGTTTATACCGCTGTACTTTCATAATCCGTTTTTTGTATTCTATCTTTTCCAGTACTTTGCTCTTTCATTGCAATGGCTAAGCAGTATGTCTCCTGCGATTGGGTTCCTTCTGTCATTACTGAGGACGATTTAATCAAGATGTCTGAAATTGGCACATTAGGACCTCAGTCTGAATTAAAGTGGTGGGCCCCGGGTAATGAATGTCCCCCTACTCCCAGGTCCGGGGAGGTCATTGTGTTTTTGGATCATATGTCTCGAGGCTTCTCTCCCCCCGGTTCAAAGTTTTTCCGGGATGTTCTTGCTGCTTTCCAACTGCACCCGCAGGACATTGGACCCAATTCTGTCTCAAACATCTGTGACTTTCAAGTGTTTTCTGAGGTGTATCTGCAAGAAGAACCTTCTGTCGATTTATTCCGGGATTTCTTTCATTTGAACCGGCGCACCGAGTTTACCAGCGGACCACATCAGGAGCTCGGTGGCGTTAGTATTCAGAAGAGGAGAGATGTGGTGTTTCCTCATGCCGCTTTACACTCTCATCCAAAAGACTGGAATAAGTCCTGGTTTTACTGCGTTGACACTTCTCCTGAAGGGGAGAACCCTCTGCCGGGTTACCGTGAAACCCGTATTCCGGAGAATCATCCTTTACCACCACGGCTCGGTGCTGTTGAACGGACCCGGTTCTCATCACAGCTCTCCAAGTTAAGAGCCTTCATAGCAAATGGTATAATTGGGACTGATTTCCTACGCTGTTGGCTGTCTTGGAGCATACTTCCCTTGAGCCGGCGATCACAGCTAATGTGCAAATATTCTGGCAAACCGGATGATCCTCAAAGGTTTACCAAGGAAAAGCTTTCTGAATCGGAAGTTGTAGAGTCAGCCAAGAAAATTCTCAATGTTTCTTTGGCAGACTGCGGCAAGGTCGGGCTAGCTCCATATTATAAGAAGAACAAGCCGCCTGCAGTAAGTCTCACTTTACCCTGTATTTGTAATCCGTTCTTTTAAACCGTCTTTCAATCATCTTTCTTTCTTTTGATTAGGCTGATGACCCTTTCTGGAAGAGAAAACCTCAGGAGAAAACCGGCAAACAGGTTCGACGAAAAACCTTTGCAAATAAGAAAAGGAAAGCAGCTGTTGACGCCGGTTCTCCCACTGAAGATGATGACCCGGATTCCGAGGTAAGCTTTAATCCGGTTTAAATTTTACTTTCATGTACTTGTAATTGTATCTAATGATACCTTTCCACAGGAGTTGCCTGAAGGTGATAACCCGGCTGAAATTGAGGTAACCCTTCTTTCCTCTGACTCAGAACCTCTTCCACAAAAAAATCGTCGGACCGTCCGGAAGTACCAATTTTCTCATCCTTATGCTCAGTTGGACCCTAACTTTATTTTGAAGAAACAACAGCATGAAGCTCTTCGCCGGACCACTCGCCATAGCGGCCTGGCGGTGGAATCATCCGGGATTTCTTTAACTCCGGTTCGGAAACGCCGTGCTGAGGTGATGCTTTCTCCGACTCCCCTTCATCCCAAGGCCGGGCTTATCCGAAAACCTCTTAAACCGTCTGACCCTGATTATCAGGAAACTCCACTGTCTTCCTCTGGTGAATCGACCGCCACGCAGCTTCCTCCACTGAAAACCGTCCCAGGGTAATTTTCTCACCTTTTCCGGTTTATGATCCCTTTTTTGCTTTATAATGCTAACTCATTTTGCATATTTTTCCAGCAAACCAAACCCAGCAAGAAGCCCAAGGCCAATAAGCCTCCTGCCGAGCCCACTGCAGATGATCCGGCTGCTAACCCGTCCAACACTATTCCCTCTGAAGGCGAGCCCATAGCTCCTCTTGAAGACCCTGTACCTACAGATCACATTTCAGCTCCTGAGCATCCTACTGCTGAAGATGCCCAGAATCCACCAAGTCCGGCCCGGGTTAACTCTCCTCGGGTTAATCCGGCGTCTCCTGATCCGGCTCATACTGTCACTCCCCCCAATGTACCAGCCTCACCTGATGTTGTGGTAACCGGGGCTGCTTATGTTGCTCCAGCCGAGCCCACCGTTTTAGCCAAACATACGGCTAAAACGGAAAAACTATCTCAAAAAAAGGGGAAGTGGAGTACTGAGATATCCAGCCTTTCCGGTATGAGCGCTCAAGAAATTTACTCTGGGTATCTGAACCGGCTCCACAGCAGTCGGGATTATGAAGCCAGCCTGGTTAACTTGATGAGGGAAAAGTATGAGGTAAACTTCTTCTTCTGACTTTGTTCTTTTGATGTATCTCTATGTCATAACAGCCCCCAAGTTCCGGTTTAGCTGCACGTTGAAGGTGAACCGGAATTTTGTAGATTGAACCCTTGATCTTTACATTAGCCCCCAAGTATCAAGTAGATAACTTGTTTATGTATTTGATACTTGTAAAAATTGCTGACGATACTTCAACTATGCATTAGCCCCCAAGTGTCAAGCAGACAACTTGTTTGTGTGCTTGAGACTTGTAATTTTAAATTGCCTTTCCTTTACAGCTTCAACTTCCATTAGCCCCCAAGTGTCAAGTAGACAACTTGGTTGTGTGCTTGAGACTTGACTAATTTTCACTTCTTGTTTTTGAACTGTGTCTGCAGGCTGAGTTGAACCGGAATGCTCTTGAAATTAATGAGCTTCGAAGCCGTCTTACTGAAACAGAGTCTGCCGCTTCAAAGGCTAAAAAAGAACTTCAAGTGAGCTTAAAGACCGCTGAAGACTTGAAGAAATACTTTGAAGAGGAGCGGACTACTTTTGAGGTCCAGAAGAAAGATCTGGAAAAATGGGTTCAGGACGCTGAAGGAGCACTTAATCCGGTTACTGAGGAATTGACCGGTTTAAAACGACAAATTGACTTGATGACTTCTGCTGTCTTTGGTGAGTATAATCTTAACTCCTGCTTTTATCTTTGTAACCCGTGCTTTGTACCGGCTTAACTATGATTGTTGTGTGCAGGGCGCCGTGTCTCCCATCTTGCGGACGACTTACGGAAAAAACTCAAAGCTTGCTACACCTTGGTCGAACAGCTGTACTCCGGGACGCAAAGGATCATCAGCGCTACTTCTTTTGGTAAACCGGCCCCTACGACAATACAAGATACTTTGAACAAGTTGTCTGTTTTGCCGGTTCGTCTCGAAGAAGTCAAGAAATCTGCTGCTCGGGGTGGTGCTCTTCTGGCCCTTACAAGGGCTAAGGCTTGGGTCCCGGATCTTGATCCGGAGGAGGCTTTCACCGGATTCCCGGATACAAAGGAGGATGGCTCACCTTTTACGGAAACGGATCTTTATGCCTTGACGAAAGAGATGCGCCCCCTCGCCAGCAAGCTTGCCGCTGAATCGGATTTGTCCAGATATCATCCAGGATACAATTTGCAGAACGAGCGGGTGGAGCGACCGGTTTACGATACCGTCAACTTAATTCCGCCGGTTCGTCCTCACACCTTTGCTCCTGACATTGATCCTGCTGAACTTATCAACGATGAGGTGTATTTCCGGGCCTTGGCGAAGATTGATTGGCGTGCGCCTGACTTCCAACCGCTTCGCGAGGATGAAGATGTTCCGGATCAAGGCGATGGCCAACCGTCTCAGCAAGGAGAAGCATAACCTCGAATTTTATTGCTGTAACCATGATCTGTATTCCGTCAAAACAATGTTTTCAAATTGTGGGGCTTGCCATGCCTTGTAATAGTTTAGCCGAAACTTATCGTGCTTCAGTCCGAATATTTTGTCTTTTCTGAAATACTCTCCGGTTGACCTGTTGTCTGATGTTGGTTGCCTTCCTCTACTCATACAGAAAAAATATCGAAAAATATGTCCTAGTGGCTTACCACTGGACGGATTAACTTGTTCACTTAAAATATCAAATAAGCATATCTTTATATTAAAGATAACTTTTATACCTGAGATTTATATGTGGTCAATACTCTTTTAAACCGGTAGGACTTTAAAGTCGCTTTATGAAGATCTTCATGGATCCAAATAGAAACTCGAAATTCTCCGGTCCATCTGGATGATAAATCCGGTTCATCTTGTTTCAGAAAGTTGTAACTTTTGCTTGATACGCGATCCGGGTTTTAATGAACGCCGGTTTACTTACGCTGGTATTCATGATCCAGACTTTCCATTTCATAGATATGTGGTCAACTTGTTTAGCTGTTCCACTCCGGTTTAAAAGGTTATAAAACACAAAAACACCAAAAATATACAAATTTTGCAAATAAGACCATGTAGGCGAGGCTTTTTCAAGAGCTGCCAGGCTCAAAGCAAGGTTCAGCCAATCACTGGGACGCGGATTGGCCGACACTCCCAGAGGGCCTAGCCAATCACTAAACGTGGAATTATCCAACTTTTCAGAGGGCCGAAAGAACCGGAAATAAAAACTGAGCCAATCACTGGGACGCGGATTGGCCGACACTCCCAGAGGGCCTAGCCAATCACTGAACGTGGCATTATCCAACTTTTCAGAGGGCCGAAAGAACTATGAACTAATCCGATCACTGGGAGGGGATGATACCACTCCCAGAGGGCCTCCAGGGTTCCTCCTGAACCGGTGGGTCAATATACAAACT